>OX596075.1:34006142-34606142 GCA_951394005.1 Protophormia terraenovae
GACCGGTTTTTTTAAACACAAAAAGCCGGTTTTAAAATCAGCATTTTATTTCAGAAAACATGTACTAAATAGTGATAGTGATATTTGAAAATTTAGGAATAATTTTTTAAATATTCATAAAGACTGATTTATTATGTTTTAAAAATATAGTTTAAGTCTAAATCGGAATTTATTCTGTAAAATTAAACAAATAAATAATTAATAATTATCCTGTATGAATTTTTTAATCTATTGTAATATCTGTAACATTTTTACACCAAATTTAATTTTTTTAATCAGTCCAAGTTTTAAACTTGGACTATATAGACCTACAGAGGGCGAGTCCACAGGGTCCCAAAATTAGACACCTCGGGTGTAAAATTTGTTAAAAACGATCCTGATTCCAATGTTCCATAATTATTTCCATTTAATTTTTTGAATCGCACAATGTGCGACGTATAAAATTAAAATTTGGCTTAATTATAAAACTTTTCGTCCAATAAATCCTAATGGAAATTTTTATCAGGGAGCGTATATAAGAGGATTTATGTGTCTTTTTCTAAGAATCTTTTCTCTTTCCAGAGCTTTCTAAAGCTCCCAGAAGACGTAGAAAATTAAAATTCGGCTAACTTATAACCCTATTCGTCCTACAACTCTTAACGCAGCCAGATTTTGAAATCTCTATCAGGGAGCGAAAACACGTGGATCTATATATATGGATTTATATATATCTTTCTTAAGCATTGTTTCCTCTCCAAAGCTTTCTGAAGCTGCCAAACGACGTAAGAAACTAAAAATCGGCTTACTTATAAAACTATTCGTTCTACAAATTCTAACAGAGCCAGATGTTTCTATCAGGGACCGAAAAGTTTTGGTATTAAGAACTTTTGAGTTGCTATACTTATTGTTTGCTCTCCAAATCCTATCAAAAACTGATTTTGTATTTCAGCCAGGGAGCGCATTTACGACGATTTTTTTTATTTTGAAAGGTTTACGAATATAAAACTTTAATCAATATTATCCAAATAAATTCTGACAGCATCAAATAATAGACTTCGATTAGGGAGAGGAAGATGTCTAAATGTTGATCATATTTTTTTCTTTTAATTTTCGGATTTGTTTGTGCATATTTTCATTATTATATTATTTTTTCTGATATTGTCAGGCTTTTACGCTAGTATTTAATAAATTTTAAATTGATTATAAGAATAATTGATTTTTTTAAAGAAATGTAGTCTTTTGATATAAATATTAACTTCTGCAAAAAACCGGTTAACCGGTTTTTTCTAAATTTCAAAAAGTGCAACCGGTTTTTTTAAAATACCAACTATTCGAAAACCGGTTTCTCAAAAAGCCGAATAATCGATCACCCTAATGTACCTACACCTACTTTCCATAAAAATTGTATTATATGCAACCCTTTGTCATAAAGATTTCATTTAATAAATATTATATCCATTGACTGGGTATCATAAAAAGTATACGTATTGTTTGTAAATATGTTTCTATAGTATAATAGGTACATATTTATATATATAAGTACTTTTTAGTGTATGTATGTAAATGTGTTTTTCGGTGATAAATATTTTTTAATATCGTTGAGCAGCACAAACTACCTCTCATTTATATTTTGGTCTAGAAATCATACAAAAGAATTTTACAATAAAAAACAATAAAGCCAGGAAGTCAAGCTATTTATGAAAAAATTTAGGTATACAAAGGGAAGTAATATTAAATAAATTTTCTTTTTTAAATTTATTTTATTTTTACTTTTTTACTTTTAATATTGCAAAAAAAAAAATATATATAAGGTTAGATAAAAGGTATTTTCGTTGAGTCTAAAATATAATTAATTTTGCATTAAAATAGCTATAATAGTAATTTTTATAAATTATGTGTGATTTCAACATTTATACTTTAAATAAATTTATTTTGAAATGTTTCGCAAAAATATAGTGAGTCAGCAAAAAAAAAAAAAAAAAATTAAATCAGCATAAAATATGATTTTGCTCTTTAAGAAAGTTGGTTTATTTTCTATTAACAAATCAGATTCCTTTTGCATACAATAGGCAATGAGATACTTTCAATACTTCCAACTGAGAAGAATCAAATTATTTTTGTTGTAAACATAAAATATGTTTGACACAACCACTAATACGATTTATTTTTACTTTATATTTAAATTGGCTAAATGGAAATCATTTTTCCCTAAGTTTACATTAAGGAATTTAATTTTTCTCCTAACAATGAAATAATGTTTTTTTACCGTTTTTTTTTACTAAGACAATACTAATTGTACTCATGGTTATGCTGACCGTATGGGTATTGATGATTGGAATTGTAATAAAACAATAATCAGAATTAAAAAGTTTCCATTTTATTTTATTAAATAAAAAATAAGAGTCAAGAAAAACGAATTTGTATGAAAAAAAGTTCAATTTGAAATAGATGCCCTTGTCGATACTAATTTTTGTATTATTGAATATTTTCCCTTTGCTATTCAAATAAAATTTTTAGGTAAACTTATATCTTTACTTTAGTTTTACTGCACAAAATATGTGTATGTAGAAGGGTTATATACTGATATATAGAAACTTTTTTAACTTTCCACATCTCTAGATAATCCCTTTTCGTAAGTTCATATTCAATAATTCAATAAGCACATACTCAAATACATACATATGTACTCAGTGAATACTATATGTACATTAAGGTTGAACCCAATATAAAAGTTTTCGATGTTCCAATATCAAATGAAAGTTTACTTTATTTTAAGACACTTTTTTTTAAATTTTTGTTCTGCTGTTATCAAACAAATTCAGAAATAATCGTACCTAATAAGAAATAAAAAAAAAAAAAAAAACGCCTTCATGCGAAAAACAGACATTTTTATCTTTTGATCAGGCCAGGAAGAAAAATTCTAATTTTACTTGGTAATATCAAGATGTAATTCTTCCTCCATATAAACGAGGCCACCCTAATATAATAGTAGGAAGAGGAAGTTTGAATTGAAATGAGCTCGTGATAGAAGCAAGTTGCTTTTAATATTCAATAAATATATATATTTTTGGGATACAAAAAGGTTTCTTTGAAACTTAAGTGTATTTGAATAACTTTATGTCAATTTAGTTTTTGGTCTAATACAAATTTATTTGATTTTTTATAAGCCTTGAAAAATATAAGAGCTCTTTAATATGCTTTTGTAAATTTTAAAATATTAAAATATTAGTTTTCATAATATTTTTTAAATAAATCATACTAAGTACACAGAAAAAATTATGACAAAAAATTTCTTTAACAATCCATTATTTGGTTTTAAATTAAATTCTATTAAAAAAGTTATTTGATTTTAATATTTTATTTTATTGAATGTAAATAATTTCAAATATTAAAAAAAAAAAAAAAAAAAAAAACAAATTATTTTGACAACTGCAAACAAAATTACAAAAGAAATTTTTTATCCACAATTTTCAACTAAGAAAATATTAAAGTTAATAATAATATTTTGAAGAATCTAAAGATAATTTATTCGATATACTAAATGGTAAAGTTACCAGTTGACTAACATTTGTTTTATTTTAGACTAGCTAATATTCGGTGAGCTTTGCAACACATTTCGTTGTTTAAATTACGCAATTTGATACGATGGTACAAATTGCTAATCTATTTAATTCTAAAATCTGTGTAGCAGCTTTCATTTCCTCCAACTATCCGGCCACTCCTGAACCTTTCTTTCCAGCTTTTTCTCTTACCACCACATTTATCCATTTTTTCCTAAAAAGGTAAAATATTATGCAAAAATAAAGATAAAGATAAAAAATAAAGAATTCTTAACAACCAAGGACCATGTACTTTTAATTTCATCTGGTTAAGTAAAATGTTGCAGTACCGTTAGAAGAAAAACAAAATTCCACAAAGTCACCTTTTATCAATGTATATAAGACCATTTTCTTCTTCGTACCATTAGAAAAACGAAAAGGACTTGTTAACTCATGACCGCGTAAGTTTAATTTCAATTTCAAAAATTCAATAAAACATTTCTAAATTTTTTTTTGTTTGCTTCCAAAAAATTACTTGTTTGGATGTTTTCTTAAATCCAAATAATATTTTTTTAAATTCTAACAATTTAATTGTTTGAAATTTTTATAGATTTTTAAATACTATTTTTTATAAATAATATATTATTTTAATAAGAAAAAAATCATTTTATTTTCAATAAACAATTTACGAATTTGAGTTTTTGTTTTTACGAATTTCGTGATAGGTCCCCTTTCAGTAAATAAAATTATTGAATTTATGAATTTTATTATTGAATTTAAAATTTAGTTTTTTTCTGTGTACGTAAACTAATAGTTTTATAAAAAGTATTTAAAATTTTCGCTATTCTTTTATATTCACAAATAGTTTATAATTCAAAAGAATGCCTTTTTATCTTTTAAATTCCCGCAAACGTGCCTTAAAAAATTAACATTCAGACAATTTTATAATTAGAACTATATTCATATTTTGCAGTTTTTTCCTAAAAGTTTTTAAAAACGATTTATAAAAATATGAAAATAAATGTACTATTAGTACGAAAAAAATTTCTTATTTGTGTAATAAATTAAAGACTTCTGAAATCTTGATCTTAACCCATTTCAGACCGCTGTTGCCTTTTTCGCATCAGTAACTTTAACATCGCCTAATTGACTAATTATGCAGTTAATACTAATTTGTTTACAGTTATTATTAGATTAATATGTTGTCTTAAAGATTACATACAAAATAGAATTTTTTATAAATAGGCAGTCCAAAATTAGGCGTTAAAGACACACGGGTAGCCTAAAACGTTAATGTTCAAGAAAATTTTCCGTGTCCAAAAATTGTACGACTTCTGAAATTTTCCAGGCCCTGTATTTCGGAATGAAAAATATCTTCTTAATTTGTTATCACAATCACAAAAACAAACTTTATGCCAAATTTCGTAAAGTTATCTTAACGGAATCAGGTAGTGGTCGGTAATGGGTTAAGGATAACATGACTTCTATTTTCGTAAATCGTCTTAACTCTTATGCCATCAATCTTTCTCATTATTGAAAATGCAACATACAGCTGGTCATAAGTGAAAACAAATACCCTCCACGAAATATTTATAAGACCAAAATTGTTTTTGATATTACTATGGAACAACAAGTGCAAACCAAGTTGAAGACAACTAAGGCAGTTTTCTCATATATAAAAAATTCGTTCCTTTACTCCTGTGTAAAAATAATGAGACTTTTACTTGAACTTTGAACGAAATAATTATAAGACCAAACATGAAGGAGGTACTAAATTAAACATTTAAAAAAAATTATTTTTATTAATGAAGGCTGAACATAGTTAACTCAGAAAGTATATAAATAAATAATATAATTAAATTCCGAAATAAAGTTAGCTTATCATTTTATTGAAAAATAATTCGAAATATTTTTTTCTGCGTAACTTATAAATTATACCAACCATCCAAAACATGTGACAAAAGTCAAAGTTTAAGACCCCATAAAGTTTACATTTAATGGGTCCTAGTAAGATTCTGAGTCGATCTAGCTATGTCCGTCCGTCTGTATGACGGTTGAAAGCAGGATAGGACTTGGTCTGCCTACTTTACCGCCCACCTCCCACATGAGTTAAATTTAAAAAATTTGTTGGTGGGTGTATAGATTCGGCCCATACAAATATAATATTTTCGCTTGTTATTGCTTTATAAGCACCGAAAGTTATTGTGAATACGCAGCTCAATATCTAGCCTTCACTTATGGTTATTTTGAAATAAATTATATCCAATTTTTAATATTTGTATCATAAATTGCGTAAACATTAATAATCCAGGGTATTCATAGAAATATTTTTTTTTTTTTTTTCATCTAAATTTATTTATTGGATCTTCACTAAATTAAGTGAACTAACAATAAGTAATTCAAATCTTAACTCTAAATCTTAATTTATATTATGTCCAACCACTGTCGGACGAAAAACTATAAGTAATCAAAGAGTTTAGCTTAGGCGGAGGTCTGTTGTGTTCCTTCTTCTCAAACGGTTGTATCCATCGCTTCTTATTATGTTTCGAGCAAGTGGGTTAGGGTGTACTTCAAGCTTCCTCAAATAGGATTCTGCGTGTTTTCTTATTTCATCTTTAACAATAGGAAC
The DNA here is from genome assembly GCA_951394005.1 of Protophormia terraenovae. Classification (NCBI taxonomy): domain Eukaryota; kingdom Metazoa; phylum Arthropoda; class Insecta; order Diptera; family Calliphoridae; genus Protophormia; species Protophormia terraenovae. The sequence goes on from OX596075.1 coordinate 34,012,290, forward strand.
ATTGAGGTCCTTGTGAATATTATCATTTTTTTATATACCAGGGTGCTGCGGTTATCATTCGAAGTATTTTATTTTGGAATCTTTGAATTTTTTCAACATTTGAAGCTGAGGCTGTGCCCCATAGTTGGATACCATAGCACCATATTGGCTTTATAATTGAGTTATAGATCAACAGTTTGCAGTCCAGACTTAATTTAGAATTTCTACCAATTAGCCAGTTAATCTGAAGTGATTTCAACTTCATTTGGGTTAATTTTTTATCTATATGTGATTTCCACGTAAGACGTCGATCTAGATGCATACCAAGGTATTTTACTTCCGTTTGTTGGGGTATAATCTGATTATTTATCAGGATTGGGGGGCACGAATCTCTCCGCAATGTGAATGTAATATGTATACATTTCTGTTCATTCACTTTTATTCTCCATTACTTCAACCATTTTTCTAAAAATAGTATATGATCCTGCAAGAGTTTAGATGCTTCTTGGGGGTTTTCATGAACGCCTAGTATAGCTGTGTCATCTGCAAATGTTGATATATGGGTTCGGCTATTAGTTGGCATATCAGAAGTGTATATTAAATATAAAAAGGGACCCAGTATACTTCCTTGGGGTACACCTGCTTCAATGGACTGCGGTAGGCTTATAAAGTCTCCCTCTTTAAGAACAAACTTTCGATGAGTTAAATAGCTTTCTAGAAGCTTATGCGTATTTGTGAGTAAATGTTGTTTAATTTTAAATAATAATCCTTCGTGCCATACTTTATCGAAGGCTTGAGAAACGTCAATGAAGAGAGCAGAGCAATATTTCTTTTCTTCAAATGTCTTAGATATAACATTTATAAGCCTGTGAGTTTGTTCTATGGTGCTATGTTTTTCTCTAAAACCAAATTGATGTGTTGGAATACAATCGAAACGATTCACTATCGGTTTCAATTTTTTCATTAATAGCTTCTCAAATAGCTTTGATATATTCGACTAATAGGTCTATACGATTCTACTTTAGTGTGATCTTTTCCTGGCTTAGGTATCATTGTAACCAATGAGACCTTCCATTCTGGTGGATAATATTCAAGGCGTAATATAGCATTAAATATAAAAAGTATTATTCTTATTGCTACCCGGGGTAGCTCCAAAAGCATTTTGTTACTGATCTTGTCAATACCAGGTGCTTTTTTGGAGTTTAAATCATCTCTCATCATCTTGTCGATCTCTCGAATCTCAAAACAAAGGGGTTCAACTGCTCTAAAACGGGGTACAACAAGTGGCAACTCCATTATGTCATCTGATAAATTTGGGGAAAACACGTTCTTTAGATGACTAACAAACAGATTCCCCTTTTCGGTATCATTTCTTGCCCAGCCTCCATTTGTATTTCGTAGAGGGGGCCTACTTGTAACTGGTCTTTTTAACTTCTTCGTAGCTCGCCATAGTGAGTAATTCGAATACGGGGTGGCATCTAGGTTTTCCAAATATTGATTCAGTGATTCAGTTTTATTATACTCTAGTAGCTTATTAAGGCGCTTTTGGTATTCTCTTAGCTTCGATTTGAGTTGAGGGGATCTGTGCAGTTGCCACTCTCTTCTAACTCTTCTTTTTTCAGTCAAGAGCCGTTCGACATCCACTGAACAAATTCTATTATATCTGTTTTGTCGGGGGGTACGGGTAGCATGTTCAGCAGCAAGTTTTAAACTTTTTTCAAAATTATTGAGAGAGAGATCGATATCTTCTGGTGTTCTCAGCGATATATTTTCCGTGCAATGAGTGCTAATATATTTTTTATATTTCAACCAGTTTATTCTTGTGTTAGATATCGCAGAGATACCAGTGGGGTTTACAATTTCTCGGGGGTTCAATATAGTAACAAAATTGGGTGAATGATCTGAAGATAATTCTAATGAAGATTTAACATGAATTAATTCCCTTGGTAAATTCCTCGTAACAGCGAAATCGATAACATCCGGTATTTTATTTGGGTCAGAAGGCCAGTATGTTGGTTCTCCGCTCGAAATAACATTCAAACCCATTTTAGAAATTGTATTAAACAATGCACGACCTTTAGGGGTTATAAGTCGTGATCCCCAGAATGGATGCTTAGCGTTATAATCGCCAGCTGCCAGGAAACGGGGTCCTAGTGATTTATAAAAATTTTCATATTGATTTTCTGAAATTGAAAACCTGGGGAGTGAATATATCGATGAAATCATATATCAATACAGATTGTTGTAGCTTGAAGATAATCTTCACGAAGATCACACATTAAGTAGTGTTTGATTCGGGTTTTTATTAAAATGCCGGAGCCTCCACATGCTCTATCTCTTGGATCTTTAGTGTCATAAAAGGCATATCCATTTATCCTAAATAAGCTTCTGGACGTCAAATGGGTTTCCGAGACTAACATTATATCTAGGTCATGACTTCTAAGAAAATATTCATTTTTGTGTTGGCGAATTCCGTTGGAGTTCCAAAAACTTACTTTTAGGCAGTTCATGGTTTGTTCAGCACAGCCTGCAATAACATAGATTGAATTTTAAGCATTTCTTGCATCATATTGCTCATTGAATTTGTAAAATTATTTACCGATTGAACGAGAGAATCGATTGTAGCTTCTAGCCGGGTAAAATTGAAAGCGGGCATTTGCTCTCTTGCCTCTGAGTTCAAATTGTGATTAAATTTATTTTGGTGTTGATAGTCCTGCGGTAAAGCTTGGTTGTTCTTAAGGATGTTTGCGTACGAGGCTTTATTGTCAGAGGACTGTTGTAACGGGGGGTAATTTACCTTGAGCGTATTTAATGGTTGAACGGGGGAAATTCTCGATTTCTGGCTTAGTGATTTTTTAACGATAGAGTATACAGGACAGCCTCTGTAGTTTGCAGTATGGTTTCCTCCACAATTACTACATTTTTTCAATTTAGAATCATCTTTAGATTTATTACATTGCGATGAATTGTGTAACTCTCCACAAACAACACATACTGGTGGCAATCTGCAATAAGCCTTAGTATGACCATATTCTTGACAATTTATACATTGGACTGGGCCCGATCGTTTATGTGGTTCTTCTACAGTGATTTTGCGGTGTAATAAATATTTTATGTTATAAATAGGGTGAGTTTCATTTTTTTCAGTTTCATATCGCCGGGTTCTAATTCCACACGGAAGAGCGGTTGAGGAATTTTCTCCCGATTTCGAATGTTTATAACATTTTTTATCTTGAAGCCTTTGTCCTCCAAGCTTTTCTTGATTTCAACAGGTTCCACACTAGAGTCAACACCCTTTATAACAATCTGTAGACCCTTGCTACCTTTCAGTTGATAAGTATAAAAGCTTTTCTTATGGGTTTCGAAATCTGTCACAACCTTACGATAATCGTTTTCACTATTTACCTGTATTTTGGTCTCATGAATTGTTCCTCTTCTAATGGGGGTGACATAAAAGGAGTTTTCACCTATCAATGAGATCAAATTTCGAACCAAAATGTTCGAGTTAATTTCTCTTAAATAAATTGGTGGTGGTTTGGCTGGCCTAATTATATTAGCGGGCTCATTGCCTTCACATTGCAAAATAGAAAAACGATTTTCATTGTTCGGTCTATCAAAGTTACTATCTTTAGATAATTTTGCCAAGGGTGATATTTTCGAGGACTTAGGGCTTCGTCCTCGTTTTAAAACTGTAATGTATCGATCCATTCCAACTTGAATTTGGGATTTTTGGTCACTATTTAAAGGGAGCCCAATCTTGGGTATAGCACCAGTTGAAGGGTTAATTGTTTCTGTACTTACTGTGAATGATTTCTTTTCTGAAGTTGATTTACCTAGCATAACTTCAGGCGCAGATAAAATATTATTGTTTTCTGGCAACTTTCTATCAACAGCTGAGTTGCTTTCTTTTGTTGAACAATTATTAATTGTCAACAAAGCGAGGGAGCAGGAGCGAGCACGATTGACTGGCTTGGCGGTTAAATACAAGCTGTCATCAGTTCTTTTATTTGTTTTATTTATTAAATTATCATCAACATTCACAGTCACATATGCATTTCTGCCGTTTACACTAAGCCTTCGCTCATTAGCATTTGCGTTTAAGAGACTCATAAAGAGTGTATGCAAATACTTTTATTAACACTTGTGCTCTTTATTTTAATTAAGATTACACAAATAACCACACAAAGAAATATGAAATAAATGGCACAGATTATATTTAATTTATTTTTCAATTTAAATAGGGCTTTATTCTATTTTTTATTTAAAATATTTTATAAAAATAAACGCGTCCATTCGCGTAATATGTATTGAACGGGTATAATTTATATTTTTGACCGATATTATCATTAAAATAACGATTTAATTCGGAGTAAAAATAAAACACGTCTGTTTAGCTCAGTAAGATGTGATTGAAATAAAAGTCCAATAAAAATAAGTATAACTCTTAGTATGAAATTCATAAAAATGTGCAAATTTTCAAACCTTCTAAAATCAATTTCTAGATTTGTTATACCAAATTAGCTATTAATAATTATAAACTGGCTTACGATTAACAAACTGGCCAATTTCTATTGAAATATGAGTAATATTTTCTGATTTATTCCGAATAAGACATTGCATGTATCAAAAATTTAAGCCTACAAAATAATTTTTGATGTAGAAAAATAAATTGATTTTACATATTTTGATTTAAGTGTAGTCCAAAACTACAAAGACAATAATAAGCAGTACTTTTCTCCAGATTTTTTTGTTAGAGTTAATGGAATTAAATAAGTGCCGAATTAAGTACACGAGACAAAAGACGAACTTTTCTTACAGGCGTTTATTCAATGAGTAAAGTTTCAATTAATAAAGTAAACTTATTGCTATCTTACAGAGTAACATTTATACAAAGATAGTAAAGTGTGTGGATTGTATTAGGGTACAATCATAGGGTGATTACTAACATTTTTTTTAATATACAAACAAAAAACAAACTTAATGAGACGTAAGGAGATACTTTTTGCTTTTTATTTATTATATCGAAAAATATATTTGTACGCTCTACCAAAAATTTACCATAATTATTTCGTTGGAAGCTTAAGTAAAAATGCCGTTATTTTTACACAGGAGCAGCGTTACCGTTGAGAATTTTTGAAAAGTGTCCAAAAAAGGGAATTTAATAACAAAATGTTCCAAAAAAAGGAGATTTTTTGAAAAAAACTGCTTTAAATCCTAAAAAACTCCTTAAAATTTTTTTATTTGAAAACAACAAAAACAAAAAATGTTGTACTTTAAGAAAAACTAAAAAATTGAGTTTTATTAATAACACAGGTCAACAAATTCGCAAAAAAAAATTATATCTGGAATAATTCTGCAAAATTATTATTCCTTAGGCTTGATATAGTGTAGAAAGTCAAATGAAAATTTTCCATCAAGTCACATTTTTAACCCATTGAGGACCAAAGAAAATTTGTTTTCTTGAGAAGTTTTTAGGTTATAAAATTTTCCAGGTAATAGGTAGAGGAAATTAGTCTCATATGTTTTATAGACAAGACATGGGGCTACAAAAATGTGGTACTAGTTAAGTCTATAACTTGTCTCACATAGCCCTCAGAAGTCTTTAAAGTTATAAAAATCAAGAATTTGTCAATTAACCCTCATAAAACCATGGAAAAATTATGTATAAGGAGTGGGTGTATAGGGAAAATTTGTTTTTAATATAACTAATACAAGACCGCAGATTTCAAAAATGGTACAATTTTTAAAATCGCATTGACAGGAAATGCGTAGACACAAAAAAAAAAAAAAAAAAAAAATAATAAAAATATATCTTGAATAATTTTGTTTAATTCCTACTTCTAAGACTAAATGTAGTGTAAAAAGTAGCATAAAACAGTTCCATCACATCACACTTTTAACAAATTGATGACCAAATGAAATATGTACCTCTAAGAAATTTTTAAGTTATATAATTTTCTGGGTAATAGAAAGAGTAAGTTATGGATCCGTATTTTATAGAGAAGGTATAATGAAACAAAAGTGTAGAATATGCCATGTCTCTAACATGCCCTCCATAGCACCTAAAAATATTTTAAATTGCTAAAAGCACTGAAAAATAGGAAGAACAATGGGAGCTTTTACACCAAAACGATGTTGATGGTGACTGACTATTGCTGATTCTTAATATGAATAAAAATTAAAAATAGTACACAGAAAAAAGTAAAAATGGACTTCAATTACGAAATTTGTAATATTAATTAATTTTTAATTGATTTTGCTCCAATCATCAATATGATAATATTAATAACTAGAATAATTGATATTATTATTACTTTTTTTCCTTAAATATATACAATGAGCTGAATATTTTTGAAAATGTACTTAAAATTATTTTATTTCTGTATTTTTATAGACAAATATTTAATTTTTCTTTATATTTTATTAACAGCTGTCAATTTATTAAAAAACAAAACTGTAAACCAATTAGAAAATTAATTATATAATTAAATTCCAATACAAAATTAATTAATAATTTTATTAAAAAATTATTTGAAATATTTTTTTCTGTGTACATTTTTAAATCCTAACTGAAGAAAAAGATATCCATATATTTTTCAATGAAGTTAAAAATAAAAAAAATATATATTTTAAAATTGAGACGTCATGGAAAGGTTTAATTTAACTTTCCGCACTATATTTAGTCTAAGGAGTTAAAATTAGGCCAATTTATTCACAATATATTTTTCTTATACTTTTTTTATCAACTCTACTATTTAAATTGTAATTTTTATTTTTTTTTTTTCATATTTTTAATGTCTACACATCTTTTGGTTAAAAATGTGACGTGATGGAAAAAATCCGAAATGTTCCTGGTAATTGGGACGACTATACCTACAATATCTGCAACATGATTTTCCAGATATTTTTTTAGTGTTGACCTGTGTAACAAAATAATTTATAATTATTTAAAAACAACTTTTATTATCGCAAAAATAATTATTCACAAAAATAGTTAATATACAATCCTTTTTTAATTAATTAAACTTCTGTAATTTGTACGAGTTCTTCATTCGTACTCCAGTCTTTCAAATCCCCGTCGGACAAATTCAGGACGGAATGCATGAATCCACAAGTAATGACTTAAGTCTATTAGCAGAGACCGGATTTTAATACTAAAAAAACAATCATTTTATTTTTATTTCAATCGAAAAACAATCTTTAATGTTCAAAAAATAATAAAAATCCATCATGATTTTTATTATTTTCATCAATATTTTAATTTTTTTTCATCATGATGAAAATAAAAATATAAATATCTTTTGTGATATTTATTTCAAAAGTTGAAAATTATTTTGAACTTTTTTCATCGGATGGAAAAAATTCTAAACAACAACAATTTCATTTGAATAAAAAAATATTTTGAAAACAAAACAAAAGTATGAATAAAAAAAACAATCATTTTAAATTTTTTTCGAACTGATATTTATCGTTAAAGATATTTATCGTTAAAGATATTTATTTTTTTCATCATTGATGGATATTTATTTTAAAAATAAAAATCCCTCACATATTTTTTTCAACAAATGAAAAAATATTTTGAACATTAAAGATATTTATTTTGATTGAAAAATAAAAATAAAACGTTTTCGGGTGCTTGTCTATTAGACAAACTATTTTTTATACCCACCATCAAAAAGATGGGGGTATATTGATTATGTCATTCCGTATGTAACATGTCGAAGGAATCATCTAAGACCCCACAAAGTATATATTTTTTGGGTTCTGGTTAGATTCTGAGTCGATCTAGCTATGTCCGTCCGTCTGTCCGTCTGTTGAAAGCAGGATAGGGCTCGAACGGGGCAACGTAGGGGAACGAAATTTGGCATAAATATTTGTCTTATATAAGGTTTGTTTGGGATTGAAAATCGGTTAATAAACAAAAAAGTTATGGGCTAAAAACTAGAAACACAGGGTGTCCGTTTCACACTTTTCTGCTGATATTTCTTCAACAAAAGCATGAACGACAACGAAATTTTGTATGAATATTTCAGGGATCGATATAAACATGGAAACCAAAAATGGGCATGGTCCGCCCACTTTACCGCCCACCTCCCGACCAATGTAAACTCGGAAACCAAAAATGGGCGTGGTCCACCCACTTGATGGTGGGTATATAGATTCGGCCAGGCCGAATATAACATTTGCCCTTTTTATTATTGATAATTTATGAGGAATGTAAAAATATAAATTAGTATATAAGTATTCATCATATCTTTTTTTTCACTTCAGTCCAAAAAGATTCGGCATAAGATGATAAAAATAATTTTATTATTAGTTTTAGTTACTAACAGTTTTAGTTCATTTATAAATACTCCGCGGTTTTTTATAACACTATACTGTGAAACAATCCCAAAATGATTAATTTATTTGTTAAAATTAATATATAATAGGTTGATATATTTCAAACAACTTAGTTTCTCGTCACTTAGCACATACCCCAGTCAAATAATTATATGTGTATACCTATAGAGTAATTTATTTTCTCCAAAAATAGGATTTTCAAATCTTTTTTATACATTTTATGTTCATTAGAGCTTGAGAAGTCAAATGAAAAATATATTTCTTTTGTGTATTTTGTGGCAAAATTTAATTGATTTTAAAATTATTCATAGAAAATAATTATATGTGCACGACAAGAATTTTATAAAAATCCTTTATTTAAATAAAGTTAATTTTCAGTATTCATGATAGTTGTTAAGGAATTATGTTGTCCTAATATAACTTTACCAGATGCATCCCTCGTAGTAATGATTCGTTCTTCCTCCTTTATATATATATATATATATATATATATATATATATATATATATATATATATATATATATATATATATACAAAATCAATTCTAAATTCTAAATATTTCTCAGCAGACAGTATTCTTTGGAAATCCTTATGTCATGAAGGTCTAAGGATCATTACTGGTCGCTGGCGAAATATAATATTTTGTGACTTAAAAATCGATTATAAGTAACATCGTCACATTAATTTACTGAAAGATCTAATTTTAGTAGGAAATTCATTAACGAAGCTAATGGACTTTTTGTACAGTAAATTTGTGTTGTGCTGTGAAATAATTTTGTCCAATAAATATATTCAACTTCTCTCTATAACTAAAATCGACATACATTATGTGCGATTCGACACTATAATTACGCTTTAAGCGTGTCTTTTGTAGACGTCGAATACCCATGTAATATTTATGATAAACACTTAGATGATTTAAATATAATATTTTTCATCTATTATGCACATGAACTCATGGTGTAGTTAAAGTTTTTAACCAAAAAAGTATATTAATAATGAAATCCTGCATGTGAATTTTTGTACCGCTCTATAAATTATGTTTTTGCCATCCAAGAGTCATAATTTTAATCTAAAACCTCTTTTATTATTTTTTGCACACGGCCAGTTATTAAAAACCTTATTTTTCTGTTACACATGTTGTTTTTCGTCGAAAAATTTCCTTAAGTCCCGCTAATCAGCAATTGATTATGGGTTGCTCCTAGAATCATAGCAATTTCTCAGATTTTTTTTAAATTTTCAACAGTATAATGATAAACATTTTCTGTATACACCATTTTTCGCAATTTTACATAAATAGTCGTCTTACTGTAATGATTTCAGCACTTGAACTGTTAGTTCACGACCTGGTGACATGTTTTGGCTATAAATTTAACTAAAAAATAAAAAAATGTTTGGTTTTTTTAAGTCCAATCGTCTTAAATATTTCCCAAATAACTTTCATATTAACTTTAATTGATTAAACGGTTCGAACTGTGGACTTTATGTCAGTCTGTTGAGTAAAAATGACAATTTGCACATACAATTATTTTCTATTAAAATTTACACAATGATTTGTTTATTATAACGGTACTTCGATTACAATGCCAAGAGGAACCTAAAATTTTGCAAATAGGGACAGTAGCTAAAAATTAAAAAAAAATTATAAACCAAAAAAAAAATATTTAGGAGGCAATTGGCGACTAAAGTCGCTAAACACTAAACGAACTATTTCTTTACATATGAAAAAACTGCCTAAGTTATTTTCAAGTTTGTCCCAAATATTTCTTGGATTGCACCTGTAGTTCCATAGAAATATCAAGAACAATTTTGGTCTTATAAATATTTCGATGGGTGCATAGACCACCCATGAAATATACGGGATTTGCAAAAGACTGGTTTGGATTTTGTTTGCTTCCCCGGCAGTTTTTGGTAGATGGAGCTAAAAAATAATATATGTACAAAAATTGGGTTGACCAGTTGTCGACTTTATTCTTTGTCCTGAAAAAGGTATTAAAAGTAACCAATATCTTTATTGCGCTATAACCCTTTAATTTAAAATTTTGCGAACAAAAATATACAAGCTTTTTATTCAGAATAAAACGCTGAAATTTTTAATATATATATTTTTTAGCCTACTGGACTTGTTGGGAAGTTATAAGTAATCAAAATAAAAATTTATGCATGGATTTTTTTTTAATACATTTTGCTTATTATTTTAGCGTGGATGGACCAAAATCTGAATTTGGAGTATAAATTTTTCACTTATTTTAGTAATATTAGCATTAAATGTAGATTATGTAATTTTAGATCACTACAGGGAGTATTTTAATATTTTTATTGGAATGAACAGTTACTTGAAATTTAGTTATTGCCGATTAACCAAAAATTACAAAATTTTACCTGTTGATTTGGTATTTCTTAAAAATCGGTGATATATAAGTTAACACCAAATATGTTAAAAACTAAATAAATAAAATATTTTCACACGGTTAACAAAGCTGACGTTGCGTCTACAATTACATCCCAGCCACAACGTAGCTTTGTTCGTTCCCATCAAAAGTGCTGACAACATGTCTGGACATTGTACGAGCTAGCAACATAGCGGTGGCGTGATCAGCAGAAGATATCGAAAACCTGTGGTTAGCTTTTAGGGTAGTTTGTAAGAAACAATTACTGTAAATTTTGCCGTGAATAAAGAAGGTTGTGTGTTTAAACAACACACAACAAAAATATTTTTTTAATAAAAAATATTTTTGAATTTTTAATTGGCGCCCGAGCAGGGACCATCAGGTCCTTCGGTAAAACACAGTCAAGCCTTAACGTGGTTCCTAAGTAGTCCATAAAGGACAAACAGGGTCGAGATATAAAGCCGAAGCCCGTTAAGCCGCGATCGCAATCGTGAATTTTAAATATAGGAAATAGTGATAGTAAAAAAATTAAAATAAAATAAAAGAAAATGTTAAATTGAAAACAAAATAAAATAGAGATATTAATAGTTCAACAACACAACACGAAAGAAAAAAATAATTTAAATATAAGAAATAGTGATAGTTAAAAATAAAAATTAAAATAAAATAAAAGTAACTGTTAAATTGAAAACAAAATAAAATAAAGATATTAATAATTCAGCAACACGACACGAAAGAAACAAAATAATTTAAATACAAGAAACAGTGATAATTAAAAAAATAAAATAATATAAAATAAAAGTGATAAGTGATAAAATAAAAGTGATAAATTCGAAAAACAAAATAAAAAAGGGTTATACTAATAATCCAACAACATAACACTAAAGAAACAAAGGGATTTAAAATATTAAAAAAAAAATTAGTGATAATTAAGAAAATAAAATAAATAAAATAAAAGTGACAAGTGACTGTTAAATTGAAAAACAAAATAAATTTAGGATATATTTGTAAAATATAATTAAACAAACAAAAAAAAAAAAATCACTTACTCAAAATAACAATAAAAAAAATAAAAAACAACAAAAAATTTAGAAATATTAAAATTAAAAATAATAGATAATATATGAAGTAAATAAAAAAAAATTCAAAGACTCCAAAACAAAAACAAGCAGAAGGATAAGTGAAATCATCATCATCAATCAACAGCATGAAGCAGATTATTCTTATGAAGTAAGAAATATTTTATATAAAACAATACTATTTTTATTTGTTTAACAAAAAAGAAATTCATATTGTAAATAATAATAATTTTTTTTTTATATAAATTCACTTTACATTGATTTAGTAATATAATTAATTTTCTAATTGGTTTACAATTTTGTCTTTTTAATAAATCGGCATCTGCAAATAAAATATAAAAAATTAAATATTTTTCTGTAAAAGTTAAAGTAAAATAAATTTAAGTAAACTTTCAGTTAATTATATCTATTTAAGGAAAAGAAATATTAATAGTAACAATTATACAAGCTATTATTTAGATGATTAGAGCAAAATCTATTGAAAATTAATTTTGTAATTGAAGTCCATTTTTCTTTTTTCCTGTGTATCTCATATTTAATAAATAGAATTTAATGCCAAACGACCCAATAAGCGAAATAACTGAGAAGTTAAATAGGGCGTTAACCATGACCCAACCGACCGGTGCTTCCAGCTCAGCTGGCCTTATAGGATTAAATGAAGTTCAGAAAGAACAAATAAAAAAGTTGATTACAGACATAGTAGGGACAGGAAATGACATCCTGCAAGACGAGGGGACGAACCAGCCAGTAGGTAGAGTTACAGGAAGTCTGGAAGAACTTAATAAAGTTCCAGACTTAGTAAAGTCTATACGGGAATTCTCCGGAAAACCGGGAGAATTTAATTCTTGGAGAAAATCGGTAGATAGGGTGTTAGATTTATTTGAAACAGTTCGAGGAACAGGAAAGTATTATGCGATTTTACACACTATCATAACAAAAATAATAGGCGATGCCGATATGGCATTAGAATCATATCGAACTCCATTAGATTGGAGTAGAATAAAAAAATGTTTAATGATGCATTATTCTGATAAACGGGACATTGGTACATTAGAGTACCAAATGACAGTACTCTGTCAAGGTAACAGGACAATAAACGAATTTTACCAAGCTGTGTACCAGCAACTTTCTCTTATCCTCGATAAAGTTTCTTGCCTCGATCTACAAGAAACATCTCTTCGCGCAATGACCAATACTTACAGAGAAAAAGCATTGGACACTTTTATAAGGGGTCTCAATGGAGATCTTCCTCGGTTGTTAAGTATTCGCGAGCCCACATCTTTACCACAGGCATTACATATCTGCCTGAAATTAGATAAAATGACTTTTCGTAGATATTATGCGTATGCTCAAAACCCGAAAACAAATGTTCAAAAGGATAAGACTAGTTCTTCAATACCTTTGAACACACGGAAATTTTATCCCGAACTTGCTCATACTGGTGCGATTAGACCACCAGTACCACCTCGTTATAACAATCAAAACCCAAATGTAATCCAACCTAATTATCGCAATTGGATTCCAAGGACTCATCCAGGAATCCAAAACACATTGCCCGGTCAATGGAATAGACCTCAATATTTGAACGTACCCAATAATTATCCGAAACCATTTGCAGTAGAACCAATGGAAGTAGACCGCTCAATCCAAACCAAACAAGTGAATTATATGAATCAACCCCCATCTAATCAAAATCCAAAAAGATCTGCAGGAAATTCTATTCAAGGACCGATTAATAAAATGCAGAGGAACTATCACATAAACGCCGATTACGTACCTGAAAATACAGGGTACGAATGGATAGGTTACCCACCTGAGGGTAGCGAGTACGATATGCGTCAACCGAGTGACGAAGCGGAATATGTTCAAGAATATCTTCAACAAATCCCAGGGGAATATGAAAATACTGTGGGAGACCAAGGGGTCCAGGACGATGTCCAGATGGTAGTCAATTTTTTAGATTAAATTGTTCCTCGTTACCGTACTTTGAAGCAAGGACGAGGAACGGAGACATAATTACATTTTTAATAGATACAGGTTGCAATAAGAATTATATTAAACCAAATTTAGTTAAGAAACCAAAGAACAATGAAAAAGTTTTCTATGCAAAATCTGCCACTGGAGGAATAAGAATATCACAATACACCTTTTTGAACTTTTTAGGAACCGACGACACCCCCCTTAAATTCTATTTATTGCCAGGTTTTGATTCATTCGATGCAATATTAGGGCATGACAGTATGAAGGAACTCTCTTCTGTTATTTATACAGCCGAAAATTATTTCACAATTGGAAGAGGAGAACGAATTAAGAGAATTAATATTAAACAACGTGTTTCACAGAGTGTGAATAACATAGAATTGCGAACAGAACATTTAAGCGAAAGCCAAAAACTTTCCCTTAAGGACATTGTAGATCATCATAGCCAATTATTCGCAGAACCCGATGAGAAACTAACATATTCTACTGTAGTTGTAGGAGATATAAGGACTGAAAATGCGACACCAATATACGCGAAAAGTTATCCATATCCTATGGCTCTAAAAGACGTAGTAGAAGAAGAAATTAATAGACTTTTGCGAGATGGTATCATAAGACCATCTCGATCCCCATATAATTCTCCTATCTGGGTTGTACCTAAAAAAGATGATCACTCTGGGAAAAAGAAATTCAGATTAGTTGTGGATTTCAGAAGACTAAATACAGTAACGATAGCAGACAAATACCCCATTCCGGAAATTAATGATGTTCTTGCAAATTTGGGTGGAAATCAATATTTTACCGTTTTAGACCTTAAAAGTGGTTTTCATCAAATTCCACTTAGAGAGCAGGATAGACAAAAGACAGCATTTTCCGTTAACAATGGTAAATATGAATTTACCAGATTACCATTCGGATTAAAGAATGCCCCGTCAATTTTTCAAAGGGCACTCGATGATATACTAAGACAATTCATTGGAAAAATATGTTATGTCTATGTGGACGATATTATTATCTTCAGTAAGGACGAAAAATCGCATCTGGAACATGTAAATCAGGTATTTGAGACATTAAAAAGAGCAAAGATGAAAATTCAACTAGATAAGTGCGAGTTCTTTAAACGCGAAGTAGAATTTTTGGGATTTATTGTATCTAAAGAAGGGATAAAAACGAACCCAAAGAAGGTGGAGACGATATTAAAATTTAATTACCCTAAGACATTAAAGGAACTTCGCTCATTCTTAGGTTTATCAGGGTATTATAGACGTTTTATTAAAGGATACGCTGATATTGCGAAACCACTCACGATTCTTTTATGAGGTGAAGAAGGAAGGGTATCGAAATCAACATCTTGTCAGACTAAAATTAATTTGGATGATGCGGCAAAGAAAGCTTTCGATGACTTAAAGAATGCTTTAATATCACGGGAAGTTTTACTATCGTATCCTAACTTTGATAAAGACTTCCAACTAACAACTGACGCTTCGAACTTTGCCATAGGAGCAGTACTCAGCCAAGACGATAAGCCAATAACTTTTATTTCCAGAACACTCAACAAAACCGAAGAGAGTTATGCGGCCAATGAGAAGGAAATGTTGGCAATCATATGGTCACTGAGTTCATTGAGGAACTACCTATATGGGTCCAAGAAGGTGATTATTTACACAGACCACCAACCACTTACATATGCGCTCAGTAATAACAATAATAACTCTAACATGAAGAGATGGAAATGTATCCTAGAGGAATATAATTATGAACTAAAGTACAAACCTGGTAAAACTAATGTTGTAGCTGACGCCCTTTCCAGAAATCATTTGGAAGTAAACGTTCTTCAGGATCAATCAGACTCTTCTACTATGACTCAACAAAATGCGGAAAGTTCGGCCGAGAACCTTATACCGAGTGTTGAAACTCCGGTAAATGTATTCAAAAATCAACTCTTTATAAGCATTGGTGAAGTACCTTCATATCAGTTCAAGATAGTCTTCCCAGGTTATCATCGACATCTTATACTGGAAACAGGTTATGACGAACAGAAACTAATTAACGTACTTAAGAGATACCTTAACCCATCAGTAATAAATGGTATTAAAACTCCCGAACCAATTATGGGCAAGATTCAGAACATATACGCGGATCATTTCTCAAATTATAAATGCAGATTCACTCAATTAGTAGTTGAAGATATAACCTCCGAAAATGACCAGGAAAACATAATTTTGGAAGAACATAGTAGGGCACATCGTAGTGAGAGGGAAAATAAAGCCCAAATTATGGAAAAATATTATTTCCCAGGGATGGCACGGAAAATTAAAAGAATAATAAAGTTGTGCTCAACCTGCAAGAAGAACAAATATGAAAGACACCCAAATACACCGGAATTGAGAGAAACACCAATCCCAACATACCCAGGTCATACAGTCCATATTGATATATTTTCAACAGATCAGAAACTGATTCTAACATCAATTGATAAATTCTCAAAATATGTACAGGTTAAACAACTTAACGGTAGGTCTATCGAAGATGTTAGGAAGCCACTTAGGGAACTTTTATTTTTCTATGGTGTTCCAAAGAATGTAGTCATGGATAATGAACCCTCATTGAATTCTGCTTCTATTTTGTTTATGATGAAAGACGATTTGAAAATTAATATTTTCACGACGCCTTCCTATAAAAGTGAGCCAAATGGCCAAATTGAGCGCTTCCACTCCACTTTGGCAGAAATAATGAGATGTCTTAAAGAAGAAGGAACATCAAGAAATTTTGAGGAATTGCTGGAAAGATCAGTAAATGAATACAACCACTCTATCCACACTACCACTAATAGAAAACCAGTGGACCTATTTTTCGGACGAACAGTTGACTTTTCACCACAGGATTACGAGATGACAAGACTCTCAAATATCGAACGATTGAAAAGAAAACAGGAGAAAGACCTCAGTTATCATAATAGGAAAAGAAAGCCAGTCAAGGAATACATTCCTGGACAACTGGTTTATGTAAAATCAAACAACCGATTGGGGACTAAATTAAGTAACCGGTTTAAAAGGGAAATCGTGAAGGAAAATCGCGGTACGACCATCGTAACGGAAAGTGGTCGCGTTATTCATAAAAGTCATATAAGGAATTAGAATCTTCTACGCTCCTAAAAGTAATTTTTTTTTTATCATTTAATTTTAAATTATTTTTGGTGACCGTCATGGCAGACCTAAGTATTCTTGACTACTCTAACGCCAGACTTGTGACGATTCATACTGGAATGGCGAGAAGACAAAACGGGACATTTAAAGTTATACATTCAATCAATCTTGAACAATATAGAGATCTAGTGGACAATTTAGAATCATCTTTGGACACGAACATTACCTATAATCATCCACTCCGTCCGTTTCTAACACAACAAGCCCTTGACATTAAAGGACTTATCAAACGCCTTAGTCCAAATAAAGGAAAAAGATCGATTGATTTAATCGGTACAGCATGGAAATGGATTGCCGGAACGCCGGACAGCCATGACTTTGAAATTTTGGACCAAAAAATGGCAAATCTCCTAGAAAACAATGATAGACAATTAGTTATTAACGAACTGACTATTAATAGAATTCAGGAGATATCTAACATTACTAACGAAATATTAAAGGTTAGAAAGGAAGATTGGAGTAGTGAATTAACAATAAGATTACAAAATAAATTTAATTTAATTGAAAAAGAATTGCAAAACATCGAATATGCCATACAATGGGCAAAAGTTAATATTGTAAATTCATTTATTTTATCTAAAACAGAAATTGAAATATTAAACGATGTACTAATGAATTACAACATACCAATATTTAGTATAGATGAATTGTTAACTTTTGGTAATGTAAAAATTGTAACAAATAGTAAAGAAATTTTGTATATTTTAAGTATACCAATTACGGAAAATGATATTTGTGAAATATACTTAGCAAAACCAATAAAATTTAGAAATTTGATAGACAAAATTGAATTTAATGAAATACTAAATTGTAATAATGTTCTATTTGCCATTAAAGAAAAATGTAAAAATTACAATGATTTGACAATATGTAATAAAAATAATTTAATAAATTTAAGAGATGATTATTGTATAACTAGCCTATTTAAGAACAGAGTAGGGAATTGTACCCAGGTAAATAACGAGCACGTAACCACTATTGAAGAAATCGGAACCGATATTATATTACTGAACCAGTACCATGGCAAGATCACAGCGAATGATGAGGAAATAAAACTAAATGGAACATATTTGATAAAGTACTTCAACACAACAATAACTATTGATGGACAAGAATATTTTTCACGTGAAATAAGTGGCAGTAAACCCCTACCAGCCTCTCTGCAACCAAAGGCGACTGGAGACAAGATAGAAGAAGTACTATCGCTAGAAAGACTTCAGAAAATAAATTTGGGAAATATTAAACGATTAGAGTTGTTGGAAACCAAAAACAAAGCAATGACAATAATTGCTATACTAATCCTAATTGCTGCTTTTGGAATTGTTGCATGCATCAAGGTATGGAAAAAATTCCGTCATCAGGAGAAGGAAATAAAAGAAATCCCTCCAGAAACAATTGAAACATCAGAAACGAAAAGAAAAACTCAGAAAAAACAGACGAGTATTTACGATCTGCAATCATTCTAAACAATCGAGACGATTGTATTTAAGGAGGGAGGAGTTAACACCAAATATGTTAAAAACTAAATAAATAAAATATTTTCACACGGTTAACAAAGCTGACGTTGCGTCTACAATTACATCCCAGCCACAACGTAGCTTTGTTCGTTCCCATCAAAAGTGCTGACAACATGTCTGGACATTGCACGAGCTAGCAACATAGCGGTGGCGTGATCAGCAGAAGATATCGAAAACCTGTGGTTAGCTTTTAGGGTAGTTTGTAAGAAACAATTACTGTAAATTTTGCCGTGAATAAAGAAGGTTGTGTGTTTAAACAACACACAACAAAAATATTTTTTTAATAAAAAATATTTTTGAATTTTTAATTTATATTTAAAACAGATAACATTTTTCTCAAACAAATTTTAGAAATTTTATTCTTAAAGTTATTGGGCAAACTGCAAAAAAAGTTGGAGTCAAAAATGAGAAATTAAATTTTTGAAAAAAAAAAAAAAATCTTTTAAACCACAAGAGATAATTTAGCACAGTAAGTATATTTTTTCTTTGTCTTGCTTAGGAAAATTCAAAAATGTATTAAAATCGGTTCATATTTGTGAAAGTCATAAGCCCCGATATGTTTTTCTCCCTCAATACTTTATTTATTACCCTTTATTTTTGGTTTGGTCCCACTGTGTACTGTTGTGTGAGTTTGACGCACTCATAAGGATTATTATAGCTACCGTACTAAGATACGGTAGCTATAATAATCCATATGAGATACACATATTCTTCTGTCCATGGAAACAGATGCTACAATTGGTAATTCAAAATAACAACCTGGCTCACCAAATGGGAATAAAATAGGATAAATCAGTGGCTCTAGACTATGCTGAAGAATGCTTATTCGTTTTGTATTGAGTCTGATGAGTTTGGTCTCAAATAAATAACATGTTGTGTGCTTTGAAATCCCGTTATCAAAAAAATCGATAGTGCTTTATAGCCATAGTCACTTTGATGGCGTTTTACCTTTTCATATGGCATTTGCATCGACACCAATTTCTTCCTTAAACAACACTATACGAATATTTGCTAAGATTTAATTTTGGTGGCGAATTAAAAATATAGCAAAGATTTTAATTTAACGTTGTCCTTTTTTTTAATATGGCAAAGACCAGGACCATAAATTTCAGCTTAATTTTAAGTTGTTCGTCGAAGTTTGTGACAAGAGACACT
This sequence comes from Protophormia terraenovae, assembly GCA_951394005.1. NCBI lineage: Eukaryota > Metazoa > Arthropoda > Insecta > Diptera > Calliphoridae > Protophormia > Protophormia terraenovae. The sequence goes on from OX596075.1 coordinate 34,031,940, forward strand.
TTACAGGGATGAGTAATATCTCCACTATTGTGAAACTTTTTCGTAAATAAACGACAAAAGCACCAAAACGTTATGCTCCTTATTTAGGGAAAATTTTTTACGATAAGTGAAATTATGAAGTCAGGCGTCTTTCTGACATGGGCCAGTAATACTCTCAATATTAACGATAAAAGTTTGTTTTATAAGAAATAGTACTATTATGTATTTACTTATTAAAATATAGAGAAAGTCTTCACCTACTTGGTACATTGAAAATTTTTCAAATACCAGTAGAGCAAAAAGGATTTTATATAAGGTACTTCTATTTCTATTAAGCGTTAAAGTCTTATTTATTTGCAAAATGCTGTTTACTTTTTTTTTAATATATTGCTTGTCAATAAGTCATTCAAGCTAAAATAAAATAATAACTGACAGAAAATCTAACAACAAAAAACTAAACAACATTTAATCTGATTCATATAATCATCTAAAAGTGTATAATAGGATGGTCCCAAAACACAAGTGTTCTAAAACAAAAAGGTTTATATAAAAACTTATTAAGCTAGAATTAAAGCAAGGTCTTAGCTATTGAAAAAAATTATTTTATTTTCAAATTCAGGATGATCTGGATCCATCCAATATATCCAAATTTTATTCCACATCAATATGATGATCGCGTAGAAAATATCAATAAACTAATTATCGAAAAAAGTTTATTCTGAAAGTTTTAAAATTCTGGATAGATTCGTATCTGCCTGGTACGAATTTTTATTTTAACAATATTTGTACTTCTAGCATACCTTTCGTATGATACATAAAAATATATAAAAATTACCCTTATCTTAAAATGAACTACATTTTAAGTTGCAAACATCGCTTCCTAATTTTTCATCCATACAAACAGGGCCACCCTATTGGGAAGTTTTCTTTTTATTTTTTCCGTGTTGGTTCTGTAGTTGATGTACGTTATTTTTGGCATTTCTTTATATATTTGGAAAATTGTAGATATAATTGTGTACTAATGTATACCAAATTAAATACAATTATTCACACTCCCAATCATACGTCAAATGAAAATGGTGATGGTTTTAACTTATACATACATTTTTTCATTGTACATAAATCTATTGTGTATACACCACACATGGTAGAATAGCGTATGAGCAGATAAACTCGTATCAATTTGGTTCAAATCTTTTAGAGATGAAACGAATAAGATTATAATAAATACATATGGGCAATTATCAAAAATTTTTATCCTGGCTGAAACTGACTTAAATCCTTAATAAGTTTTGTGGTAATGATATTTTAAAAAAATTGGTTACAGATCTGAACTCACAAGACTTTTCTATCCATGATTGTTGTTCAAAATTGAAGAATTTAGAAAAACTGATAAAAACTACTTAAGTTTTTACCATTCTTCTAAAATTTTTGTTCGCGCGTTTATACTTTTTGATGTTACTCTATCATAAGTAAACTAATTGGACTTTGTACATAAATTCCGCACCATCTTTGTTGTTTTGCACACTCTCAACAACTAAATACAGGGTAGTAAAGTTTTGATGACAACAGTTTTTGGTTTTTTAAATTTTTTAGTTTTTTGGGCGAAGTCTGTACGCCCCTCAACCGAATACAAAAATTGGGATAGAGATTGATACATGTTGTAATTGTGCGTATTTTGCGTTATATCCCGTTGATGTGTCCGAAATGGTCGAAATGGTAGTAGATAGTCTCAAAGTTTGGAAAACAAGAGCGAAAATTATGAACATTTGCTTGGATTACTGCGTGAACTTAGTTTTTTGTCATTTTACATAATAAAGTCGGAGGAGCATTAAAAATAAATTTAATACAAAAATGCTATGAACTTTTTGAAAATTATGCAAAAATTGCACTCTTTGTTTTTGTATTTTCATATAGAAAATTGCAATTTAGACATGGATATAAAAGTGGCGATAAATATAATTGACTAGGATCATAAATTTAAGTCAAATGTCGTTGATAATTGAAAACGGAACACTTTTGTCAAAACACATTTCGCTAAGGCACATCGTGTGGGCAGCATGAAATTAAGTACAATTAACATAATTAGTAGATGTTTGTTATGTTTAATGAAAATTCGGAGGCGCATCAAAAAATTTTGAGAGATAAACATTTTATGGACCAAAAAATATTTACTTGTGTTAAAAAAGGATCACAATATTAAAAAGCATTTCTATGTAATAAACTCTAACAAAATATATTTTCAGTTAATATATGGAGAAATAACTTAAATTCGATCCAAATTTTTCAACAAATATTTAAAAATCGCGATTTTTATTGAAAAGAAAATTTTTAAAATTTTACTAGGAAACCCTAAAATATGCTGCACCAAACATTGAAAGTACCATAAATATTATTTGAATAATTCAGTAGGTTTCGATATTACGTGTAATTTTGACCAGAATTGTACATAAACCTCTAGTTTGTAAAAGTTTTTATGTGTTAAACTTTAAACATATACGCCATAACTTTCGCGCCCCTCACATGAAATGATTAACGCGAACTGATTCTACATGCATTCGAGTCACTTTATATTTAAAGAGTGAGATCGAAAAAATCTTAACACACATTTTGCCTCATAACTTTTTTCGGAATCAATATTCAAAATTTTTTTGATCTAGTTATCATGGAAAAATACTTCAGTTATTATTTTTAATAACAACCATCTTAATTTGTCCTTATTTTCATCAAAATAAGTGACGAAAAAGATCTAGTCCTACAAGTTATTAAAAAGTTTCAAAAAATCCAAATATGTCTTACAAATAATTGGCCACAGAATTAAATTAAACAGAATTAAATTCTGCAAAAAAATTACAAGCCAAAAATAGGACTCGGAATTTAAAACCAAATTTCATACAAAAATACTCAAGCTGTATAATTGACGAAGAAACGTAGGTGCTGGCAGAATCTTCGCAGCTTGTGTCTCAAAAATTTCTATTGCTAATGCTTGAAGCAATGTTGGAGATAAGTTTAAGACCCAAAAGCAGCAAACATTTCTTACAAAATTCATGGTATTACAAGCTATTTGCAGTTGTGGCAAAACAGGAAAGTCATTTGGTACATTCGGATCTATAAATACAAAAATATGCATAAAGGAATATTTGCAAAAAAGACTTCTTCTTTTCTTAAGAAAGCACAACGAACCACATATTTTTGGACCCATTTGGTATCATGTCACTACGGTAAGAAAGCTCTGGAGTGGTACGAAATCAATAACATAGTTTTAGTACCAAGAGAGGTCAATTTTCAAAATTGTCCATAGCTTAGACCAGTGGAAAGATATTGAGCTCTTGTGAAAAGTGAATTGAAGAGCACAAAAAAGGTGTACCAAAATACCGAAGATGTTAAAAAATAAGTGCACACTGTTCCAAAAAAGTGACTGAAGCAACTGTCAAATCTCCAAAGAAAGGGTTTTAAAAAATGGTCCACAATTTTATAATTAGTGGTTAGAACCATAAAAATTATATATTTCTGTGATCTGTGCTAAATTATCAAATGATTAAAAAAATAATGAAAACTCTAAGATCAACCGTTTCCAAGTTATTGAATATTATGTATGTTAAGAATTTTTCGATCTCAATCCTTATACAAAAGGATTTTAATGTGCCATTAAAAAAAATTAATATTTTTTTGAAGGGCTAAAATCAAAAATTTTTGATAAATGCCCATATATACATACGTGTAATTATTTGTAAATCTTAAAATAAATATAGAGCAGGTACCAACAATATTGATGCAAGATATCTGTGATTATATCTATGATTATTAGATAGATGTTAGACAAAAAGTCATTGATATTAATCCGATTTTTTCGCTGTTAAAGGCTAAAAAAACCTAATTTTACTAAACTATTAACTGTACTTTGCAAATATCTTTTATCATTTATAGAATTAAAGAGAATTTAATACAATTTTTGACTTCCAAGCTGATTATTATTTTAGGGAGAGGCGCGCTAATAAATGTATAAGATAACTTCAACGTTTTAAAAATAAAAAATAATTGCATATTTATATCCAAATATTAGATATAAAAAACTTTTAAATTTATTTGCTTAGTTGTTTTATTTTCACAGTAAATATAATCGAAAGCATTCGGCAAACACATTTGTATATTGCAATAAGTTGAAAGAAAAAGTTCACAGTTTATTTGAAGTTAAACAACAAGTTGAATTTGTTTAACAAATAAGTTTTATTTTTCATTTGTATATCAAATACTAACTGCCTAAGTGTTTTTTTTTTTCTTACTTTTTACATTTTTTATACCCGTATGAAAAGTTTGTACAAATAAGGACTGCGCGCGAAAAAATCCGTGCTTACAAATATGCTTATAGAAACTAAATCAATGGGCGATTTTTTATGCCCTACCCTACCATAGGTGGTTGGGGTATTATGCGTTTGTGATGATGTTTGTAACGCACAGAAATAATTATCGGACCCCCACCTTAAAGTATACCGTTCGACTCAGAATCACTTTCTGAGTCGACTTACAGCCAACCAGCCGTCGGCCTGGCTGGCTGTCTGTCCATGTAAACCTTGTGAACAAAGTACTGGTCGCAATTTTAAAGATATCTTGATGAAATTTGGCACGGATAATTATCTTAGTACAAGGAAGTCTATTGAAATTGGTAATGAGCGGTCCATTATTTCAACTGGCCCCCATACAAATGTCCTCCCGAAATAGGGATTTAACGATCATAAATGCCTTAAATATAGCAGTATTTTAATGAAACTCGACACAAAGCAGTTTTGTATAAGTATCAGTCTTTGTACCAAATTTCATCAGTATCGGTCCATAATTGACCATAGCTCCCATATAAACCCCTTTTCCGAAAATCACTTTAACGTGCATAAATCCCATACGAATGATAGTATCAAGTTAATAAGACACAAATAAGTTTTATATAAGTAGAAACAACATTGCCAAAATTTATGAGAATCGGTCCATAATTTACCATAGCTCCCATATAAACCCACTTCCGGGAATCACTCTAAAAGTGCATAAAATCATATAGATGTTAGTATAAATGCATTGTTCTGTATTTGTATAATTTATTTTTATTTTGGCCTACAATTAGCCACAGGTCTAATCGTGTTCGGTATCATATGGTTGGTCTTGACCGATTATAGTTTCTTTCTCGTTTTTTAATTATATTCTTATTAATGGCTGTTATGTTTAACTTCTAAAGATATAATAACAAATTATTTCCTGTTGATTTTTAAGGAAATATATGATCTTTTCCAGGAGTCTTCCAATTAAAGGTTTCATTGTGTTTCAGTCACTTTCTTGCTCGAATAAGTCCCCTTATTTTAAACTCCGTTTAATTTTATGCTGAGCTTTTAATGTCCTTTAAAATATTTTTACTAGAGCCCAACATCTTTCAATTGCACGGAGTTCCGGACAATTTGATGGATTAGCCTCTTTCGGTACAAACACTATCCTCATATTAGTCTAGTAAAACTTTTCCAAAGGCACACATTCACGTATATTTCTGTGTTAATGGAACCATTTTTTATGAATGGATCCCGAATCAAAAACTTTATTGGGAAGATTTATTTCTTTAATACACAATTGGGGGATTCACAAAGTGTGCTATCATGTCGTATTGTCATATGTCGTAAAATATTTCAATGTATAAAAAATATTGTTATTGCTTTTCCTTTGTAAAATTTTATGACATTATGACAATACGACATGATAGCACACTTTGTGAATACCCCAAATATTTTTCTGCCATATTTCCTCTAGCATTTGCAACATAGAATTCTTGCCCAAGAAGTTGAAAATATCAGCCTGTAGGAATATTTTGTCGTCTATTATACACTAATCATAATTATGAAAAAATTCGTCTGAAATACTTTCACATTATTTTTTTACTTCCAAATTCTTGCTTGCGTTTCTATTAGGATTTTTTTTTTTTTATACTTCATGCGTCTTCAGGCTAGATTTCCTTTCAACTTTTCTGATAAAGATTCAAAGCAATTAACTTTTTATGGCACTGTTCTTCTAAAGATGAGGGGATTTTCTCTCAAAATCCTTTCAATATTTCATACAGCCTGAAGATACCATTTTTCTTCCACTACCAGGTTTCCATTCAGTGATCATGACTTCTTTGTATTATATAGGGTATTCATTTTATTCAACATTTTCATTGTTCGAATAATCAAATAACTCGAAAATGCAGTTTTTAAATTACTCGAATAATCGAGTAAAACTTTAAAGTTACTCGAGTTATTTGAGTAAGCTATACCTTAAAAATTTTACTCGTTTTTTTTTTTATGTGTTTTAAAAAATAAAACAATCATTTTGTGTGTCTTAGTGTTTTATTAAAAAAGAAAGAAATAGCTTAAAACAAGAAATAGTCTTTCCAAAATAATATATCATTAAAAATTGGTATATATTTATGAATATTTGTCTCTTTTGCTTTGATAATGCCGTTGTTTCTCTATATTTAATATATTCATTGATAGGTCTAACAAATTTCACTATACTATTGATAAAAACAAAAATTAATAATGAGTTGCAATAATTTGCGATCTTGTCTCATAAACTCACTTTTTAATTTGGACACATACTAGCCTGTGTGCTACACAGAGATTTCAGTTATATTAAAAATGTTTGTACAATATTTTTAAGTATCGGAGATCTACAAAACCCAAATTTGTTTTGAGCATAAAATGTCTTTAAATGGTTTAGTTACAGCAAAAACATATCTCAACATCTTTAGTATGAAAATTACACTAATTGAAATTTGGGAAAGTATTACCATATACTACAATGGCTGATCGCCATACATAACAAAATAAATTACGTACTAGACAGTCATTTAATATTATATAAATAAACCATAATTTTTACCCAAAATGTTCAATATTTTATTTCCTTTTTCTTAATATTTTTATTATAATTTAGTAAATACGACTCAGTATAATACTTAAAAAAGCACTTTGGATCACCTTTTATTTTAGATAAAGAAATACAGCGATTCTTTACATAAAGTACAAGTTTACATAATTAACTTAATTTAAATTCCAAATTTCTATTATATTACAAATTTCATTCAAGCCATCACCATCGTATCCTCTACACGAGACTGAGAATTTATTGGTATAAATTCATTCGTAGCACCAATATTATTATTATTATTTCTTATAAAACATTTAATATAAAAAGGAGGATTCATTTTCTTTATGCTTCCCAAATTATTAAAATTATAAAAAATTATTTGAATTTTACGTTATAATTCTATATATTTTATATATATAACGTTTATATATTTGTTTAGTTTTTGTGATCGAAAAACAACCTTTAACTACGTGTTGTAAATTAGGCGTTCTTTTTACAAAATATAATTTTTTTAAATAAACTTCCGAGTTTTGGTGCCACTTTTAGATTCTAAACATTCTATAAAAATTTTGAAACATTGTTTTCAAGCTAAATTTTTTTAAAAAACTAAAATTAGGACATTATAAAAAGCAGTTAAGAAAGGAAATATTTAAAATATTTTTACTCGAATTATTCGATTAATCGGCATAATTTGCTCGAATAAATGATTACTCGAAATTCTTGATTTTAATTTAATCGAACCATTATTTGATTTTAATTTGTCGATTAATCGAGCAAACAATATTCGAGTGAATACCCTAGTATTATAGTATGACCCAAGAAATTGTTTTATATGACCGATGTAATATTTTTTGAAAAATGTTAATTATGTGTTTAAATGTTTTTTGTTCATTTTCTATTTTAAGAAAAAGTAGTTTCGCTATAACTATGAAACTTAGCACAATGCTAGTAAACATAATTAAAATTATAAACCAGTTAACACAATCTTTTATTTTTCACCACATCAAGTTATAAGCCCAAGAGCATGCACGGATTTATTCGTGCGCAGTCCTTATACATACTCGTAGTATAAAATAGTAAAGTTTTAACTAAAATGTAAGTGGATTACAAAAGTTTTTAGCAAGTACTTTGGAAATTATATGTATATAGAAACTTTATATTTAACTTACTACACCTTTGTAATATTTATCTTTCTCTGCGGATGATACAGCTACAGAAGTATTCCATAATCTACATAAGTTATCTTTGAGTTTTCATAGAAAATAATATTTAAGCAGCTAATGTTAAAGATATAAGACGCACTAATAGCATGGCTATTGGAATCGTACATTTTTAAATATCGATGGTTTAATATAGAAAAGGCGTTACAGGAGATGGAAGAAGCCTTATAAAACTTAAAGATTTAACACACAAATAATGTTTGTATGCAGTTATTTATCGCACCAGTGCTGCAGTAGGTGTGAAAAAAAGAGGCTAAATTGGACTTTAAAATATATCAGAAAAGGCTAAATGCCCAAAAAATAAAGCGAAAAAAAACTAATATTTTTTTTTTTTTTTTTTATTTTTAATTTAAAAATATTTTTTTCTTATCAGTTTTTGATATTTTTTTGAAGCTATAGTAAAATATTTATAAATAAAAGATAGAGCGGCTGCCAACAAAATGATCTAATGAAAATTCGTCCACAAAATTCTCATACAAAATTTGGGTTATAATTCTTATGAAAATTTCCCAAAGTTTTCAATTGATTTTTGTTATTTAAATTACAAAAATGTGCTCTAAGACACAGTTAAAAGTAGAATGTTAATATATACCTATATTAGGTCTGTCGTTAAACTCAGACCCCTCAGGGACGGAGCTAAAGTGGGTCAAAGTAGGGTGCCAGGACTTGAGAAAAAAAGCTAAATTAGACTTTAAAAAAGGTCAGAAAAGGCTAAATGCCGCAAAAAATAAAGCCAGAAAAAACTAATATATTGTTTTTTTAAACGAATTTGTAAAGATAACATAAAAAGTTTCTATGGGTAGTAAAGTTTGTTAAAAAATATTTATAATATTTTTGTAGAACGAAGCGCCACAGGTAAAATTTTCGTAAAATATAAATAATTTTGATTTTTTTGTGCGAATTAATACACAAAATGCTTAAATTGATGATTTTGTAAAAATAAAATTAGTAAATGTTTAGCCTTTTTAGGGATATGTTAAAAATAAAAAAGGCTAGCAAAAAGCTAGAAGCTAAAACGAAAATTTTGAGGCTAAAAGCAAAATAAAAAGGCTAGATTTAGACTTAAAAAGACTAAACTGGCAACACTGGGTACCACTGGTATAAACAATTTTTAACCACTTGTCAAATTTTTGTTACCCGTCCGATTTCAAATATTTTTATATATTATTGTAGGCCCTGATAAGACCTATAAAAAACATGCTTACACGTACTAATTATTAAATTTTAAAGTAGCGTAGTTTCGGTTTTATAAAAGACATTGATTTACATTTTTTTTCTGTATAACGAAGAATTATATCAGCTAAGCAATGTAATTTAGATGAAAAAAATCGAGTTTATACTTTCTCTGATTTTTGCAATTAAAGTAAAATTGTAAAAAACATGTTTTTTTTTTTTTAGAAAGTTTAAATATTTTATGTGTAATAAAATCTTTGTTAGCAAAGATATCTTAACGAAATTTTTGGTGAGTATAGACTTTATCGTATGAAATAAAAAAGTGCAAAAACTTTAGGATTTTTGTAAAAATCATCCCACAATTCCCAAAAAAATACCGAAAATCCAATTTTTTTTTTTTTTTTTTTATATTTTTGGCTATAAAATCCACATTTTTCCGAAGTCCCTTAGAATTTAATTGGGAGTTTTTAGCAACTTATTATAGATTTTTAAACTGCATTCCATTTGCAGATTCCTTATTTGGGATTTTAGAAAATATAGACTAAAGTAAAAACTTTCATATAAAATGGGACAAATTCGGGATGGTGTGTACTAAACATCTGCATCAATTCATTTGTAACTCATTTTTAATCTTAGAATAATGAAAAATAAATATCAGAATTACGAAAAAGTATATTAGAATAAAGAAAAAGGACCACAAAATCCATTTAAAGGTTTCTGATTCACTTAGGACCTTACATTTTCAATTTTACGTTTCTAAGGATGAAAATTGCAGAACATTCAAGAAGTACTATTAGAAGAACGAAAAAAGATACCACAAAGTCCCTTCTTATGGATTCTCATTCATTTAGAACTACATATCTTTAATTTCATGTTTCTAGATTCAGAATTATAGAAAATTAAAAAAGTACCGTAGGAATAACAAAAAAGTACCACAAAGTCCCTTCTTATGGATTTCCATTCATTTAGGACCACATATCCTTATTTCATGTTTCTAGGTTAAATATTACCGAAAATTAAAAAAGTACCATTGGAAGAACAAAAAAGTACCACAAAGTCCCCTCTAATGAATTCTCATTCATTTAGGACCACATATCCTTAATTTCATGTTTCTAAGTTCATAATTATAGAAAATTCAATAAGTACCATTAGAAGAACAAAAAAGTACCACAAAGTCCCCTCTAATGAATTATCATTCATTTAGGACCACATATCCTTAATTTCATGTTTCTAAGCTCATAATTATAGAAAATTCAAAAAGTACCATTAGAAGAACGAAAAAGAATTCCCCCTTGTGAATTCTTTACAACATCGGACCATGCGTATTTATTTTCATGTTTCTAGGTTAAATATTACAGAAAATGAAAAAAAGTACCAATAGAAGAAGAAAAAAGTACCACAAAGTCCATCCTCTTGAATTTTTACCCACAGGACCACGTATCTTTAAGCACCTCAAATTCCACTCTTGTGAATTCCTATCTACATTTTCTTAATTTCATGTTTCTATGTTTAATGTAATTGAAAATTCATTATTAAGTTTGAATAAAATTTAATTTCCCGCCTTTACCCCTTTTTTTGGTACTTTTTTTCACCCATCGAAGTATCAAAAATTGTATTCCAATAAATTTCTAAATTGTAGTGAAATATTCATATGAGTATTAAAATACTCATATGAATATTTCAATAAATATAAAAAAAGGTTTTATGAAAAAAGTACCAAAATAGGTAAGTTTTTTACGCCTTAAACGTTTGAATTTCTAAAAAGTACCAAATCTGTATTTCTCATTTTTTGATAAGTTATGAATACGACATAAATTTTATCTTTATGTTGATTGGTTTCAAAGATAAATATGGTGCCAAAAAAGTACCAAAATACAGGTTTTACCCGTTTTCTCCCTAAAACGGCCGATTTTCAAAAAAGTACCAGACACTTGTCCAATTATTTTTTAAATGAATAACGTAACTATTCAACTTTTTTGTATCTTTATTAGTTTGGGAGGTATAAAGTTACCGATTTTACCCATTTTTACCCTTTTTTACCCCCTAAACATTCGAATTTCCAAAAATCCCGTCTTAGTGGATCTATATGATGGGAGACCTACCTACGTTCCAAATTTCGTCTCTCTAGCTTCAGCCGTTTGGGCTGTGTGATGATGAATCAGTCAGTCAGTCAGTCACGTTACTCTTTTATATATATAGATTATTGTTTTTCTAAAAGTCTCTCATAAGCAGTAATTTCTCAAAGAGAACAGAACATATTTTGTTTTTGCTTCATCGTTTCAATTCAACTCAATTCAAATAATTTGTTTTACAGAGTTTGTTTTGTATTGTTTTGTTTTTTATTTTCGCAGTAATGTAAGAGCATACATTAAAAAACATTACTGTAAATTGAAAAGCAAATGATTTGATGCAGATGTTTAGTGTGTACCTTGACCACTTGAGTTATTGGACTTGTTTTTATATATTATAGTCATCTCTGAAAAGATACCTTTCAGAAAATTATAAAATTATTATATGTTGTTAAAGAAAATTTTATTTTTGAGAAAAAAATTGTAAATTGTAATTTTCTAATTCAAAATAGTTTAGTTTTGAACTCGGTAAAGATTCGACTTCAAACTTGTTTATTCAATAGATAATTTTATACTTTAACTAGTTAAATAAAAAACTTTTCAAATCGGACGAGTAAATTTGACAAGCGGTTAAAAAATGTTTATGTCAGAGATAGCCTACTTTGAGGCACTTTAGCTCCGGCCCTAAGGAGTCTGTTAGGTCCCCTTTCAAAATTAACATTGTACACTCCTTTTTGAACACTACGCTTTTACCAAATTTCATGAAAATCCATCCAGCCGATCAGAAGTTACAGATTTATTTCCAAAATTTTTCGATTCTGCCCCACCCTTAAAGACGAATAGTTAGTCTTTATGTTTTTTTTTTTTTTTTGTTTTTTATCGGTCTGTATTTTTTATGTTATGCCCATAAAAAAAAAATCACGACCAGATGGAAAAAAAACTTAAAGATATTCCCCGTTTAGCAGGTAAAATTCCATTTAATTCATATATTTTTTTAGGAGAATGAAAGAATTGTCTGCCGACCAGCGTAATCTATTTGAACATTCGTTTACTTGTTTTATAATTATTTTTATACAGAGCACATTGGGATAAAAGGGCTCGAAAATGAAGCTTAATTCGGAGAAATGTGATATCAAAATTTTATTGTTTACATTTTGTTTTTATATTGAAATTTTATTTTTTTAATTTAATTATTATTATTATTTTTTTAGGAGAATTCTGATGTCCGTCCATCTTTTTTTTTCAATTAATTTTGGGCTCAATAAAGTTATGTATATGGAAAGGTCCTATTTTCAAACTTTATATTTTACTCTCCTCTGCTACGACTGTATGTAATTGATAAGCATCCTAGACCAATGACTCTTATTGCTATTTATACGTAGTTTTGTCTATTTTTATTCAATACTAAAAGTTAAATTTTCAACGTTCAATTAATTGCTGTTTTTACACATTTTTCCCCAACGTGCAGAGCTTTGAATGTATATGAAATATATATACTCCATTATTGTTAACATTAAATTCAACTTTAATTATTCTATGCTTAATTTACTGTAAAATTTCCATAATGGAAATAATTAAGAATTTTTGATAAAAATTGTTGAAATTTTATTGAAGCATTAACGCATCTGTACAAAAATTTTACTTTTGTAAATTATTCAGTATGAGTATTATAATATTTCACATTGAGCGAAAAAATAATAATAATACTTAATAATAATATGAAAAAAAAATATATATATATATATAAACAGGAAATAAAGTAAGAAAAGTTTGAATAACGAAATTTTTAACTTATGATTTCATTTGTCCAAACAAATAACCAAAATAAATACAACAGGTAATAGTCAATATATTTATGTCTATAAATAATTTTGATTAATATAATTTATGTATGTATGTATGTAATAAAATTATTACGTATGTGTGTATTTCAAGAAGACAGACAACAATTTTATTGTTTTAACCATTTCTATTTAAGTTATCGGTAGTATTAAAAGCTTTATATTTATACTATTTTTACCAGCAATTAATTTATTTTTGGGTCTGATTGGCTTGAAATTTCTTCACTAAGAGGTGCGAACAGCAAATGGTAAACCAGTAAATTTGTTATTATAAAAAGGTGCTTAAATATTTCAACTGTTAAACAAGATAAACAATTTGTTTTTACATTTAATACAAATTGTGGTTAGGTGACAAATCAATAAAAAATGGGTTAAATTATCAATTTATATACTCATTTAGTATCATTTAAAATCAATCCCTATTACATATAATTAATGATGAATATGGCTATGAAAGGGCGTAAAAGACTGAAATGGAAGGAAAATCATAAAGCAGCTAATAATTTGAATTTTCATTTTATATACCACATTTGCTTATTAATGGACAGTGCACAGTGGTTGAAATACCAATACCTGCATTAAATTCGTAACTAGAAAATAACGAAGTCTAGTGTTCATTAATTTTCGTATTGAATTGCTTAAAGAACTAAATTCTATACAACTTGTGCTTTGCTAGAGCTTGATCGAATGCCATGCCCACATTTTACGCCCAGTTTTTTAAACCAGTTATTTTTTCCGTATCTAATGAGGCAAATTATATAAAATTCAACTCACATATAACACAAAATATGCTCTATAATACAACTATGTTTCTGTATTTGTGACAATGTTACCTTATAATTTTTGAACTTATTAATATGAAATCTTGACAGTATATAGTAAACATAATTGGATTTGTTATAAGATATGACAGACTAATGGGTGTCATGCCCTTTTAATATATATGAGTCATTATAATAAGTTGATACTTGTATGCACTTTAGAAATATTTTCGAAAGTGGATATCGTTCTTGAGCTAGTTATAATAATAATAATTATTATTATTATGGGATCTAATTATGGACCAATACTTACAAAATTTCTCACTATGCTTTCTATTTATACAAAAATAGCTTGTGTCAAATATAATCATAATACTGTTTAAATGGAATTTATACCAGAACTATATTTTTGAATTAATTCGCAAATCATTCATGCACTGAATTAGAAAATTTTGAATTAATTCATTTCACACAAAAAAATTAATTGAATTAAATTTGAGTAAATTCAAATGAATTTGGTAAAAATGAATTTCAATTCATTTCCAATTCAAATGAATTTGTAGAATGAATTGCAATTCGTTTCTAATTCAAATGAAATTTTCAAAGTGAATTGCAATTCATTTCCAATTCATTTGAATTGAATTGGTTTTGAATTAATTCAAATGAATTGCAATTCAAATGAACGATTCAAAAATTAGTAGCAATAAATCAAATTCTTCTTGAAGAAACAAACTCCAAACACCATGTTTTCTTTGATCAGGCGCGGATCCGGAACAAGGCTTTTCAATTTTCCATTTTTCATACCGCCTAGATCTGCTATTGAATTTGATTGATTGCAACTAATTTTTGAATCATTCATTTGAATTAATTCAAAATCAATTCAAATGAATTGGAAATGAATTGCAATTCACTTTGGAAAATTAATTTGAATTAGAAACGAATTGCAATTCATTCTACAAATTCATTTGAATTGGAAATGAATTCCAATTCATTTTTACCAAATTATTTTGAATTGACTCAAATTTCATTCAATTCATTTTTTGTGTGAAAAGACTTAGTTCAAAATTTAGCTAATTCGTTACGAATTAAAATCAAAAATGAATGATTCATTTACAGCTCTGATTTATACACGTTAAACTGATTTTCGTCTAAGAGGTTTATTGGGGACCGATTTTCGTTAAATTTGGCACACATATTTTGAATTATATAGAGTATATTTTGACGAGTTTCATTAAAATATTTATATGTATATTAAAAGTTTTTGTGACCATTATTTCTGTAGAACATTTGTATGGGAGTTGAGTGAAATAATTATGCAGACTTGAAGATATATAAAGTCCAAATAGTTGCTGATATAAATGCTGCACAAAATTTGAAAGCCAAAAATAGGGCACGGAAATTAAAATCAAATTTCATACAAAAATACTCATGTTGTATAACGGATGATGAAACTAATATACTGGCAGATTTTTCGCAGCTTCCCGTACAAAACCTTTATGTTGCTGATACTCGAGGAAATGTTGAGAATAAGTCCATATATTTTTAGTCCGATTTGGCATCATGTCACTACGAAAGCTCTGGAGCGGTACCAAAACATTAAATTGTCCGGAGCTTAGACCAGTGCACAGTGGGGCAGAATCGAATTTTTTTGGAAATAAATCTGTAACTTCTGATCGGCTGATTGGATTTGCATGAAACTTGGTATATGCATAGCAGAGGAGTGTGCAATGTTAAGTTTGGAAGCGGCGGAGCCACAGGAGTTCAAAATTGGGTACCTCTGATATAAAAATTTTTTAATCGCTTGCCAAATTTGTGTTTCTCCTCCAATTTCAAATATTTTTATACATTATTGTAGTCACTGACAATACCTACAAAAAACCTATTTATCTCTTATAGTTTTTGAGTTATTTGCATTTGAATTTTTAAGTACCTCAATTTTGCATGTTCTTGGTCCAGTTTTTTTCATATATATCCTAGTGTTTCCGATCGATTTTATTTAACTAATTAAAGAACAAAATTATCTATTGAATAAAAAAAATTTTAAGTCCATATCACCGAGTGCAAAAATAAATGATTTTGAATTTGAAAATTGCAAAAATTACGACTTTTTGTATTTTTTTGACCGAAAAAGTGTTTACACTCTTTTTTCTCTAAAATAAAATTTTCTTTAACAACATATAATAATTTTATACTTTTCTGAAAGGTATCTTCACAGAAAAGACTATAAAATGAAAAGCAGACCCAATAACTCAAACGGTCAAAGTACACACCCTCCCGAATTCGACCCATTTTATATGAAAGTTTTGACTTTGGTCTATATTTTCTCAAATCGCAAAGCACGAATCGGCATACGAAATGCAGTTTAAGAATATGTAATATGTTGTTAAAAGTTTTCAATCAAAATCTACGAGACTTCGGAAAAATGTGGATTTTATGGCCAAAAATGTAAAAATATTATAAAATATTGAAATTGGAAGAGAAACAAAAATTTGGCAAGCGATTAAAAAATTTGTATATCAGAGGTACCCAACTTTGAACTCCTGTGGCTCCGCCCCTGAGGGGTATATACGGACCTCCTTCCAAACTTAACATTGCACTTTCCTCTATGCATATACCAAGTTTCATGCAAATCCAACCAGCCGGTCAGAAGTTACAGATTTATTTCCAAAAAATTTCGATTCTGTCCCAAATTTTTGTTTCTCGTCCAATTTTATATATTTTTATACATTATTATAGGCACTGATAAGACCTACAAAAAACATACTTGCGTGTCTAATTTATCTCTTATAGCCTTTGAATTTTTAAGTACTCAATTTTGTATGTTCTTGGTCCAGTTTTTGTCATATATATCCTATTGTTTCTGACCGATTTCATTTATTTTTTCTTTACCTAATTAAAAAACAAAATTATCTATTGAACAAAAAAATTTGAAGCCGATATCTTTACCTAGTCCAAAAATAAACGATTTTGAATTTGAAAATTGCAAGAATAACAACTTTTTGTGTTTTTTGGCCGAAAAAGTATCTTTAATCTTTTTTCTCTACAATAAAATTTTCTTTAAAAACATATAACAATTTTATACTTTTCTGAAAGGCATCTTCATAGGGAAAACATTAGAATAAAAAACAAGCCCAATCACTGAAGTGGTTAAGGTACACACCCTCCCGAATTTGACCCATTTTATATGAAAGTTTTGAATTTAGTCTAAATTTTCTTAAATCCCAAAGCACGAATCAGCAAGAGGAATGCAATTTAAGAATCTGCAATATGTTGTTTAAAGTTTTCAATAAAAATCTACGGGACTTCGGAAAATCGTAGATTTTATAGCCAAAAATGTGAAAAAACCCATTTTTTGGATTTTCGACTTTTTTTTAGGAAGTTTTTTTCACTTTCTCATTTTAGTCCCCCTTCTAAACTTAACATTGCACATTTCTCTACTATGCCTATACCAAATTTCATGCCAGCCGATCAGAAGTTACAGATTTATTTCCAAAAAATTTCGATTCTGCCCCACTGTGCTGTGGAGAGATATTGGGCTCTTGTGAAAAGTCAACTGAAGAGCACAAAGAGGTTTTTAAAAGGAAAAAAACTATTTTAAAAAAGTAATTGAAACAACAATCAAATCTCTAATGGAAGGGTTGTCTCTATTTACATATGTATATACATTTGTGGGATTTATGGATTCGGAGGTAGGCGTGATTAACTGTTTTATCAATATTCTTCTAAATATTTCACTGTGGGTATTTTCTGTGGTAACTTTCATATTTTTTGGAATCAAAGATTTCTATGTTATAAAAATTTTAGTAACGACCAAGAATTGATAACATATGCTTTTATAAATTCCTTTAGAACAGTGGTTCTCACAAGACCTTGCTTTGCGACCCACTTTTGACATTGAAATGGAACCGCGACCTACTACAACTTTGACTAATTTAAAAATCAGATAAGATGTAATGTAACAATTGTAATGTAAAAAAAAATATTATTATTAGTTATGACGTTATTTTTGCTTCATGAGATTTAGAATACTAAGAAACATTTTGCATCTTATATCAATCTTTTGAATATGCTCAGTAGTCCTGTGCTAAATTTTATTATAATAAGTAGCAAAGTTAGTTTTTCTTAAAATTTGAATTAAACGTAAAAACATGTAAAGGCTGTAGGGAGGAAAAAAAAAATCATTTTAGGAAAAAAACAAAAAGTTAATTGCTCTGAATCTTTTGTCAGAAAAGTTAACAAGAAATCTGGCATGAAGACGTACAAGGTACAATAAGTTCCTGATAGAAACGCAAAAAAAGAATTTAGAGGCAAAACAGAAGGCAGAATTTGATTGGTGCTAATGGACGATGAAATGTACGTACTGGCATAGTTTTTACAACTTCCTGGCCAGGAATTCTATACTGCAGATGCTAAAGGAAATGTGGCAGACAAATATTATGTACAAAAAATCAAAATTTTCAATAAAGTTTTTGGTTTGGTAAGCCATTTGTACATGCGACGAAAGAAGCAGTTCATTATATACGAGAATAAGTGCGTTGAGAAAAAACTTCTTCCTTTCCTGTGTCCACATTTTTCTGACCTTTTGTTTATCCAATAAATGGTCCAGTACTTCTCCCAATTGAAAGATTTTGAGCCCTAGTAAAAAAAAAAAAAATTGAAGGAAAAGCTCAGAAAAAAAAGGAAGTAGTAGCCGAAAACAAAATAAAAACTCTAATGGAGGTTATTCCGGAAAAGATCAGATATTTTTTTAAAAACCAATTAAAAATAATTTATTCATTTATATTTAGAACTTGAACGTAATAGTCATTAATAAAAATATACAGTGCGCGAAAGAACCTAAGCATATGCAATAAAAATATAAGGAAAACCACTTTATTTTATAACTAAAAAGTTCACACATTCCATTTTAGACTATTTTCAGTTACATATTTTGACACTGAAATTACAAAACTTAAGATCACTGTTAAGAAATATGATGCAATTGTAAAGAGCAGAACGAAATAACCCACACTAAGGGAAAAATCAACAACGCTTGTGCTTACATTGGTAATTTACGGTAACAGCTTTTTAATACCTTTCGTTAACAAATTTAATAGAAAACATATGTAATTTAACAATTTGATACCGAAATGTTTTCAACTTGTTGCCAATTATGTATCGATTTTCAATAAGAATTGAACACGCAGTGTTTAATTTAAACACATACGGTGTAGATTCACTATTGACACAGAATGGTATTGTTTTCAACACGTATGTGATTGATATTTCTCTGGGTGTAAGCATACACATTATATTAGAATGCTTTATTTAAAATTATATACAATGTTATAGCGATTTAATAGTTTTTATGACTAATTGCATTCCTTATAACATATTCCAATCGTAACGGCATTGATAAAGAAGTTTGTGGGCAAAATATACGTCAACATTGCATTGTTATTGTCCATGCTTTGTTTAGGGCCTTTATAGTGTTAAAGCGGCTCCTTTCAACAAAAACTGTTTGGCATATAACTTTTCAATTAATTCTCGGAATAATTCAGGTCTATGAAAAAACTGTCTCATGTCCTATTAGAACAGTTTTTTTCCGCAATCTTTTAATTTTTGATGGGGTGACATCTCGCTGAAACGTATGGACCAAGTTACAATAATCTTTTTTGTAAGAAAAGGAACATTTACCATAATTTTCTGTACTTAGGAAACCCTTTATGAATATTTTATTGTAACAATTTGCACGATATTCTATTCTTCCAGCAATTTGGTAAGTATCGAATTTTCTCATCCCACCGTTTATTTTGTATCAATACACGAAAGGACCATCTAGTAATAAAAGTTAAATATTTTATTGTCACTAAAAACAACTTCTTCCAATTTTGGCCCAAAATCTTTGATTTTCGGCGAATGAATGTCTTGGTGCTTTGTGAGAGGGCAAAGATTTCAATTTTAGTATCCCATTTCGCATACTTTGTGTGGGGATATAATTTTTAAATTTATGAATACGACTCTAAGATACTATCAGTTTAAAAATAGTTCATATTTAGCGAGGCGATACTTCTTTTTTAGTACGAATTCTTTTTATTTCCATAATATCCTTAATAAATATTTTATATTTCATTTTTCAAGACTGTTCTTTCGGTAGTTTTCGTAATTGTTTGGACACATAAATATGATAACCTGTCTTTCGGCTGAGTTTTCAGATATTTGACAAAAAAAAAAAAATCCAGCCACATTCTTTGAATGCTGTGAACCTGGCGGACTCCTATTTAATTCAATAGGTTCAACGGGACATTTCATTATTTACTGTTACATTAATACAATGAAACATTTTAAATCATACTGGGTTCAATTACTAGGGAAACATTAATGCCAAAATGTATTATTTTAATTAAATGCTGACTAATGCATCATGATTATCACAAAATTTTATTTTGTTAGAAGTTTTTAAAGATTTTAAAATTTTTCCAAATAAACCATATAAAATATAACATTTTCCATAAACCTATTAATGCAATTAGATTGCAGTGTCTAAAAAGATAATTCATATTTTTATTACATTTATTGGTAGCAAAATATATAAACTTTTACTCTGTATGCTTAGGTTTTTTCGTGCACTTTAGTTTTAAAAAATTCGCCCTTTGGTTTAGTTTTTATAATCAGATTTGTATGAACGTTTTTAAATCTGTTGATTCAAAATTAAATTTAACACATGAGTTACATTTTAGCTCATTCTGATAATTTATCAATATTCTCATTGAAAGAACTTTCCTTCTTTAAATTATAAAGTTGCACAAACATATTTTCTTTATATAGCCCGGAAGCTTCTCCATGCAATAAAAATTGTATATAATATGCTTGTGTGTACAAGAAAATTTTTTTGGGATCTCTTCGCGACCACCCACGAATGTCCTTACGGACCCCTTGTGGGTCGCGGACCCCCATTTGAGAACCGTTGTGAAAAAATTATTACTTCTGGCATATACTACTCCTGAGGTACATTCGCGGAACTGTTGGTAGGCCAGAACGTCGTAATAAGATATGAAACGCTTACTATCTGTAGATCTTTCACTGTACATGTAGACTCTCTGTTAATTGAATTCTAACAAAAATCGTTCACAGCCGTATTCAAAATGAATAATTTATGCTTGCTAACGAGTAGCTAACTTTTTCATACGGAAATTTACATACAAAAAAATTGGCTACTCGTTAGTTAGCATACATTTTTTATTTTGAATACTGGTATTAGTGATTATCTCTTGCATACAGCGTTACCGTTTGGCGACTTTAGTCGCCATTTGCCCCTTTTTCAACCACCTGGCCACTTTTTTGGCCCCTTTTTTAAATGGCGACTAAATGGCGACTTTTTAAGACTATGTGCTAAATTACGATAAACTAAGTTGTTTGATATATCGACCCATTATATATTAATTTCAACAAATAAATTAATAATTTTGGAACTGTCTTACAGTATAGTGATATAAAAAACCGCGGAGTATTTATAAATGAACTGAAACTGTTAGTAATTAAAAATAATAATAAAGTTTATCATCATATACCAAATTTTTTGGACTGAATTGTAAAAATAAAAAAAAAAAAGATTCGATGAATACTTATATCCTAATTTAAATTTTTACGTTCCTAAGAGCAATCTCTCTCGGCAACTTGTTTTTTGTTTTTACTAAATTATCAAAAACAAGAAATAGTTTATCTAACATACTTACGGCAATACTTGTGAATTTATGCGTTCCATCCTAAATTTGAAAATCTAGAGTAAGAGTGAAGAACTCCTACAAAAGTACAGGAGTTTAACTAATTAAAAGAGGATTGTGTGCTAAATATTTTTGTGAATAAATCTTTATTTTTGCAATAATAAAAATTGTTGTAAAATAATAATAAATTATTTTGTTAATAATAGAACTGAATTTTGTAGTTTTTCTTAAAACACAATAATTTGTTGGTATCAAATAAAAACATTTTAAGGAGTTTTTTAGGTTTTAAAGTAGTCGGCCCCTTTTTTTCAAAAAATCCCCTTTTTTGGCGACTTTTTATTTTGAAATCCCCTTTTTTGGACACTTTTTAAAAATTCTCAACGGTAACGCTGCTTGCATATATTTGGTGTCGCTATTGTTAATTGAAAATTAATTTATTTCACATAAAATTCAATTAATCATATTAATTTTGTTAGTTTTTTAAAATGTACTTGCCGAATTTACCCAATATTTCCCTACCCAATATTTACTATGTATTTTAAGGTAAAATATACTTAGTAGTGTTTCATAACTATAAAGATACTTAACTAAAAACTTCAAAATTTTTAAAACACAAAGAACAAAATATAAAAAGGGTATTATCTATGAAAATTGCCCATGAAAGGAACATGTTAAACTTATTGCATTCCAATATATTCTAAACAAGTTATGAAATGGCTAGATATGCTAGCCCAACTATTACAAGCACAGAGAAAAATCCCAAAACACATTGAAGATTCACCAAGTTGTATTTTTGTGGTGATATGGAAAATTCTTTCGCAGGTCTCTCTCATAATTACTAAATGCTACGCAGACGGGTTACCTTAAATTTCTCTACATAAGAAAGGTATACCATTGGATTAAGGATTTTTGACGTCTTATTTCATCGGTAGATTTGCATTACGTTTGACATTTTCTATGTTGAGGTAATGTTTAAGCTGGGGCTTATTTGCACCCACGATGATTTTGTGGAGTACTTGGATAAAAAAACTTGTTCCTTTCGTAGATAATTTTCGCAGATATGAGCCAATTTCCAAACAAAAAAATGTTGCAGCCCACCCGATTCACCTGTCAAAAATAGCGATACACTAAAATAATAGAATATTTTTTGAATCACCCACTTGATTTTCGGATCAAAACCCAATTGGAAATATTTAAGGATTATTATTTAGTCGGATTTACTCTGAAACCTTCAAATATAAAAGTGCTTTCCATCGAAAATAACTAATAATTGAAGCTGGAGGTCCTTAAGCGAAAACATGATGGCAACACTGGTAAATTGGACGCCGGTGAGAATACTTTTCAATATTTAAAAATACAACTCAATATACTACTCATTATTAATTTATATTCTTTTTATATTTTGTTCATTATGTTTTAAAAATTTTGAAGTTTTTAGTTAAGTGTCTTTATAGTTATGAAACACTACTAAGTAGTGTATGAAAGCAATTGAAATAGAAATATTTTCTATTTCAATTGCTTTCATACACTGCCAATTTTCATTATTCTACGAGAGTGTGTTTATTGTTCTGCAACGGAGTGCATCATTGCGTTAACGCAATAAAGTGATTTTCGAAATGTTCGGAAATATTGAACATTCTGTAATAATTTTGACATGTGCTGATAGCACTTTAGAAGTTCTATAAAATTGCGTTATTTTGAATTTCATAAAGTCAAAGCTCTATTTTTAAGATTTTTTTTTTAAAGTTTTAGATTCAAAACTCCAAAGCTTTTGCACCCACTATATAAATAGTCGTTAATAAAACCACAAATCAACGTTAGTGTCAGAAGAAAAAAAAAAATGTTGAAAATATTTTTACTTAAAATATTAAAATTTTTTGATTTTTTTTTCATATATGTATGTATAGTATATAAATTCTGATTTACTAATAATTTTGATGATTAACGTCATTATTAAAATAAATTTATCATCTTTGGAATATATGAAACAAACTGCAGGATGAACTTCATTTTCTATTTCCTGATGAATAGCTTCTACTTCAATTCGGATTTTGTTGTAATTTAATGCTTATTTAGTTAATAATTTTTTGTTTGCAACTGAAAAGCAAGAAGTAGCTAAAACCTTAATTCTAAAAAAAAATTGGTAAATCAAGAATAGTAAAGTGAAAAAAAAAAATAAATTAATTAAAGCTTTAACCCTTTTAAAAGAAAATAAGAAAATTAAGTGGAAAGAACATATTAAAGTTTAGTTTACTAGTAGCTATTTCAAATAAACACAAAGCAGTGAAATAAAAAAAATAAGATGTGAAAATTAGACATAAAAAGTAAGTTGTAAAAAAAAAAAAAAAATTTCATGGTCTTATGTCCTTTTTGGTGGATGAAAAATAAAAAAAAAATAAAAAAACAATTTGAAACATATCCCATTTTTTTGCTATATAAAATTCTAACATTTTTGCAATCGTTTTGTTTTTAGTTCGTAAAATTTTTAAAAACTTTATATTTGTTTTAAAGCAATTTTTGTTATTGTAGCTTTTTAACAGTTTGATATGTTAACACTTCAGGGGCAGTCTTAAACTTAAACGATGACAAATAGAACAATTTAGACAAAAATACATACACAATGTTACTTTTATATACACATATTCATTCAGTACAATGACTAACTGAATGTTAAAAAAAAAAAAACTTTTAATTCAGCTGAAAACGAAAGTTTGTAGAAAAGTTGTATCTAAAAAGTTAAAATCAAAAAGTTTTTATTTCAGATTGTTGTTGTTATTAATAGCGAGGGTAATTCCTAAATTTGTTTAAAGGAAATAGTTTATTATAATATTTAAATGCATCTTCTTAAGATCTCGCTTTTTGATAAAGTTTTGTCCGTTTATTGCATGTATGTAAAAACTATTTCCAAAAACTTATTGCACAGCCTTCTAAAATAAAAAAAGTGAAGGCACACAAGCGATAAAGTTATATACAGTAAATGCAGCTCAGATGACAACTCTAGTTTTGTCCCATTTTCTTTTCTAAAAATATTTTACTTTATACGCTAAGTTCATGTTACATTTTACCATTTCCTGCGGAAGTATTCGTTTGAACTTTCCTTACTTTAGTATAGTGAATTTGTATCCAATGGATTTGATAACTGATGTGTGTATGTGCTTAAACTTAAGGAAACCTTAAAGTTAAACTTTCACTTTTTCCAACTAGTTTCCTTAAATTTTCTCTAACCCAGTTTGTGTAAGCTTACAGAGAATTTTTTGTGTCAATATGATAATGTGACATTGTTGGGTGTAAACATTTTTCAAATTATTCCCTATGCTATTACTTGGAGCTTTGCCTAAAGAGGATTATTTTTTATTGCTTAAGTATAATTATACAATATCTAATACGATTTTTTTCTTATAAATAATTATAGTGAAACACAAATCTTAATCTCGAAATCAATTTGATGGCTTATTTAAGTTTTAATGTTAATGTTAAGTTTATGGGAAATAATAAAAGCTAAAAAAAAAAATCTATTTTCTTTTTTCATTTTATTGCTTTTTAACAGAGTAGATTTTGTAGATTAGAAATTTATTTTCTTTTAAATATGTTACATTATTTTTACTTTTCTGTATAACTTAAAGCACATTGAAAGTATCAATTTAAAATTAAAATAAATCAACTAAGATAATTATAATCCGACAAGCCCGTAGAAAAATTAAGCTCATGGGATGGACTTAATGATAATTATACATAATTGACCATGCTAAAATTTATGTCCATACCAATACTTATACACTCCGTTGCAGAACTATAAATACACTCTATTATTGCAGATATCAGCAGAAATAAAAGTCGTAGAATAATGAAAATCAACTGAAATATAAACTATTTCTATGACATTTTTATACCCTACACCACTATTGGTGGTTGGGGTATTATGCGTTTGTGCTGATGTTTGTAACGCATAGAAAACGTCATCCAACACCTACATTAAAGTATACCAATCGGCTCAGAATCACTTTTTAAATCGATCTAACGATGTCCGTCCGTCTGGCTGGACGGCTGGCTGGTTGGCTGGCTGTTAGGGTGATCGATTATTCGACTTTTTGGAGAAACCGGTTTTCGAATAGTTCGAATAGTTGGTATTTTGAAAAAACCGGTTGCACTTTTTTAAATTCAGAAAAAACCAGTTAACCTGTTTTTTTGCAGAAGTTAGTATTTCTACCAAAAGATTTTCTTAAAGAAAAATCAATAAATATTATGATGTTCAAGTTAAAATATATCACACATAATTATTTTTGGAAATAACTGTTAATTTAATAAGAACGAGAAAGAAATAGTCGGTCAAATCCGACAATACCCTACTCAATAATATGCACCAACTTCGGGGAAGTGTCTTCTTTTCTAAACCTGTGGAATTGTGGGCCAATTCTATGTTCAATTATGGACCGATCTTCATGAAATTCTGAACACAGATTTTAACTTATATGGAACTTACATGTGTAAAAAAAAATTCTTACTACATGTAAGGGATTTATGATCGTTAAACCCCTTTTCCAGGAGGATATTTGTATGAGGCTAGTTTAAATAATGGAACGACCATAACCAATTTCAACACGCTTCGTTCTTAGACTATAAGAAACCTGTGTGCCAAATTTCAAATTTAATACATGTTTAAAATTGTGACTTGTATTTTAATAAATAAATTAATTAATTAATTAATTCGGTCCATTATTTCACCTAGTCCCTATACAAAAATGCCTTAAAAATACGAATATTTTAATGAAATTCGGCGCAAAGAAATTTTGTACAAGTACAAATCTTTGTACCAAATTTTAAGAAGATCGGTCCCCAAGTGACCTTAGCTCCCATATAAACCCCTCTTCCGAAAATCACTTTAATGTGCATAAATCCCATACGAATGTTAGTATCAAGTTAATATTCCACACAAATAAGTTTTATATAAGCAGAAACAACATTGCCAAATTTTATTAGAATCGGTTCATAATTTACCATAGCTCCCATATAAACCCACTTCCGATAATCGCACTAAAGTGCATAAAATCATGTAGATGTTAGTATCAATGCATTATTCTGTATTGGTATATTTTATTCTGTATTTAGTAAAAGTATTGGTCTACGATTGGCCAAAGGTCCAATATAAGTCCCCTTCCCGAATTTTTATGCTCATATATAATGGTGTAGGGTATCATATGGTCGATCTTGACCGACTATACTTTCTTTTCTCGTTTTTTCTCAATCTCCAAATATTTTCAATTGTGTTTTGATCTAAAATTGTGCAGGCAATGGAAAAAATCATATTTTTTAATAATATTTAAATGCATCTTCTTAAGATCTCGCTTTTTGATAAAGTTTTGTCCGTTTATTGCATGTATGTAAAAACTATTTCCAAAAACTTATTGCACAGCCTTCTAAAATAAAAAAAGTGAAGGCACACAAGCGATAAAGTTATATACAGTAAATGCAGCTCAGATGACAACTCTAGTTTTGTCCCATTTTCTTTTCTAAAAATATTTTACTTTATACGCTAAGTTCATGTTACATTTTACCATTTCCTGCGGAAGTATTCGTTTGAACTTTCCTTACTTTAGTATAGTGAATTTGTATCCAATGGATTTGATAACTGATGTGTGTATGTGCTTAAACTTAAGGAAACCTTAAAGTTAAACTTTCACTTTTTCCAACTAGTTTCCTTAAATTTTCTCTAACCCAGTTTGTGTAAGCTTACAGAGAATTTTTTGTGTCAATATGATAATGTGACATTGTTGGGTGTAAACATTTTTCAAATTATTCCCTATGCTATTACTTGGAGCTTTGCCTAAAGAGGATTATTTTTTATTGCTTAAGTATAATTATACAATATCTAATACGATTTTTTTCTTATAAATAATTATAGTGAAACACAAATCTTAATCTCGAAATCAATTTGATGGCTTATTTAAGTTTTAATGTTAATGTTAAGTTTATGGGAAATAATAAAAGCTAAAAAAAAAAATCTATTTTCTTTTTTCATTTTATTGCTTTTTAACAGAGTAGATTTTGTAGATTAGAAATTTATTTTCTTTTAAATATGTTACATTATTTTTACTTTTCTGTATAACTTAAAGCACATTGAAAGTATCAATTTAAAATTAAAATAAATCAACTAAGATAATTATAATCCGACAAGCCCGTAGAAAAATTAAGCTCATGGGATGGACTTAATGATAATTATACATAATTGACCATGCTAAAATTTATGTCCATACCAATACTTATACACTCCGTTGCAGAACTATAAATACACTCTATTATTGCAGATATCAGCAGAAATAAAAGTCGTAGAATAATGAAAATCAACTGAAATATAAACTATTTCTATGACATTTTTATACCCTACACCACTATTGGTGGTTGGGGTATTATGCGTTTGTGCTGATGTTTGTAACGCATAGAAAACGTCATCCAACACCTACATTAAAGTATACCAATCGGCTCAGAATCACTTTTTAAATCGATCTAACGATGTCCGTCCGTCTGGCTGGACGGCTGGCTGGTTGGCTGGCTGTTAGGGTGATCGATTATTCGACTTTTTGGAGAAACCGGTTTTCGAATAGTTCGAATAGTTGGTATTTTGAAAAAACCGGTTGCACTTTTTTAAATTCAGAAAAAACCAGTTAACCTGTTTTTTTGCAGAAGTTAGTATTTCTACCAAAAGATTTTCTTAAAGAAAAATCAATAAATATTATGATGTTCAAGTTAAAATATATCACACATAATTATTTTTGGAAATAACTGTTAATTTAATAAGAACGAGAAAGAAATAGTCGGTCAAATCCGACAATACCCTACTCAATAATATGCACCAACTTCGGGGAAGTGTCTTCTTTTCTAAACCTGTGGAATTGTGGGCCAATTCTATGTTCAATTATGGACCGATCTTCATGAAATTCTGAACACAGATTTTAACTTATATGGAACTTACATGTGTAAAAAAAATTCTTACTACATGTAAGGGATTTATGATCGTTAAACCCCTTTTCCAGGAGGATATTTGTATGAGGCTAGTTTAAATAATGGAACGACCATAACCAATTTCAACACGCTTCGTTCTTAGACTATAAGAAACCTGTGTGCCAAATTTCAAATTTAATACATGTTTAAAATTGTGACTTGTATTTTAATAAATAAATTAATTAATTAATTAATTCGGTCCATTATTTCACCTAGTCCCTATACAAAAATGCCTTAAAAATACGAATATTTTAATGAAATTCGGCGCAAAGAAATTTTGTACAAGTACAAATCTTTGTACCAAATTTTAAGAAGATCGGTCCCCAAGTGACCTTAGCTCCCATATAAACCCCTCTTCCGAAAATCACTTTAATGTGCATAAATCCCATACGAATGTTAGTATCAAGTTAATATTCCACACAAATAAGTTTTATATAAGCAGAAACAACATTGCCAAATTTTATTAGAATCGGTTCATAATTTACCATAGCTCCCATATAAACCCACTTCCGATAATCGCACTAAAGTGCATAAAATCATGTAGATGTTAGTATCAATGCATTATTCTGTATTGGTATATTTTATTCTGTATTTAGTAAAAGTATTGGTCTACGATTGGCCAAAGGTCCAATATAAGTCCCCTTCCCGAATTTTTATGCTCATATATAATGGTGTAGGGTATCATATGGTCGATCTTGACCGACTATACTTTCTTTTCTCGTTTTTTCTCAATCTCCAAATATTTTCAATTGTGTTTTGATCTAAAATTGTGCAGGCAATGGAAAAAATCATATTTTTTAATGTTTCCACATTTTTATTAGGCGAATCCTGTCGTCTGAAGCGTTTGTTTTAATGGAAAATTGGGTCTTATCTATAAAACATTTCCATGAGAAGAACATGTTGAACTTATTATACTCCAACTTACTCTAAAAAATTGATGAAATGGCTAGAATACGCCAGCGCAACTATTGCAAGCACAGAGAAAAACCCCAAACCCATTGAAGATTCACCACCAAGTTGTATTTTTATGGAGATATGGAAAATCCTTTTGCAGGTCTCTCTAATAATTACTAAATGCTACGCAGACAGGTTACGTTAAATTTCTTTGTATAAAAAAGGCATACCATTGGCCTACTTAAGGATTTTCGTCGTTTTATTTCATCGGTAGATTTGCATTACGTTTGACGTCTTTCTATGTTGAAGTAATGTTTAAGGTAAGGCTTATCACCCACGATGATTTTATGGAGTACTTAGATAACAAACTTGTTCCTTTCGTAGACAATTTTCGCAGATATGAGCCAATTTTCAAACAAAAAAAATGTTGCAGTCCACCCGATTCACCTGTCAAAAATAGCGATACACTACAATAATAGAATATTTTTTGAATCACCCACTTGATTTTCGGATCAAGACCCAATTGCAAATATTTGAGGATTGTTATTTCGTCGGATTTACTCTGAAACCTTCAAATATAAAAGTGTTTTCCATCGAAAATAACTAATAATTGAAGCTGGAGGTCACTAAGCGAAACATGATTTCAACACTAGTAAATCGGACGACGGTGAGAATATTTTTCAATATTTAAAAATACAACTCAATATATTCATTATTAATTTATATTCTTTTTATATTTTATTCTTTCTGCTTTAAAAATTTTGAAGTTTTTAGTCAAGTGTCTTTATAGTTATGAAACACTACTAAGTAATTTTTGCCTTAAAATACATAGTAAAATTCAAAGTAAGAAAAAAAAAAATGTCATAGAAATATTTTCTATTTCAGTTGCGTTCACACACTACCAATTTTCATTATTGTACTACTTTAATTTCTTCAGAAATCCGCAATAATATAATGTATTTATAGTTCTGCAACGGAGTGTATATGTATATTAGACTGCTCCAAGCTTGTATGAAGGAAAAAAAATGTTAACCTACAGGCCGTCCCCTTCCCTAAAATTGTTCTATGGGTTATAAAAATACGTCGTGCAAAAAATTAGGGCAATAGGACTACGTTAACTGGTGCCACAACGGCTTTGAAGTTTGAAGATGCATTTACAAGGGGAAAATATGATTTTTTTTAAATTTTCACAAAAATTTTTTCAATAAATAGTTGGTTTTGCATTTTATTGTAAAAGAATCGTAATATACACAGAATTAGAGTTACAAAAAGATATAAAACACAAAATTTGGTTGAAAAATGTAAAAGTTATTGAAAATTCCCCAGGCCATTAACGTGTTTTAGAGCACTTGAATTCGAAATGTGACCAAAAAATAAATATATTTTTCAAAATATTCGAATAAAAAAATTGTATTACTTAAAATACATCTGTAGTTACTCGACTGTGAGTTTTTGTCCTTATAGAATAACGTAAACCTGTTCTCAGCTATGGTCAAAAAATGTTGATATTTTTAACGGTCGTTTCAAAACTCAAATTTCAGTTTTTTTGATACTTTGTTAAACAAATTTCAATATTTTTGAGAGATCTCATAGGAATTTATGGACAACAGATCAGGAAATAAAACAGTAAAAAAATTTGGTCAATACCTCTTATAGTTTACCTGTACCTGTATTTTGAATTCATATTTTGGCAAATCAGCCCTTTTATTACATTGTTGTGTATTTTAAATGGAACTTTTTTAAAATTTTATAATCCACATAATTCTAAATATAAATAAAGAGTTTCATACAATTTGGACGACATTAACCCATAAACTCTAAAGGTCGAAGGTCAAATTTTGTAATATTTGCAATTTTTGATGGAAACTAGTCGAAATTTTATCTATTTTTCGGTAGATTATCATAAAACTTAAGAAATTTATTTATTAACAACCGATATTTATAATGATAGTGAAAAAAATGAAATTAACCTTTAAACGGCCTTGTGGTCAAAATGACCCTGATGTTTTAAAAACATGCCTATTTGAATATATTTCAATAAAACCCGTTTGCAATCCCATTAATTCAGCAAATTGATAACCAAAAATTGGGTATTAACCCTTTTTGAAAGGTTCACCAAATTGAAAGGTTTAATAACCAAATTAATAACCAAATAATAATACGCTGTTTTATTTCGCGATTTGTTGTCCATAAATCCCTATGAGATCTCTTAAAAATATTGAAATTTGTTTAACAAAGTATCAAAAAAACTGAAATTTGAGTTTTGAAGCGACCGTTAAAAATATCATCATTTTTTTACCATAGTTGAGAACAGGTTTACGTTATTCTATAAGGACAAAACCTCATATTCAAGTAACTACAGATATATTTTAAGTAATACAATTGTTTTATTCGAATATTTTGAAAAATATATTTATTTTTTGGTCACATTTCGAATTCAAGTGCTCTAAAACACGTTATTGGCCTGGGGAATTTTCAATAACTTTTACATTTTTCAACCAATTTTTGTGTTTTATATCTTTTTGTAAATCTAATTCTGTGTACTTTACGATTCCTTTACAATAAAATGCAAAACTAACTATTTAATGACAAAATTTTTGTGAAAATTGAAAAAAATTCATATTTTCCCCTTGTAAATGCATCTTCAAACTTCAAAGCCGTTGCGGCACCAGTTAACGTAGTCCTATTGCCCTAATTTTTTGCATGACGTATTTTTATAACCCATAGAATAATTTTAGGGGGGGGGGGGCCCGTTCAAAATTCGAAACTTCGTTTTTTTGGAGCACTCTAATGTATATACATTAAAGCAACTCACAAAAAAAAAGTGAATTTCTTACTTGTGTTTTTTATTAATAGTATCCACAAGGTTTAGTTGAGTGTATATATTGCCAAACAAATATTTTAGACAAAATAAATCAATTCCTAGTTAAATTTGTATTAGGTAATTTATAAAGTTTTAAAAAATTATTTATTAATAAACATTCATAGAGAAATATTTACTAAAACTTTCCCATATTTATTTTTACATATAGTTTTATATATGTGCACATTGTGCATGTAATAATCAAGTTTTAATATTTAGTGTGTATTTGTTTAAAATTTTGCATAATTAAACTTATTTATATCATTAATTTGATATGATTTGTTCTGCATTATTAATATTTAATCACTTTAAATAAGCATACATACATATTTTAAAAAACAATAAATTATTATATTGTTATTTAATAAGCAACTGTATTAAATATTTAATTTTTGTAACAAATATACACAAATGTAGGTATAAATAGAAAATAATTTAATTTCAATTATTTAACAGAATTATTAAATAAGTTAAATATAATATATAGTAAATATATATATTAAAATTTGTTTTGGTATAAGTAAATCTGTACATAACAATATATACCCAAAGGGAAAATAAATTAGAGAATTATAAATACATTTAAATTATTTGAAAAAACTGTAGTTAAATTTTCTTAGTGTGATGTTTATGTAATACAAATGTGCATACATGTACAACCATTAAATAAGAATTATATAAAAATTGGTTTATAAGAGTAATAGCTTATTTAGGATAAATGAATATGCTTTTTATGACACTAAAGATCCAAGAGATAGAGCATGCGGAGGTTCTGGCATTTTAATAAAACCGGTATCAAACACTACTTAATGTGTGATCTTTGTGAAGATTTTCTTCAAGCTACAACAATCTGTATATGATTACTAACAGGGCAAGTTTTTCAAGCTTTTCGCTTGCAAATGCTTACTATTTGCATATTTCAAAAGAATTTTAAAAAAATGCTTGTTTTTTAAATTTTTGCATAAATTTACATATAATGGGTACAAACACACACACATTTTTTGTGATTTTTTGAAGTTTAGTCAAATGATTTCCGTTCCCTGGCGGCTGGCGATTATAACGCTAAGCATACATTCTGGTGATCTCGAATAATAATCCCTAAAGTTCGTGCTTTCTGTAATATAATTTCTAAAATGGGTTTGAATGTTATTTCGTGCGGAGAACCAACATTCTGGCCTACTGACCCAAATAAAATACCGGATGTCATTGATTTCGCTGTTTCGAGGAATTTACCAAGGGAATTAATTCATGTTAAATCTTCATTAGAATTATCTTCATATCATTCACACAATTTTGTTGCTATATTGAATCCCCGAGGAATTGGTATTTCAGCGACATTAAACACAAGAATAAATTGGTTAAAATTAGGGTTGCCAAACGGGCTTGAATGAGCTTGATTTTCAAGATATTTTAGGTCTTGTCAAGTTTCAAGTTAAAATGCAATTTGTCAAGCTAAAAATATTCTACAATTTAAAATATTCTACAATAAAAATTTCTTAAAAAAATATAATAAATTTAGTAAAATATAAAAAGTATGGTTTTCTCCGTTACAGATTTTATGCATTTTTGCCCATCACTGACAATAAATGCAAGAAATGATTTTAAAACTTTATTTTATTGTGAAATTTGTGAGTACTTAATATCAAATATATTTGTGAGAAAAAATTAAAATTAATAAGCGGCATTGGCCCAAAAAATTTCAAAATCCATTTAAAATTTTGTAGTACCGGCAGTATTAAAGGATGAATCACTTGATTCAAAGGCTGAATTATTACATGTTTTTATATAATACATGGACTTAGTTATGTCAGTTTAGATTGCCATGTCAAATTATGTTCATATTTATACTGCAATAGTAAAATTGCTAACAAAATTACTTGTGGTCGTAATAAAGATTTTTCAGATTTCCGAAAAATCTGAAAAGTCCAGTTTACGTACGAGTAATATAAATGAAGGCTGGGCAAGAAACGATAGCGAAAAGGGGAATCTATTCGTTAATCATATAAAGAACGTGTTTACCCCTAATTTATTAGATAACCTCTTGTGCCCAATTTCAGAGCAGTTGAACCCCTTTTTTTTGAGATTCGAGAGACAAGGCTATTGTCGATTTAAACTCCAAAAAAAGCACCTGATATTGACAAAATCAGTAACAAGATGCTTTTGGGGCTACCTCGGATAGCAATAAAAATAATACTTTTTATTTTTAATGCTATATTACGCCTTGAATATTATCCACCAGAATGGAAGGTCTCATTGGTCATAATGATATATAAGCCTGGAAAAGATCGCACTAAAGTAGAATTGTATGGGCCCATTAGCCTATTGTCAAATATATCAAAGCTATTTAAATATGAAAAAGTTAAAACCGATAGTGAATCGTTTCAATTATATTCCAACACATCAATTTGTTTTTAGAGAAAAACATAGCACCATAGAACAAACACACAGACTTATAAATATTATATCTAAGACGTTTGAAGAAAACAAATATTGTTCCGCTCTCTTCATTGATGTCTCTCAAGCCTTCGATAAAGTATTTCATGAAGGATTATTATTTAAAATTAAATAATATTTACCCACAAATACGTACACAGAAAAAATTATTACGGTATTTTTTTCAATTAACATAGTTGTTTCATTTTGCGTTGAAATTTAATAAATTTATTCAAGCAAATATCAAATAATAATAAAATTTAACTATACTTTTATATCTTATATACATTTTTAATTCATCCAATCAACTACTTGATTGATTTAATTAATTTATTAATTGGGAATTTTTTTCTGTTTTGTATTTTTTATAGTTTTTAGTAATTGATATAATCACTTTGGTGAGAGGTGCAAATTTAAACAAGTTTTTAATTGAATGAATTATTTTCATATATATTTGTTAATTGGTGACTTTTTTCTGTGCATAAGATGTTAAAAAGCTATTTAACTCATGAAAAATTTGTTCTTAAATAGGTAGACTTTAAAAGCGTCTTACGTGGAAAACACATATAGATACAAAATTAACCAAAATTAAGTTGAAATCACTCCAAATTAAGTGGCTAATTGGTTGAAATTCAAAATGAAGTCTAGATTGTAAACTGTTGATCTATAACTCAGTTATAAAGACTATATGGTGCTATAATATCCAACTATGGGGCACGGCCTCTGCTTAAAATATTGAAAAAATGCAAAGACTCCAAAATAAAATACTACGAATGATAACAGCAGCATCCTGGTATGTAAAAAATTATAACATTCACAATGCTCCTCTTGTCAAAAATGAAATAAGAAAACACGCAGAATCGTATTTGAGGAAGCTTGAAGTACACCTAGACCCACTTGCTCGAAACATAATAATAAGCTATGGCTACAATCGTTTAAGAAGAAGGAATACAACAGAACTCCGCAGAAACTAAACCCTTTGAATAAATAAAGTTTTTTCGTCCGACAGTGGTTGGACTTAATATAAATTAAGATTTAAATTTAAGATTTCAATACTTATTGTTATTTCACTTAATATCGTGAACGGATATATAACAATAAATCGAATGTTTTATTAGGAATATTAATAAACAAGAAATTGAAGCTTAGTGGTCTTAAGTTCTTTTCTTCAAGCTACATTTGAGCCTACTTTAAATTATGAATAGTGTCATCATTTAAAACAATTTAATCAAAATATTTTCAAAATATAAGATTCGTTTAAATTGGATTACGATATTGAAGCTACAAACAATTAATACCGTTTAAATCACACCTAAGAGTTTCAGAAAAAGTAATAGTCAGCCACTACTTTAAGAGTTATTAAATTCTTTTTAGAGGACTTTTAATAAATTAAAATTTTATAATGAATTACGAAACATGCTTAAAATTTGATATGATATCTCTATTTTCTGTCGTAAATACGACATTATTATATGGTTCATATCTTTTAAATTAAAATAATAAAATTGCTTATTGCTATTTT
Source organism: Protophormia terraenovae (assembly GCA_951394005.1). Taxonomy (NCBI): domain Eukaryota; kingdom Metazoa; phylum Arthropoda; class Insecta; order Diptera; family Calliphoridae; genus Protophormia; species Protophormia terraenovae. The sequence continues at coordinate 34,068,276 of OX596075.1, forward strand.
ACCCATACACACAAAACTCTTTCACGGTTGTCAGTATTAAATTATTCAGTAGATTAACCAATTAGTCGAATTTAATTTTCTCGCCACATTTACAATTCTGTTTCAAATCTGCTAATGCAAATATTTTATCCTATTTGGGTCTCAGTTGTTTAACTAATAAGAGTAATTATAATTACAATTTTTAGTCCGGGACCCCGGAATTGCGATCATTAATTAATCCATCAAAAATCTAGTTATAGAGGTGCAGTATTTATTTTATTTTCATGTGCATATGTATTTTGTAAATGTTAAAGTAATTGTATTTCAAGGAAAATTATATAATCCAAAGTACACACTTTATAAGGGAATTTTTTCTGCGTAGACATTTACATAATTCCAATCACTATGAAGCAGTGATGCGCGCACACACTACTATACATTTGCTCTTGTGTGTGTGAAGCAGCAAAAAAAAGACTTGATTTGCATTGACATTACCCTAGAGTAAAGAGAACCGGTTCAAAACTAGTCACGTGACAGGTTGTCAGGGCTAGTGACCGGTCCCAGTTCCGGAACTTTCTATGAGAGGAACCTGTCACTTTTACATAGGGTTGTCATTGGAGGTAGCTAATTAGCCCGTTGGGTCAGGTCCCACGATAGGTCACAAGACTGGTCCAATAGGATAGGTTCAGAGTCGATTAATATAAAAAAATTTTATAAAAATTCGGTATTTTTTTTTATTTTTTAAACATTTTTTTTTTTATTATTATTATTATTTTTATTAATTTATGTTTACTTTTATTTTATAATTTTTCGTTAATGTCGACGGCGGCATCCCATACACACAAAACACTTAACAAGCATGTTATAAATTGACTCTCAACTGTTAAATAATGAGTGTGTTTGTGTCAACTGGTTATCAATTGGAACTTTGGTGACGAGTTAAGTGTCAATTGGTACTCAACTGGTACTGAGAAACCGGTCCATTACTGCAATTGCCACAAATTTCCCGCAGGGTAATGAGAGAGCCGCAGTCGAACGAAGTAGTTTACAGTGTACGTGTGAGTCAACGTTGCGTAAGCAGCATTTGTAGTTTAACCTCGCGACTTAGTAAATTGCGCATCTCTGCTATAAAGCAATATTATTTAGAATTTTGTAGGGAATCTGGCGAATATTCAAATATGCGATTTCAAATATTTTTACATCTTCTATTTTTATCTCCCACAGTTTTCAAGTTATTTGAAATTTCAACTATATCAATTTTGCCAAATTTTGGTCCAGTTTTTTCAATACATATGCCAATATTTTTATCCGATTTTCTTAAGTTTTTACCCAATTAGTAATAAATAAAAGTATCTATCGAATATAACTTACTTCCCACAAGAAAAATTTAAATAAGTTCCAACACGTTGGGTGTTATTTCATAATGAAATAAAACCAAATTTGTATGGAAAAAATTTTTGGGAGTTGTTTCATTTGGGTTATTTTACGGTACCAAATTTGTATATTAGAGTTGCCATTAAAAAAATTAATAACATTTTCTTGTTTAGTAGAAACAAGTGCCATCAACTTTTTAAAATTTTACGTTATATGGAAGGGGGCGGTAAAGTGGGCAGTAAAGTGGGCGGAGCACTCCCATTTTTTGTTTCCGAGTTTACATTGGTCCTTGAACTATTTGAACACAATTTGACCTTATATGGGAGGTGGGCGGTAAAGTGGGCGGACCACGCCTATTTTTGGTTTCCGAGTTTATATCGATCCCCGAATTATACGTACAAAATTTCGTTGTCGTACATGCATTTTTTCAAGAAATATCAACAGACACACTGTGTTTCTAGTTTTTAGTAGGGTGATCGATTATTCGACTTTTTGGAGAAACCGGTTTTCGAATAGTTCAAATAGTTGGTATTTTTAAAAAACAGGTTGCACTTTTTTAAATTCAGAAAAAACCGGTTAACCGGTTTTTTTGCAGAAGTTAATATTTCTATCAAAAAACTACATTTCTTAAAGAAAAATCAATAAATCTTTTTTTATTTTTGGAAATAACTATTAACCCATTAAGAACGAAAAAATAGATATAGTTGGTCAAGGCCGACAATAACATTCACCATTGTGTGCATCAAAATTCGGGGAGCGGTCTTTTTTTCTTGACCTGTGGAATTGTGGACCAGTACTATGGTCAATTATGGATCGATCTTCATAAAATTCGGCATAGAGGTTTAAACGTATATGGAACTTAGATGTGCTAAAATTACTGTTACATTTAAGGAATTTATGATCGTTAAACCCTTTTTGTGGTAGGTTATTTGTATGGGGGCTAGAGGAAATAATGGACCTATCATAACCAACTTCAACACGCTTCGTCCTTGGACTATAAGAAACCAAAATTGCGACCTGTATTTTGATTACAAGTTTTACATCGTAAAATCTACTTAAAGCCGATTGGTACAAATGAAGGTGGGTCTTAGACCAATATTTTTGGGTGTTACAGACATCAGTACAAACGCATAATAGGCATGTAGGGTATAAAAATTGTAAGAAAATAATCATCAAAAATGATATTAACATTTACTTAGCATAAACAGAAACCAAGGGTTAATATGAAAAAATCAAGAATCAATTTTATGGAAAGGATTCTGCAGGTGAAACTCTTTTAAAACAAAATCTTTGAAAAACAATTTCTTCTCTGAATAAAAAAAAAAAAAAAAACATTTAAATTAGGTGCAAAAATATTACATTAAGGATAATTATTACTTATTTATTTAATCTTAAACTATATTTTTTAAATCATACTTTATGAATATTAGAAAAATAATCATAAATTTCGATTCAAATATCAATATTTAGTGCATGGTTTTTTAAATAAAAAGGTATTTTTAAAACCGGTTTTTTGTGTTTAAAAAAACCGGTCTATTCGACATTCGAAAATTGAACATTTTGAAAAAACCGACAGCACATTGACTGAAAAAACCGGTTTAAAAACCGGTTGGAAAACCGAGTCGATCACCCTAGTTTTTAGACCATAACTTTTTTGTTTATTTTGCCCATTTTCAATCCCACACAAACCTTATATAAGACAAATATTTGTGCCAAATTTCGTCTCTCTTTGATGGTGGGTATAAAAACTATTCTATCAGTATTTGTGAACCATCCAGAAACATGAAAAAATGTATTTTTAGATTAATCTAAAATGTGAATAATACATAAACATTTACAATACTTTGTTTACTTTTTTGTACTACAATTTGATTTATTTTAACATCATGTTATAAGACTGCATATTGCAATTGTGGGTTCTTTAAAATTAGCCTCTTTGTATTAGCGTCTTCCTACCCTTTTATAATTGTTTAAAATACTTTGAAATGCTTAGAAGATAATTAGCAATGAGGAAAATACTTTCTTGTTGGTATATATTAATTCCAAAAAAGTTTTCGTTAATTCCAATATAAAGTCAGTTAACAATATTATTCAAAAATAATTTGAAATATTTTTTTCTGTGTATTGAAAATTATATTTCAAATTAAAAAATTCGCTTAGTATCGAGTAATAAAATTAAAATGTATAGAGTAGTATCGAGTACTCAAAATGAGTAGAATTTGCCAGCCCTAGTGTAGACACTCCTTGATATAAATATCCAGGACGTACGTTTTATCTATTTACAAAATATTTAAATTTTTATTAAAATAATTTTTATACCCTACACCACCATAGGTGGGGAGGATGTTTTGCGTTTGTGCCGATGTTTGTAACACCCAAAAATATTGGTCTAAGACCCACCTTAATTTATACCAGTCGGCTTAGAATCACTTTCTGAGTCGATTTAACGATGTCCGACCGTCCGTCCGTCTGTCCGTTCATGTAAACCTTGTAATCAAACTACAGGTCGCAATTTTGAAAAAAAAATTAATAAAATTTGGCACATCGGTTTCTTATAGTTCGGGGACAAATTGGTTATGATCGGTACATTATTTCACTTAGCCTCCATACAATTGTCCTCCCGGAAAAGGGTTTAACGATCACAAATCCCTTAAATGTAGCAATATTTTAATGAAATTTGACACATATAAGTTTTTTATAAGTCTGAATAAATATGGCAATTTTCAGAACAATCGGTCCATAATTTACAATAGCTCCCATAAAAACCCCTTTTCAGAAAATCACTTCAACGGGCATAAATCCCATTAAAATGTTTGTATCAAGTTAAATTCGACACAAATAAATATATAAACATAAATGATAGTGCCAAATTTTACAAAGATCGGTCCATAATTTACCATAGCTCCCATATAAGGCCCTCTTTCGGGAATCACTCAAAAGTGAATAAATGCATATAAATGTTATTATCGACGTAATATTCTGTATTCGTATGTTTTATTTTACACTTAAAATGAGTATCGGTCCACAATTGTCTTCAAGTGTAATAATAGACACTATAGTGTAGGGTATCATATGGTCGGGCTTGACCGACTATATCTTTTTCTCTCATTTTCTATGAGCTTTGATTACGTATTAGCTTCAGCATTCTTGTTTGCATTCCTTACTGGTACTTTTTGCACTTTAACCCTTCGTCTTACAAACTGGTCTGGCTAGAACAATCGCAGATTTAAATTTTGTTTTCATATATTTATAATTTAGCTAGAGACTTGAAATTTCAGGTATCCTTCTACAATTTTGTTTTCTAATGATCTGTGAAAAAATAAAAACAGAATGATAAACGTAACACAAGGATACTTATTCGGATAAATTAGTGTACATGTCACATTCGTTCCAAATATGGTTCGGCTGGAAAAGTTATATTTTTTATGGAAAATTGTGTATTTTGACGACGTAATTAGTTTTTTATTGTACTTTATTTTACTAAAAACTTTTAAACTGAGATCTCATCAGTTTACACATATTATTTTATGAATTTCCACCTATTCGTTCATATTTTGTGTTATGAGTGTAATACCGATAAAACCTCAAATATTTGAAAAGAAAAATTATATGCGTTTGTAGACTCAAAACGAGGAGAAGAACGTGAAGTTTATCGATAGGGAAAATGTAATATCTTGGAAAACTATGTAGTAGTGATGATAGAATATATTTATGCAATTGTAATAATATAAGAATCCACCAAAATGTCCATTAAATTATATAAAGTTACAGAGCTTGTCTGGCCAAGCCATATTTGTTACGAATGTGACTATTGAAATATCTGTATGACGAAGGTATAAATGTTTAAGGTCCAATATTGGCTTTAAATTCGCGCACATAGCGGTCAAAACATATGTTTTTTGAAACGTTTGTCATTTTGTTTTCAAATGACGTTAAATCTAACAAAATGTACAAAACCGTTTTAGAAATTGTGTTAGGTGTGTGAGCTTTTTGACCAAATTAACTAAAAAGTTCAGTTTTTATTAGATGGTGCTACGGTATTTCGGTGTCCAAAAAAGTTATGACCTTAATATGGATATTTTTAAGATATTTTCAGCTGTAAAATTTGGCATGATCTTATTCGAATTTTTCAGCAATTCTTTGTATACAGATATATGATTAATAAATCTTACCAAATATCGAAAAAAGGTAAAAAAGAATTAAAAAGCTTTGTTATTTTATGAAGTCTTTATCCTCTACTGTAATATTTTCTTTATGGTTTATAAGCCATTATACGCATACATGCTTCATTTCATTACGCTTATATATATATATATATATATATATATATATATATATATATATATATATATATATATATATATATATATATATATATATATATATATATATATATATATATATATATATATATATATATATATATGAATTTCCAACTATGATTATAAAAAATTACTTACTGTTAGCATTTTTTAGAACAACAAAATAGTTTGTGTACATTATATTAAATTTTCGTTTTGTTAAACGTTTTCCAAAAAAATTTTTTCTTTATATTTCAAGATTTTATGTTATGTATTTAAACAACATTATAGTTTTTAAAAATTAAAAACTTTCTCTAAAGCCTTATTTTCTATATTGCTTCAAGTTTGAATTAACCTTTGTTTACAACAATATTAATGTTAACCTTTTAAATATCTATTTTTTTTTCTTCTCCTTAAATTCACATTAACTTTATGTGAAAGTCAGAGATAACAATAACAAGTTTTTAGTTTCACAGCAATTTAACCTTTTGTAGTGTTATTAATTGTTTGACCATTTGACATGAAACTAATGTTCTTCAGTAACGAAAATATAGAAAACATTCTAACTAACCATTTGCTGTCTAAGGAATAAAAAAAAGAAAGAAAGAAAACTACCAATAATGACCAAACTCATGTTTAAGAAAATATAAAGGATAATAAGAATCTTTTAGTAAAACTAACAAGGTCTGTCGTCACTTGAGAATAGAAAAAATCCCATACCAACAGATAATTACAAGCAATTAGAGTAGCATATGCCAAAAGGTGTTTGGACTAACCCTCCGAATAAAACTAAAATAAATTCATGATTTTACAAATGTAAGGATAGAATATATAATTTGAACCATAGCAAAAAATTGTTGTGGTCTTTAAGGGTAAAACAAGTATTGCGATAAGCGATGAAATGGATATGTAAATAGAATATGAAGAAAATGTGAATTTGGTTTTTACAATAAATTAACTCGGGTAAGTTTGAGGTGTATGAAAATAATATTAATCAATTATGGAAATATAAGTATTTATGTATATAAATATTAGAAATGATTATCAAGTTGGAATAATTAATATACTTAACTCCAAGAATGCCAATAACAAAAAGAAAAAGATGTAAAAAGAACGTTTGTACATTTAATGTAAATAAAATTAATTCGATAGAACATAAAGATAAACGTGCGATAATGATGTGTAAATATATGATGTGTATAAGAAAAGAAAAAATTAATACAAAGATAAAAATAAATAAAAATTACTTGAAATTATCAAAACGTACTCTTTATTAAGTTAATAATTGGAAAAATTTTCTAAATTTTTTTTTATTTGAACTCAAACCTGAATTAATAATAGCTACTACTGAATTTGTAAGCGAATTTTGTATATAACTTTGTCTTTGCGTACAGTGGTACTTTTTTTTTGGAAATAATTTTGTAATTTGTGAACCGTTCGAGATATCTCATGATCAGAACTGAGGTATCGTTGAGATGACTTAGATGAGTTGAGATTCCTAGCTGGTCAGGGGATTAGTTGGTGACTCTCCAAAGTTGGCCATCTCGGGTATGTCACTTCTTTAAAAAATCGACAAAACTTCATTTATAATATGATAGAAAATACATTTTATATAAATAGTCTACGAAAAATATGCCTTCATCTCTTCTGGCTTAGGAGATATTCAATAAGAAATAAGTTTTTGTCAATTCTAGCCTCCTCTTTTTCTGTTTTCTTTAAAAAGCCGGGCTTAGTATTGCTAATTTTTTTTTTTTAAACATTCACCAGACTTTCTACAAAATTCTAAACATTGCTGCAAGTCCTACGGGCAATAATCAAAAATTTTTGATTTAATTTATGATATTTTCAATGTTTGATGGTATTAATGCGACATGTTGTAGGGTTTCCTAGTAAACATTTTTTTTGGCGAAAAATGGGCATCTAAGTTATTTCTCCATATAGTACACAGAGAAAAATATTTCAATTTTTTTTTTTTTTTTTTTTTTTTTTATAAAATTACACTGGTCAACAAAAAAAATCTTCCCCCATAGACGAATAGTTGGACTTGATGTATTTTGATGTGCTAAACACGAATCTGCTTTCAGTTTTTTTCGCCCATAGTAAGGCCATTAATCTAGTATATTTCCTCATAACTCAAGAACGGTGTGTACGATTGATAAAAGTGATACACCAATGTCGTGTATACCTATAAGATAAATAAAAGCATTAATAAAACCATTAAAAAGTAGAGAATGTTGTTTTTCGGTACTAATTACCGAATAACTACGGAAATATTAACTGGAAAAAAAAAAATTATGTAAACGCGACTCAAAGACAATTTAAGTCGCTATATATTGGAGTTTAATTTATCTTAATAGAACAACCTGTTCTCGAGTTATACAAGTGTGTCTGCCTAAAGGTGGGGTCATAGTAGTCATGCCCATAAAAAAAAATCAACGCGTGATAGAAAAAAAAATAAAGCTGATTCTTATTTAGCACGTTGAATTCCACCTAATCCACCTATTTTTTATTTAAGACGAAAAAAATTTTTTTTTTTTGCCCACTAGTGTATTTTCACTTAGCTATGGGTATTCATGGGTATCCTAACTTAACTGTGAATCCAATCAAGATTTGTGCATCAATTTTTATGGTACGTGGCTTTATTTACTCGTAGTTTTAACAGCTTTGAAATAAAGGTCATTATAATACTTGACTACATATTATATTTTATGGTTTAGAACCGATACTTCCAAATTTCCCACAAAATACCATTACCGAAATAACTTGAAATACCGATAACGCTCAATACCGTTACCGAAATAACTAAAACTACCGTTACCTCTAAAAACCTGTTATCAAAACAATCCGATGTACTGTTACCTTTTCACCTTTTTGAATCGGCTGCCAACAAGTAAAACACTAATATTCAGTTAAAACAAAAAGTTCAAATAAAATCATTAACACAAGGTTTTCGTAAGTACAAACTTTAAGTAAATTTAATCGAAAACATTGTTCCAGATATTTCTATCTTTCTGTTTATACAAAAATAAAAAAGTATAAGTTCATGTCAAAACATCTTTTTGAAATGGCACATTTTGGTAAATAAAATTGGTAAAAATTATTTAAATAGCCCCCACACAAATGCTCTCACGAAATGAGTTTTACAAAAGTACCATTTAGATAACGGGACTTTGTGGGACTTTTTGTCCAATAAAAATTAATGTAGAGACAAAAAAATTAAAAAAGTTGAAGACCGAAAATTCCTCACGATTGTTTCTTTAATAGGTTTTTTACAAATTATTACTTTCTGTGACAGATAACACATCAGCCTTTAAAATAAAAAAAATATTCATAAAAATCCTGTTCAAAATTCCAAATTGTTCAAAATTTAACTTCTCGCCAAAAAAATACTTCGCATAATATTTGTCTTCAACTACAGTGCTGTTCAAGGTGCCGTTACTTACTAACAGTTAACATTTTTTAATACTCTTTATATTTTTCAGTTATCTGGAAGGTTCTTAATTAGAACAACCAACTTTTTTTTCAAAACTCGAACAAAGGCGGGATCGACGTTTAAAAAGCGGGATAATCCCGCCAAAAGCGGGATGTCTGGTCACGTTAGTTATAAATAATATATATTACTCATACGCACGGTTGTACATGAAAGATGTACAAATATTACTGACAAAGCTATATTAATTGAATTAAATTGAATCATTCCAATTGCAATTGATAGCTCTTAATATGTGTAATAAACCCCTAAAGGATTTTTCTCTGGTAGGCAAAATTTTTGTTTTATAACCACTTAAACTTTTCTATTTTTGCATAAATATAGTTCGAATCTAAAATATTTAAACATAAATATTTAGAACATTTAAATGGCAATATTTCATTGGAACCTTCTATTTATCTATCTCCGATTATATGGGGTCATTTCTAGTCTGTTTAAACAAAAATAAAAAAATGTCAATTAAAACTTGAATATTCTACAGACATTTTCTACGTCGAATTTCACTAGGGGTCACCGAGGGTCCAAAGTACATAAGGTGAACCGTTTATCCAAAGAAATTAAATTGATAAAATTATTATTATTTTTGTTTACGATTTATACAAAACTTTTCATTTTATGTTATATTTCATTGCCTAGTTTAAGGAGTTTATATAAGAAATGTGGGAAAATTTAATAATTTTCTTTTTAACAACATATGATAAGTCGGATGAATTTTTTATCTTTGGAGATCCCTAGTAAAATTTAACGATTAAAATATCTGTAGAACATTTTAACCCATTAAACTGAAGTTTAAATCGACTTTCACATTATTTCCTAAAAACGGACTAGAAATGACCTCTTATAAGGTAAGATAAATGAATTTAAAGTTCTAATGAAATACTCCCCGTTAAGTGCTCTAAATGTTTATGCAAAATTATTTTAGTTTCGAACTATATTGATATTACTTTTTTCGATTTATCTGTAGCTACCTCTGTGCAAAAATAGAAAAGTTTAAGTGGTCATAAAACAAAAATTTTGCCTAAAAGCAAAAAATCCTTTGGAGGGCTTTTTACTTAAGAACTATCAAAAATAGTTTTGCTTATAACACTATGCAAATACTGTTGCATAGTGTTACAAGCAAAAGGTGGTTGCATTTTTCTCTGTTTGAAATTTCAGATATTAAGCTATCAGCATTAAACAATCTAAATCCATGAACAAATCTCCTTTAAAAAGTTTTTCAAATTTTGTCAATTTTTTAATTTTTCCTGTAAATTTAGTTTTAATGAAATTCAAATTTCCAAACAAAATTTTAGTAATAATTCACGAAACAATCTAAAAGATAAAATATATTATTTTTAGTTATAAAATTTACTTTTTAAAAGGAAATTGTAAAAAAACCTGTTCAAATGTATTTTTACCAATTATTCAAGTAGAGCCATCGAAATTTATTTTTTTCAATACACACATTTTTGCTATATATCAGCTGATTTTGGCACCCTCTAGTTGCATGATTATGTTTTCTATAAATATGGGACAAACATTTTTGAAAAGCTTATATTGTTCCTTATACTAAAAAAGGTTATCTATACATGTAAGCACATATTTTGTATAGATTTACAAGAACTATCTATATATAAAATGCCTTTTCTGTCATGTTATAAATTAATTTTTGGCGATTTAAAAAAAAAAAATTACATGCCCAAATGGCCAAATTTGGAGAGACAGCCACTACCTCCCTGAATCGCTAGTAATCTGTACTCCTCCAAATCAACTTAAAAACACCTCAATTATGATCCTGTGAGACTTTTTTTTAGATATCTGCAGAATTATTACAGAATTATTTAAAAAAATAATTTTGGATCCACTGTGTAGCACTTGTTAAACGTCACCCATAACCAAAAATAAATAATGTCGTGTATGCTACGCTAGTATTTGTGGTTAAAAATCATAAAAATATGTTTTTTACATATATGTTTTATGCACTGTACCTATTTTCATATTATAGCTTTTATGATAATTTAATTTTTTGGATTTTTAACTCTTGGTATATTATTTTTTTCTAAACATAAAAGCTATTAAATATATATCTGGCCTATGTAGGAGTTCTGCAAGTCCACTGACGCAGTAGCGGGCTAAAAACTAGTAAATTATCGTGAATAATACTTCTAAATTATTATTCCATAGACCAAGCACAGTGTAGAAGGTTAAATGAAACGTGAAACTTTGTCCTTGAATCATGGTTCAAATTTCATTGAATTATTTAAAAAATGTAATCTGTAATTTAAGTACAAATTTACGGTGATAGAACTTAGAAAGTGCTGGATCTTAGACCAGTTTTTGTTGGTGCTGTAAACATCATCAACCTATCCACTATAGTGTTGTTGGATATACAAATTCAAATAATATTATTATATACCTACTAAAATTGCTTTTATTACGCAATAAATTAAAAAAATATAATACTTTCAAATTATGATGGAAAATAACTGAACTTTAATTACCTGATATCCAATAATTACTTTAACGCTTAACTTATGTCCTGGAAAATAATTATTAAACTTACCCCTTTTTTAAATGTATATTTAAACAATTTCCCTTTTTTAATCTTTGCCATAAACTCAATTGTCTTTCGCCCTTGTAACGTGAATCAAAGAGTATTGATTTCATGTTGTAAAATTTAACCATGACATAGTTAGGAAATAAATTGCTTTATTTACTTGTTTCTCTGTCATGATTTTTTCAACATTAACACGTTCACGATAATTAATAGCAGATAATATACACACTTACAACAAAGTATAGATAATCAAATAACCTGTATAGAGTGAACAAGTTAAAATAAAATAATTAAACTTAAATAAAATTATTCTTGCTGAAACTGTTTAACATCAGATTCTTGGCATCCATAGTGATGCAACGTAACTCAAACAGGATGTTCTATTACAAATTCGTTTATGAAACAGAGACCATAGATGCAGCTAATTCTTTCGCAAACATGAAGGTTTTAGGGTTGCTAAAGTTGAGCATTAATTGAGAAAAAAAAAAGTGTTTTTAAACGAAAACCAATCGAAACACCTTCTGGATGAATCTTATAAAGGGGTTAAATTAATTGTATATAATTTACTAACAACTCATATTCCTGTTATTTAGGTTTCACAGAAATATAAATGCGAAAGAAACCACTAATGCTGAATTCATTATTAATTCATTCTCAAACTTTATGAGCTTAATATCTCCATAACGGTTGAGCGTTTTAAAAAATAATGTAAGAATGACTTGACAATTTTAACTGTAATAATAACCAAATTATACAAGACATTTTTGAGATATGCTTTGAGATAATTTTACAAAGTAAAGTAAAAGAAGGGATCTAATATATGGAACAGAGGAACAAGCCACCGCACAGTGGGGTCAAACGCAAATTTTTTGGTAATAAATCTGAATCTCCTAAACTACTGGTCGGATCAAATTGAAATGTATGGAAGAGTTGTAGAGGAGAACCTAAGCTTTCAGAAAAATTATCCTGTAGTCACCCTGTGATAACACGAGATAAGCTACAGGGTGTCAAAGTTGACTACCTCGAGTATGTAAAAGTTAAAAAAAATCGTAACTTGTACAAATGAAGTCCGATTTTAAAGATTTTTATATTTCTAGAAAGTGCTTGGCAAGATAAAGAAAAAATAAACTTACTCATATAAGTTATCTCTTACAGTTAAACAAATATTTACGCTTGAATTTTGAATTTTTGATTTTTTGGCTCGACTTTCTTTCGTTTTTCGGGAATAAGTCCGGAGATATATAAAGTAAACATTTTTTTAAAATATTCTGTAATTTGCTACATATTTCCAAATAATATGCTGAACGAATTTTTGGATTATCTCAATTCCTCTAGACGTGAAAAATATTCAAAGTCAGCACTCTGAAATTGGCATGAAAAATGGCTACTTTTTTACAAAAATATAGTACAATTCATTCACTTTCTTCTCAAACTTCCGTTAATAAAAAAATTTTTTCCTTATTAATTTCAAAAGATAATAATAAAGAAATTTTGAATTGATTTAAGTTTGCACACTACATCCAGCATTGGCCGAAAATTGTCAATTTTAAAAAATAGTTTAATTTTTATCGATTAATAAAAAAAATGTTTCGCGAGCTTTTTTAAATTTGGTACCCATATTTTTTATAGAAATAGATTTAGAATGATTTAACACTAAACTACTTCCGCCCGGCCAAAAACGAATGCAGGAGTGAAGATTTTATGTTAAAAGTCAGTTTTTTTTAACGACTATTTTTAAAAGCATAATATGCATAATATTTTTTTATTTTCAGCTATTAAAAAAAAAATATATATATTTTTGAAAAATTACCAAAAATAGATTATTGGAGCTATTTTATTGATTTTTTTAGGAATGAAAGCTTATTTGTGTTTTATACATTACATAAGAAATAATATTAAAAATATTATGCTAATATGCTTTTAATATGCTTTTAAAAATAGTCGTTAAAAAAACTGACGTAAAATCTCCACTCCTGCATTCGTTTTTGGCCGAGCGGGAAGCAGTTTAGTGTTAAATCATTCTAAATCTATTTCTTTAAAAAATATGGGTACCAAATTTAAAAAAGCTCGCGTGACATTTTTTTTTTATTAATCGATAAAAATGAAACTATTTTTTAAAATTGACAATTTTCGGCCAATGCTGGATGTAGGGTGCAAACTTAAATCAATTCAAAATTTCTTTATTAACCATTTATGAAGCCTTATCTTTTGAAATTAATAAGGAAAAAATTTTTTTATTAACGGAACTTTGAGAAAAAAGTGAATGAATTGTACTATATTTTTGTAAAAAAATAACCATTTTTCATGCCAATTTCAGAGTGCTGACTTTGAATATTTTTCACGTCTAGACGAATTGAGATAATCCAAAAATTCTTTCAGCATATTATTTTGAAATTTGTAGCAAATTACAGAATATTTTTAAAAAATTTTTACCTCATATATCTCCGGACTTATTCCCGAAAAACCAAAGAAAGTCGAGCCAAAAAATCAAAAATTCAAAATTCAAGCGTAAATATCTTTTTAACTGTAAGAGATAACTTAGATGAATAAGCTTATTTTTTCTTTATCTTCCCAAGCACTTTCCACAAATATAAAAATCTTTAAAATCGGACTTCATTTGTACAAGTTACCATTTTTTTAACTTTTACTTACTCGAGGTAGTCAACTTTGACACCCTGTAGCTTATCTCGTGTTATCACAGGGTGACTACAAGATGATTTTTCTGAAAGCTTAGGTCCTCCTCTACAACTCTTCCATACATTTCAATTTGATTTGATTTTTCTGTTCTTTTGTTGCATTTGTCCAGTTATAAAAAAAATCGTCGTATAAAGAAGAATGCGATTGTAGGTCTTTTTTTTGGGTTTTGAATGCAGTTTATGGTGTAACTTAAATCACAAATTAAGATATTCGAATTTTCAAAATTCAAACTATAATCATTGTCATAATCTGCATTTTCATCTACATCATTTAAAAGTAGACAAATATATAAATCAACAGCGAATTCCTTAGTTTCTGTTTTTGTGGAGTATTTCTAAACATTATCATTATAGATTATCTAGTGCATCTTCTTCTATATTTGTAAGGGGACTTATACCAAACTCTAACAACGCATGATTAACACATTTGTTGATTCTTAAAAACTGTTTAATAATTTTTGACAAAGAGTTCCATCTGTGTTTTACGTCGCAAATTAGTTGTAGCTATTTTACCTTCTTGTTTTTGTAAAAAGTTTTGCAGTTCTTTTTTCTTTTCACTCGATTTATTGAGGAACTTTACATATTTACGCAATTTTCTAATCACTACTCCGACCTCGCAACAGATTGTTAAAGTATTATCAATATTGATACCTGCTTCTATGTATTGGATATCGTCATAGTCATGTTCATCTTCCGATGAATTTGCAGTATCATTATTTTCTTCGCTAATTCGCTTTTTAGTATAAATTGTATATTTACATATAAGGAGTCGCAGATCAAAACGTACTTTTTTTATTATTTGAATTTGCTGGGAAATTAAGAAATAATTTGTTCGTTCCCCTACTAAGCGGTTTGAACCTGGAAGTGGTAAGTAACGTTCTCCTTTCCATAAAATGCATCGAACGATATCAATTCACCACAACAAATTTTAGAGATGCGTGAGATCAAAGGACTTTTAAATGTAAAAAAGTACGTTTTGTTAAAAAAAAATTTTGGAAAAATTTAAAATTTCTTTGTATTTTAAAGGAAATGTTTTTCATGAATGTATTAAATGATCTTAAAATACTGTTTTAAAAAATTGTGAACCAAAATAAATGTAAATGTTATTCGAAACCGGTCGGTTTTTTAAAATTCCAAAACCATTTAACCGGTTTCAGGTTTCGGTTTTTGAATACACTATTTACATGAACAGCCAGACAGACGGACGAATATCGTTATATCAATTAAGAAGGCGTTTCTGAGTTGAACGCTATACTTTAAGGGCTACAAAAATTTTTCTGTGTGCTACAAACATCAGCACAAATATATAATATCCCAATCACATATAGTGTTACAGGGAATTAATTTGACCACCACTGTAGTTTGAGAAACACTTATTTGAAACGTTTCACTTTGAGTTTACTGGGTATATAAACAAATAATTTGTGTTCTTTGTGTTCGTAGAAGCGAAGATGCCATAAAATCTCTTTGCTATTGTCCACGTTGGAATTAATATGTAAGAGTAGTATAATGTTGTTGGTTTTTTAGTCCCTTAGTTATAGGGGTCTGCTCTAGTTGCTGCTATTTTGTTAACCCTGGAAGGGCTTCGATATTTTTACCCTTCTGAAGGCTTCGTTAGTTTTTTTTTTTTAATGTGTGTATCCTGTAATAGTTATAACCAAAAGAGAATATAAAAACAAATGTTTTACTATGCCTTAGTAGTACAGTTTTTTTTAGACGTATAAGCTGCAAAAAAATTTACCTTGAGATAGGAGATTTTCCAAATTTATACAATACTTGGTTCACATATTGGGGGTAGAACACAGTCGATAAGACAATTGTCTCTAAACTAGATCTTTATGCAGTTTTTAAGGAAAGTTTATAAATAAATAGTTCTTTAATTGCTTTAACATATTTTTTGAATAAACTATTAACATAATTAATGTTTAGTTTGATGCAGAATATGTAGAGCAGCAGTCTTGCGTTTGTGTGATATTTTACTGCATATTTGGTCGAAAATATCAATCGCGTCCTTAGGTTTTATTAGAGAACTCATAAGATGAAGTCGATCAGTAATCGTTAGCACTTTATAGAGTATTCATTTTACTCGACTTTTTCATTATTCGATTAATCAAATAACTCGAAAATGCAGTTTTTAAATTACTTGATTAATCGAGTAGTTTTTTTAAATTACTCGAGTTATTCGAGTAAATTATACCTTAAAATTTTACTCGATTTTTCAATGCTTATTAAGAAATAAAAGAAGTATTTTCTATTATCTTAGTGTTTTATTAAAAAGAAAACATTTAAATATTTAATTTACAATAAATATTTAAATAACCCATATGAAATTTTTTTTTCCAAAATAATATAAAATTAAAGTTTTTGTACATTTTCTTTTCTTTTCATAAATTCATTGTTCTTCTATATTTTATACATTCTTTGATAGTTAAATAAATAGGTCTAAGAAATACAATAATTCTCATTTATGAAGTTGAACAAAATTCTGAATTATTTTGGATAAAGGAGTTCAGCAATTCTGAAATATTTTTAAGTCCAAATATCACAAGTTTCATCCAAGCCATCAGTGTCATATTCTCTACACCAGGCCAAGAATCTACTGGTACATCAACTCCATATTTACACATATCGGTTATAAATCCTCCAATTTGTTTCTTATGAAACATTTTATACAAGAAGTGAATTTTTTTCTAACCCAAAAAAAAAAAAAAGAACTGAATTTTTTTCTAACCCAAAACAAAAAAAAAAAAAATTAAACATCTTAAAAAGAAGTAAAGAGGGTAAATATTTAAAATAGAATTATTCGATTAATCGTCATAATTTACACGAATAAATTTTTATTCGAAAATCTTGATTTTAATTTAATCGGACAATTATTTGAATTTCATTTGTCGATTAATCGAACAAACAATACCCTAATCTATACCCTAATCTATATATATAAAAGAGTAACGTGACTGACTGACTGATTCATCATCCCACAGCCCAAACGCCTGAAGCTAGAGAGACGAAATTTGGAACGTAGGTAGGTCTCCCACCATATAGATCCACTAAGATGGGATTTTTGGAAATTCGAATGCTTAGGGGGTAAAAAAGGGTAAAAACGGGTAAAATCGGTAACATTATATCTCCCAAAATAATAAAGACACAAAAAAGTTGAATAGTTATCGTTATTCATTTAAAAAATAATTGGACAGGTGTCTGGTACTTTTTTGAAAATCGGCCGTTTTAGGGAGAAAACGGGTAAAAACTGTATTTTGGTACTTTTTTGGCACCATATATATCTTTGAAACCAATCAACATACAGATAAAATTTATATCGTATTCATAACTTATCAAAAAATGAGAAATACAAATTTGGTACTTTTTAGAAATTCAAACGCTTAAGGGGTAAAAATCGTACCTATTTTTGGTACTTTTTTCATAAAACTTTTTTTTTATATTTATTGAAATATTAATATATTTTAATATGGGATACCACTACAATTTAGAAGTTGATTGGAATACAATTTTTGATACTTTGATGGGTGAAAAAAAAGTACCAAAAAAAGGGTAAAGGCGGGAAATTACATTTTATTCAAACTTAATAGGAATTCTCAATTACATTAAAAATAGAAACATGAAATTAAGAAAATGTCGATAAGAATTCACAAGAGTGATGTGAACATGAAATTAAATACGCATGGTCCTGCGGGTAAGAATTCAAGAGGATGGACTTTTTGGTACTTTTTCGTTCTTCTTATGGTACTTTTTAAATTTTCTATAATTATGAACATACACTAAGGGAAAAAATTCGATTCAAAATCAACAACTGTTGTGGTCACATTGGTAATTTACGGTAACAGCTTTTTAATACCTTTCGTTAACAAATTTAATAGAAAACATATGTAATTTAACAATTTGATACCAAAATGGTTTCAACTTTGTGCCAATTGGGTATCGATTTTCAATAAGAATTGAACACGCAGTGTTTAATATAAACACATACGGTGTAGATTAACTATTGACACAGAATGGTATCGTTTTCAACACGTATGTGATTGATATTTCTCTGGGTGTAGAAACATGAAATTAGGGATATGTGGTCCTTAGTTAATGAAAATCCACAAGAGGGAACATTTTAATGGTACTTTTTGAATTTTCTATAATATTTAACCTAGAAATATAAAATTAAGGACATGAAGTGCTAAGTCAATGAGAATCCGTAAGTGAGAACTTTGTGGTACTTTTCGTTCTACTAATGGTACTTTTTGAATTTTCTATAATATTTAACATAGAAACATAAAATTAAAGATATTTGGTCCTTAACGATGAGAATTCATTAGAGGGGACTTTATGGTACTTTTTTCCTCTTCTAATGGTACTTTTTGAATTTTCTATAATATTTATCCCAGAAACATGAAATTAAAGATATGTGGTCTTAAATGAATAAGAGAGGTTTTTGTGGTACTTTTTTGTTCTTCTAATGGTACTTTTTGAATTTTCTGTAAATATGAACCTAGAAACATGAAATTAAGGATATGTTGTCCTAAGTGAATGTGAATCCATATGAAGCGACTTTGTGATACTTTTTTGTTCTTCCCATGGTACTTTTTTAAATTTTCTATAATTGTGAACCTGGAAACATGAAATTAAAAACATATGGTGCTAAGTGAATGAGAATCTATAAGAGTGGACTTTGTGGTACTTTTTTGTTCTTCTAATCGTACTTTTTAAATTTCCAATATTATTTAAAGTAGAAACATGAAATTAAATATGCATGGTCCTATATGAGAAAGTATTCACAGGAGGGGTCTGTGTGGTACTTATTTTTTTTTTTTTTTTTATACTACTTATTTATTTAGGGATGACATAACACCATTATTAAAAATGTTCCCAAGTGAGTAAAGAATCTTAGTTTAAATTTATTATATAATATGGTTTTTATAAAAAATTTCCGCTAACGAAGTTGCGGGTCTACAGCTCGTACTTTATAATATGACTTTATTCAGTCTTCAGTATGCCTTTTCTATTTAATATAAGAAATAGAGCTTCATTATCATGTAATATGAAAAAAAATATACTTATGTGTTGCTGAAATTATTTCTGGAAGTCACATTGTATTTATTTTCCACAAAAAAATATATTTCACACTATAAGAACAAATATTAAATACACTGCATTACTATATTTACTAAATTGCTTTATCGTAAAAAATTCAAAAATTCGTTAATCGTTTCAAGACATACGTCTGGACACTTCAAGATCTTATTTACAGAAGGTGTAATAGCAAAATTCTCAAAAAAAATATGCAACGAAGAAAAGAATATCGCTCATATATTGTTGTTAGTCGAAATAACTAACGAAGCCCTTCCAGGGTTAAACATTATTTTTATTATATCTGTTATATAAACGAAGGTCTTTTAATAAATACATACAAATGTCCTTGCAAGGGTATTAGTTTATTTCTATATTTTAATCATAAAGATTATTTGGGAGTGTTTGCTACAGTCATTTCATTAATGCGATATAGAAGGGATTAAATACGCACAGAAGAACCATGATGACAAAATATAAAATTTAATTGATTTTGAAGTTATTTAAACATACAAAGCGTGATATTAATCAGCTGATACTTATTTTTCATAAAAGAAAAAATAGAGGAACAATTAGTTTAAAGCAATAATTTAATGTCTATAAAATTAATATTTTATATTTAGAATTAATTGTTTAACACTATTTAGGATAAATAAATATAACTTATTTGATATTATGTATGTATAAATTATTGTTTGTTATCAATTGTACACACACTTGGCTAAATATTTCATTAAATACTTAAGTCCAAAATTGATTTACAAAGAGTTTATAATTAAAAATTACAGTTATAATCACAATCAAGGTAATTTTTTTTATTAGATTTTGAAAATTTAAAAAGAATAAAGAATATAAATTCTAAAAAAAAATAAGGAAAGCTAACATAAAAAAAGGTAAGGGATATATTAGGTTTGTCATTCAGTGCATAAGATCCCATAAAGAATACACACAGAAAAAAGATCAGTTGGAAAATGGTTGCTGTTATTAAAATTTACTTCAATAACCACAAAATGTATTATAAATACAAAAATAATATTTTTCCAATAGTCTTTCTTTGATTATAAAAGTTTTTTTTTTTTTTACATATATATTAGTTTTTATTGAATCTTTCTTTTTCAGAAATTTACAATAAGTATTAAAATCTTAACCTAAACTTAAATTATTGTTGATATTGCCACTGCAAAATCCAACGTAGAGTTTTCATTAGTAGTGTTAGATGACTAACTTTATGATGACAGTATCCTTAATACCACTATAATTATCTTTTTATTTTATAATTGATTGCATCCGATTATAAAAGTAAAAAGATAATTATAGTGGTATTAAGGTTACTGCCATCATAAAGTTAGTCATCTAAATCAATTTGATACTATATAAATCAATTCTAAAATTATTGGTTGTCATAACCTTATTACTTTCGTGTTTTTAAACGAATTATTAATAACTTGTATCAAAAATTAATTTATAATACAATTATTTAAATTATTACAGTATTTTGAGTTGTATTTCATAATACAAAATCAAATTCAGTTATCGTAACCGATTGGATGTTATATTAATAAAATCAATCATTTTAAAGTTTTGAAAAAATAAATTAAAATTTTAAAATATTATTATTTGAAACACATATTATTTATATTGTACATAAATACCAAATCTCTTAAGTTTGTTTTTAAAGGGTAAGTAAATGATATTTGGACAGAATTGTGTATTTATGAATCTACATATAAATTTTTTTATTCTACATTTAGTTTTTCAACAGATATTTTGTGAAAATTTGCGACTTTACAAGTTTTGCTTTCTTCCTATATGTTGCTTCAATTCCTACTTTTGTCAAAATATCAACAGTTTGATGATTTGCGCTGTATACCAATTTGTCCAATACTTCAACAGGCAAGGAAAATCAGGATTTGAGTAAGTACATATTGTAAAGGAAATCTTCATAAATTATTAATTTGGTTATTTTTATCACCACAGTGAGCAGGTACTGTTTTATGGACCCACAACCAAAAAAGCAGTGAAATTAATCTTAATTGGTGATAGATCTCACACAACATGCCTAAATCTACCACTGAAGATTTTTTATAAGTATATTTTATGATCGTGCTTTGATGTCTATAAGTATCGTAATTTTCATTCTACTTTTTTCATTGTAGGAGGAAGCACAATTTTCTGTTTGTATATTTGAACAGCGACTCGAAAAAAGAAATATACCATTTAGTTCAACGATCCTAATTCATTTGCGATGTCTACTGTATGTGCAAATTCGTAAGTTAATAAACATGGAAAGTTTCGTTGCTCGAAGAGAAGAATTCTATTTC
Source organism: Protophormia terraenovae (assembly GCA_951394005.1). Classification (NCBI taxonomy): domain Eukaryota; kingdom Metazoa; phylum Arthropoda; class Insecta; order Diptera; family Calliphoridae; genus Protophormia; species Protophormia terraenovae. The sequence goes on from OX596075.1 coordinate 34,090,049, forward strand.
CAAACATTGAGCTAAGATGGCAAGTATTAATAGAAACATATTAAAATTTATATATTTAAGTATTTGATATATTTTTTTATATTAATTCATTCTTATACATATTTAATTATATTTACACAGAAATTTCAATAAAATTTATAGATAAAAATATATTATAATTACCCAATTCACAACTTCGTTATTGTGTTATTTGTTAAAGTTTTATATGAAGAAAAATAATACTTTTTAAAAAATAATACACTTCGTGAATACGTGTGTTATTTTCTAATGAGTTGTTATATTGTTATTTTTAAAAATCTCAAAATTTTAAATTAAATTATTTTATTTATTTTAAAGAAAAATGTTGGAAAAAATCATATTTTATGAAAACTAGCACTTTTATATATTACAACACCCATATTAAAGTATACCAATCGATTCAGAATTAATTTCCAAGTAAATTTAACGATGTCCGCCCGCCTAGAATGCTGTCTGGTTGCATGGCTAGCTTGTTGTCTGTGTATGTTAAACTTGTTCACAAAAAACAAGTCGTAATTTTAAGGATAATTGATCGAATTTGGAAAATGTGACTATTTCGGTAAAACCCATAAGTCAGCAGAAATTGGTTATGATCGGTCCATTATTTCACCTTGCATTCATGCAAATATTCCGCCGGAACAGTGTTTAAATACTCATAAATACATTATTTACGTCACGATTTCAATAAAGTTTGGAACAAATAAATTATAAAAGATTGAATCAGAATACAAAAAAGCTTCCTGATAAGAACAGAAAATCACTCTAACTCGCATAAAAATCACATTAATGAGAGTATTGGGTTATATTTGATACAAGTAAATTTTATATAAGCTGAAACCATATTACTAAGGATTGTAATGAACGATTATGGAAAAAAAAATATATTTGGTTTCATTTTATTTCTTTAAAAATCGAAATATCTTCATCCCTTCTATAAATATTAAAAAAATGTAAAAACTTTGAATGTTGTTTTAAATTCTAACAGAAATGTTTTATGTAGTTACTATTTCACCTCACACTGTTGTAATTTTTCTAAAAAAACAAGTTAGCCACATTGATTCAAGCAACTTTGCGCTTGACGCAGTATAACGCAAGTCAACGCAACTATTTTTACGAATACTAACACGATTTGAAAGCGTGGTTTTCTGTAAAACGAGCTTTAGACATTCTTTTATAATTGTTATTCAACGTGAAAAGATCTAATTCAGTGATCAACTTTAATATAAAGAAAAACTCAAGGACTTGTAAGGACCTTATAATTTTTGTGTATATCTTAAGTAGAAAGAAAATTGAATAAAGCGGGATTACATATCCCACAAATCCCAAACTTCGGCATAACCTAATTTCATTCTTAAATACTTGAAGTCCATACGGGAGACAAGTTGTTTGCGTATGTCAAGATATCTTTTTTATAATTCTCATCAAAAAGGCTTAGTTGTCCGTATCACTAAAAACATTTTTCACACCAAAAGCTAATGTTTACAGTGGTGGAACTTTTCTTTTGCCACCACTGTGGCCGTTTTATTGCGTAGTGATACACAAAAGCTACGTCTAAAAATCATTTTAATCCATCTACCAGCAAAGCAACATCTAAATCCAAGAAGAAAATAAATAATTAAGAAATAGAAGACAAGGTATAAAAAGAACGTAAAAACTTCAGAAATATATTTAAAAATCATCCAGAGGCGATAAAACACCAAACATTCATTCAATTCTTATCCAACGTCTATAACCACCCAGGATTGAATCACCAAATACAAATTTCTAAAAGTTCTCGTTAGATTGTGCCAGGTTAAGTTTTTTTCTATGATTTTATTTAAAGTCTTTCCTAAAAGTATAAAAGTTAATAATTGTTAAAAAAAAGAAACAATAGTTAAGAATTAATACAAATTGAATAAATTTCTAAATAAAAACATCATTAACTTGATGAAATTTTTACATTAAATTATAATAATCGTAGACAGAATCATTAATTATCACACCCTATAAATGGTAATAAAACTTTAAAAAGTGCATTACAAAATCTATAATTTATAACAACCTATAAATACTAAAATATATAAAAATTATAAAGTGCCTAAAATCTGTTTAACTAAAATATCTTATATAGAGCCTATGAAAATTCTAAATCTAAGATAAAATAAAAAAAAGAAAACAACCTAAATTTCACATAAAATATCACAGTTAAATTAATTATTAATTAAGCATCTTTCTAAGTTAGGGTAATTTAATATTATTGGAATCATCATTATAAGCTAAAAATATGCAAAACAAAATTAAGATCTTCAACTAAACACCAAGGTATTTTATAAAAAGCCAGCAAAAGCAGTTTGACGAGGCCTCTTCATTCGGCGGTTCCAGTTTTATATTGGTGAGTCCTTAAAAATTCTTAATATGTATAAAGATACCCCTTTAATTTAAATAATTTGTTTTGCATATTGATCGTAAATTTAAATAATATCGTACTGTTTTTCTAAAATAAAATAATCAATTTTGCTAATAATTCCTTGCTTGAGAAGGGATTACTGTTTAACTAAATAAATAAAAAAAAAACAAAAAAAAAAAAAAAAAAGCAAAGAAGAACAAGAATCAAAACGCAATTTTTGGTTTTCTTACGCACTTTTGTTTTTTGTTTTTTTATGCACATTTGAATCATAAAATAAGAAAGATAAATAAGTAAAAACAAAAACCTATGTATAATTAAAAGTACAATTGCAAAACAAAACAAATAAAACCTAATTTGCGCTTGTTTTTCAACCAACTAATTGAAAGACAAGCGCAAATATTCGGCCCGGCCGAATCTATATACCCACCATCAACTTTTCCACATTTTAAGTTATATGAGAGAAGGAGGTAAAGTGGGCGGTAATGTGGGCAGTAAAGTGGGTTAGTCCTTGAACTATTTGAACAAAATTTCATTGATTTTCACCTTATATGGTAGGTGGGCGGTAAAGTGGGCGGACCACGCCCATTTTTGGCTTCCGAGTTGATATCGATCCCCAAACTATATGTACAAAATTTCGCAATCGTACATGCTTTTGTTGAAGAAATATCGGCAGAAAAGTATAAAACGGACACCCTGTGTTTCTAGTTTTTAGAAGCTAAAGTGGGCGGTAAAGTGGGCGGGCCACGCCCATTTTTTGTTTCCGAGTTTGCATTAGTCCTTGAACTATTTGAACAAAATTTCATTGATTTTCACCTTATATGGTAGGTGGGTGGTAAAGTGGGCGGACCACGCCCATTTTGGCTTCCGAATTGATATCGATCCCCAAACTATATGTACAAAATTTCGCAATCGTACATGCTTTTGTTGCAGAAATATCAACAGAGATTTATAAAACGGACACCCTGTGTTTCTAGTTTTTAGGAGGTAAAGTGGGCGGGCCACGCCCATTTTTTGTTTCCGAGTTTGCATTAGTCCTTGAACTATTTGAACACAATTTCATTGATTTTCATCTTATATGGGAAGTGGGCGGTAAAGTGGGCGGACCACGCCCATTTTTGGCTTCCGAGTTGACATCGATCCCCAAACTATATGTACAAAATTTCGCTATCGTACATGCTTTTGTTGCAGAAATATCAGCAGAAAAGTATAAAACGGACACCCTGTGTTTCTAGTCTTTAGCCCATAACTTTTTTGTTTGTGAACCGATTTTGCCCATTTTCAATCCCAAACAAACCTTATATAAGACAAATATTTGTGCCAAATTTCGTCTCCCTACGTTGCTCCGTTCGAGCGCTATCCTGCTTTCAACAGACGGACAGACGGAATGATGGTGGGTATAAAAAAGAAAAAAAAAAAACAAGAAACAGAAAGAGTAATAAATGATCGTTTAAACAAGTAATGATCATTAACCACAATTAATGATTATTAAAGTGTAGATGATCATTTTACTCAAATATAAATTCTTATCATTGATTATTTTATTTTAACAGTCGTGTCCATCTAAATGAGAACAATAATGTCAAACTAAATTAATTGTAACAAATTAAATTTTTATTATTTCTATAATTCTCATTAAGAATATTAAAACTTAGTTTTTCTTTGTATAAATTGTGAAAACATTCTAATAAATTTGTTAATACTATCTTAAGATTTTTTTAAGAAAAGTTAGGATTTGTTTAGAATGTAAATTTTTTGAACTTATGTTAATAAATTGAATTGAAATTATGAATTGCTAAAGTCTTGAAATGTTTCCGTTAATGTGATTGAAAAGTAAGTGTGGAGTAGTTAGGGATCTTAGTAAAAATTTCGCTAATAAGATCATTAGGAAGGGATGGTTTTGAAGCGATTATCCCATACAACATCTGGGGATAAAAAAACTTAGAGATTTCATTTTATTCGTTAAATATACTTATTTTTAATCAATGATTGTTCGATCGGGTCAATTTGCCAACTTCTTGTGGAATCAATCTTAAGTTATTAGGGAGTCTATAATAAATTATTTATGTATAGATAATGCTATATGAGAGGCAATTTAAGAAGAGCAAGAACCCCCCACCGACTGACCGCTAGTGGTAATCAATGGCTCCCCTCGTTCTCTTAAATTCTACTTGTAAATAATTACCTCATATAGGCGAGAATACTTGGTTATTCTTTTGGACATTACATAAATTGGCGCCCAACGTGGGGCCCGAAGAGTTTAGAAAAATGTTGATAACAATTTTTAGTAGATACATGCAGTTTGCATGGTTCCTTTATATCACTTTTATAATAAACATATCTAAACCTTTAGTCAAAAGTATTAGTATTCAAAATTTTCTATAAGTCAAATATTTTTTAGTTCTTTTTCGGATCTTCAACAACTTGGCAAAAGTAGGCCGAATTGTTGACCAAAAAGTAAACTAAGATTTTTTTTGTTTCTAGTAAATAGGGTTTACTTTTATTTTTTCTTTCTATAGATTATATAGGAACGTTTATTTTAAAAGTTGTTTGGTAAAGTATCAGTATTTAGTTGTATTTGGTTTAACATTAATCTGGCCGAAGGCAGTTTTATGTCCAATACAACCTAAATACTGAACCCCACACAATTTTTTTTTCGCGTATCTTATAAAGTCTCCATAGCCATTTTTTTTATTTACGAATGAAAACTCTAAATTACACACTTACTTTCTCACAGAAAAACGGAAACTGTTTTGAATTGTTTTAAATATATATTTTTTGTAAAAAATATCTATATATCGTGGAAATATTATAAAACAAATTATTCTTTAATACTTGTTATAATAGATTATTCGCAGATAAATCAAATTATTGAGAATACTGTCACTCGCTTATTGAGTAATTTGAATATTGCTTCCAATTCCATTAACCAAACTAGAAATAATCAAACCAATGTAAGACCAACACAACCACCATTTGTTTCTTCAAACACACAGTATCTCCAAGCTCCACAATATAATCTACCTGAATCTGCTCGTGTTAATTTACCAAGAAATCAGTTTATTGACCCGAATTATAGTTTAAAGATAGACAAAATTACTGCAATAATCCAAAACTGGAATATTAAGTTTGATGGTTCCACCAATGGACTATCAGTAGAGGAATTTTTGTATAGAGTTAGATCTCTCACCGCTGAAAATTTCAATGGAGATTTCGACATAATTTGTAAAAATTTACCAATGCTTCTTACCGGAAAAGCACGAGACTGGTACTGGAGGTACCACAAACAGGTGGAAAAAATTGAGTGGACCGAATTCTGCGCTGCGCTAAAGTACCAGTATAAAAGTTTTAAATCAAACTTTGATATACGTGAAGAGGTGCGAAATCGCAAAATGAAAGCCGGCGAAACATTTGAAGTTTTCTATGAAAACATATGTTCTCTTCTCGATAGGTTGGAAACTCCGATTCCTGAGACAGAACTTGTAGAAATTCTTAGTAGAAACTTACGTCCAGACATTAGGCACGTTCCAATATATTCTATAGCCCACTTGAGGAAATTAGTACAGATGAGGGAAAACCTTTTGGCGGATGATTATTTCCGTCGTCAGTCAGTAACAAAACCAGCTCAAACCCCAATACCAAGACGTGCTGTAGCAGAAGTTGATTTTATTGATGAAAATCCCCATAATCCCACTAATAGCTATGAACTTTCCGTCGACGCAATTGGTCAAGGGCCAAAAATTTCCAAATGTTGGAATTGCGAAGAAATGGGCCATCATTGGGAGGATTGTGTCAAAGAAAGAATTGTGTTTTGCTATGGGTGCGGAGCTAAAAATATATATAAGCCGCAATGTCCCCGCTGTTCTATAAAAAAATTATCAATTTAAAAAAACTAATGAGTTTCACGTTTAATTCCAATCAAAATTTACCAAATAAAAACCACTCTGACGTTCAAAATCCACCAATAAATCGAGTTATTTATCCTTATAAAACATATCACGAAAGATTAAATGAATATATTGCTGTTAGAAATAGGATATTCAATAGTGATTCATTGTCTGTTTGCCCCAGAAAAAATCCCAAACGTTCTACTCTACGTCTAAGACGATATTTTAAATCGCGAAAAATAATATCTAACTATGTTATATCTTCAATTATAAATCATGAAAAAGATAAGCGTTTTTATGCAAAAATAAAATTTCTAGAATTTGTCGAATATGGTCTCCTTGATACAGGTGCAAATGTGTCGTGTATTGGATCAAATTTGGCATCCAATAACTTCTCTAATTGTCCCGATTTTTACCCTATTAAAACAGCAGATGGTAGAGTTCAAAAAAACTATTGGTATATTAGAGGTTGATGTTTCGTTGAAGGACCAGGTTAAAAAATTAAAATTTTTGATAGTTCCGTCCATTACTCAACGTGTAATTTTAGGGTTAGACTTTTGGCAGACCTTCAAACTAGCGGCAGAAATTTTTGAATCTGCGATAGTGTCAAATGAGACTGTCTGTATGACCTTAGACAGTAACTTGTCCGAGTTGTCCGCTTGTCAAAGACCGTCCGATGTTTTGTCCGAGTCCTTAGAAAAAACTTCGCAGCCAGACGAATTTCAGTATCCCCTAACCTTCTCACAGCGTCAGCACTTAAATGTTATAATAAATCTATTTCCTAACTTTGAACATCAAGGTCTAGGAAGAACCACTTTAATAAAACATGAAATTGATGTTGGGGATGCAAAACCCATCAAGCAGAGATTTTATCCCGTATCTCCCGCGGTGGAAAAATTAATGTATAAGGAAATAGACAGAATGCTAGAATTAGGGGTTATAGAGGAATCCACCTCTGCATGGAGTTCGCCTATGCGCTTGGTGGTTAAACCTAATAAAATCAGACTGTGCCTGGACGCAAGGAAGTTGAACGAAGTGACCAAAAAAGACGCGTACCCGTTGCCCAATATCGAAGGGATTTTCTCCAGACTGCCAAAAGCTAATCTTATATCGAAATTGGACTTAAAAGACGCATATTGGCAGATCGGCCTAGCCGAGGAATCCAAGGCTTTGACAGCATTCACAGTACCAGGGCGACCACTGTACCAGTTTGTTGTCATGCCTTTTGGACTTTGCACAGCTCCCCAAACAATGTGCCGTCTCATGGACCAGCTTATTCCCCCCGATCTCCGTCATTGCGTTTTTGGTTATCTCGATGACCTAATTATTGTGTCCGAGGATTTTCAATCTCATTTGGCTACACTTGTTAGGATAGCGGAACAATTTCGAAGGGCCAATCTCACTTTAAATATTTCTAAAAGTGCTTTTTGTGTAACTCAGGTAAAATACCTAGGATTTGTCATAGGATATGGAGGAATCCAAACAGACTCAGAGAAAGTTGAGGCAATCTTAAAATGGCCAACGCCAAAGGATCTGAAACAGGTTCGCGGGTTCCTAGGTATTGCAGGATGGTACCGCAGGTTTATCGACAATTTTTCTACCCAAGTTTTCCCTATAACCGAGGTCCTTTCGACAAAGCGCAAGTTTAAATGGACGCCAGAAGCACAAAAAGCGTTTGAAAATATTAAGTCTTTGCTCACATCATTTCCAGTCCTATCAAATCCAGATTTTACCCAAAAATTCTACTTACACTGTGATGCCAGCGACAACGGGATCGGAGCAGTGTTGGTACAATTAAACGAAAATGGATCAGAAAAGCCAATCGCATACATGTCAAAAAAGTTAAACACCGCTCAGCGAAATTATAGCGTGACTGAGAGGGAGTGTCTTGCCGCTATCGAAGCTATCAAAAAGTTTCGCTGTTACTTAGAACTCCAGGAGTTTGAGATCATTACGGACCATTCATCCCTGGTATGGCTCATGAAACAGCCAGATCTTTCAGGCAGATTGGCAAGATGGGTTTTTAACTTCACCGTGAGCCACCGAAAGGGAAAAGATCACGTTGTTCCCGATGCCTTAAGCAGAGTTCATTGCCCCGAGATTGCAGACATACATATTCTAGAACCGGAGATAGATCTAAATTCGCCACATTTTAAAGACCCTGATTATGAAGAACTGAAAAGAAGAGTATTAGAAAATGCAGAGAAATATCCGGATATTAAGGTTGTCGACGATTTTGTTTATATTAGAACTAACCATTATACAGGAGATATGGACGAAGATCAAAAGTCAGCAGCTAAGATTTGAAGTAATCAAAAAAGCACATGAGTCCATTACAATACATGGTGGGATGGCAAAAACACTGGACTTAATAAGGAGGAATTTCTATTGGCCAGGCATTGCTACTAATGTTAGGGATTTTGTTCGTGAGTGTCAGGTTTGTAAACAAACGAAAGCACCAAATTCAGTATTAAAGCCAGAAATGGGTAATTCGACTATTTCCATAAGACCCTTCCTACGGTTGTATATAGACCTACTAGGACCTTATCCTAGAAGTAAAAATGTAACTAAACTTTAACTTGAACATATCGTAACTTTATATATCGTAACATAACTTAACGTAACTTAAACATAATAATTTAAATAACTTTTTGTTTATTATACTTACCTATATATTAATCTTTTATTAGTTATCGCGCGATTTTTTTATATTTAACAACATTTTTTGCCTGCGGCGCTTATTACTCACATTTTGAATAATTTATAGTTTAAAAAATAATCTAATGTATTTTCTAATCAAAATAATAATGATATATAATTAAAAATAAAATATCAACTTCTTAAGATATGTTCAGACTAGTCAAATATTTGACCAAATATAAACTAAATTAAATATTTTCTCCCTTCACCATTCTAATCGGAAAATATTTTTTTCGTATCATTAATCGTACCCGACATTTTACCGAATCTTTCTTGACGCTGTATTCTCTTACAAAATATTTGCAAAATCATACTTCGCTAAATAATTCTTTTGTAAAACTAGTTGATAAAAAGTTTTAGAACTGCATAATGAAGTAAATAATAAAATAACTAAAGAAGTATATGCTAACTTTTAATTAATGAACATAAATGAAGTAAATATAATGTAATGAAATAAGTCCCCAAAAATAAAATTTGGGGACTTTATTCATTTTGACAATTTAGGGATTTATTTCATATGAAACAACTCCCCAAATAAAAAAATAAAATAAAGCCCTAAAAGATGAAATAACACCCCAAATACCGTTGTTGTTGTGTTCTGTACAAAATTTTGGGGACTTGTTTCATTTTATTTTTGGGGACTTATTTCGTGGGGAGTTATTTCATGGAGCCCATCTTAAACCTACCTAAAGTAAACTTAAACGTAACAAAAACATAACTTAATTCATCTTAAACATAACGTAAACGTATCCTCACTTAAACCTAACGTAACCTTTTTCCAAACATAAAAGTAAACTATTCATCATAAACCTACCTAATGTAAATTTAATTCATCTTAAACCTACCTAAAGTAAACTTAAACGTAACGTAACCTAAACATTACGTAACTTAAACTAATGTAACTAAACTTTAACTTGAACACATTGTAACTTTATATATCGTAACATAACTTAACTTAAACATAATAATTTAAATAACTTTTTGTTTATTATACTTACCTATATATTAATCTTTTATTAGTCACCAAACTCAATTAAACATAATGTAAAAATTTAATTTTTTTTTTTTTTTTTTATACAAATACACACACTTACACACACACACAATTCACACATACATACAAAACACACACACATATAAATGAAATACAATTGATATAAATACTTACATTACTTATTTTACACATACTTAAAATCTGAAATTTACGATACTTATAAAATAAAATCCGTCGAAACCATAACCAACCTCTGAACTTCAGACCTGTAGTCATCGAGGGAAATAAAATGTGGTGAGTTTTTACTATAAAAAAATGTATATTCATTTTTTTTTTTTTTTTTTAATAAAGACATACCGTCGTAATTTCGGGTTAAAAGGTTTATCAAATATTATTAGAAACCGTTAAATGAAACAAAAATTTTAATTTGTCTTATTAATTCGCGAATATTTTAAAATATATTCACTTTTTATTTTTTTTTAATTAATTTATATTTTTGTTTCATTTAAACAGTTACAGTTAAACTTTACTCTTTAAATTACATTAATTTACACTAAATTAATTTAAAAATTTTACTACATTTGTTATATTAACTTATTAAACTTTAGTTTAGTGACATATTAAACTATGTTTAGATTAGACTTTTTACTTTTCGCGAAACATTTGAATCAGTTAGATAGGGTCGTCGTGGGTTATTCGGGAAATTTTAAGGAATAACATCTTAGACCTTACATTAATATTTGCATCCTAGTTTTCATTTCCTTTATTATTTTTGTATCTATCTTTTAGTTTATATTTAGTAGTCGTTTTCATAAATTTTCAAAATACTACCTAAGTTTAAATTTTATTGTAATGAGCTAACTCTATTTAAATAAAGAAAAGAATCTTCCCATTTTCCGTTGAGCAAGGCTGGTGTTATAATTAGTACCCTCTTTGGATAAATAGAGTATCAGTTTAACTTTCGTTACAATAGTTAAAATTTTTTCATAGCGCAAATTTTTTTTCTTCCCTAAATACTTTAACGCTAAAAACCATCCTCTACTAATGTTAGTGGAACTTAGAAATTATTCAATAAATTTAATGATAACCTAATGATTTTTAAAATTTATTCACTAAATAAAAAATAATGAAATTGAAAAAAGATTCGGCTGTGCCGAATCTTTGATACCCTTCACCATATTACCATATTACCATCTTACTATCTTATCGACATCATATTACCATATTACCGACAAATAATAAAATTTTCGCCTTAACGTATGCTTTCATATTTTCACATATATAAATCGAAATTTTTTTCAAACTACGAAAATTTGAATATATATAAAAAAAAAAAACAATCATAGCAGGCTTTGCTTTTAAAAAATAAACAACAACAACAACAATTCCATATTTATATATTTTTTTATGTGTGTATATCATAGATGCCCACTTCAAGCACATTTGTGCTGAGAGCTTCACACATATTCTTATTCTCTTTCATTTATTCTTCGTTGAGAGAGCGATGAGTACACAAATTCACTGAAAAAAAATTTACATTATGTATGAAAACAATTTTGAATATTTTCAGTTAAACATTGTTTTTATAAAATTGTATTAGATTTTCAACACATTAGATATAAATGACTAGACAAGGGAAAATATTTTAACAATACATGTTTATAATTAAGCCTTCCAAATAATATAAGGTTACTACTTACATTATATTTTGTTATATTAAATATAAAAATAACATCATTTATTTTCTTATTTTTTAAATTTAGCAATGAAGTTTCAATAAATATTATTTCTGTTATTTTTCGATTGTTTAGTATTTATTTTTTAACCATTAAACTTGATGACATATTTTATATAATTCACCCATTTTTTCTTTTAGTGCATTTTTATTTTATTTTACTAACACAACTACATGTGTTTTGTTAGTGTGCGTGGGCATCTATGGTGTATATACAAACTGACTGCATATACAAAGAACAACAACAACACTGTTATTCATTATATTACTTCTGTTGCTAACTAAACTACTTGTCTATACAAAAAACAAAAAACGTCACTAATAGTCATTACAAAGCTTAATATACATGTTTGTGTGTGTATTTATATTCTTAACAGATTTGTTTTTGGGCCATAACTCTGTTGATTATAAACGAATTTGGTTTTTTAAAAAAAAAAAAACGAAATTTTATAAAAACATTTATGACTGATCTATATAAAAATAAAAATCTGTAGCTTGAACAAGGGCTTCAAAAATAAAAAATTCGTTTTCCTCGATATCTCAGTTACTACTGAACCGATTTATTTAATTTTTTCAGAACAAAAATTCAGAAAATAATTTCCGAGCCTCTTTTGAAAATTCGAAGTCCCTGGTATATGCAGAGGCTTCAGAAACTGAAAAACCGGTTTCAAAAACCGGTTTTTAAAGCATATCTCCACCATTTATAAACCGATTCTGCTGATTCAAAAAACCGAAATTTTATAAAAATATTTAAACTAGGGCTTTAAAAAATAAAAAATGCGTTTTGTCCGATATCTCAGTTATTATTGAACCGATTTATTTCATTTTTTCAGAACAAAAATTCAGAAAAAAATGTCCGAGACTTCTTTGTAAAAACGAAGTCCCTAGTATATACAGAGGCTTCAGAAACTGGAAAACCGGTTCTAAAAACCGGTTTTCTTAACATATCTCCGCATTGTATGAACCGATCTTGCTGAATTCCAATAGAAAAATTCTCGAAAGCATTTCCGATCGTTTGATATATATATATATATATATTATATATGTCAGTTATCGGTGGGCTTCATAAACGCCATTTCAACCGACACACGGACGGACGGTCGGACGGACATGGTCCTATCGTCATCATTTCTTACAAGGATCCCGAAAATGTAAACTTTTTTGCTCTCTGACGAAAATTGTGGGAATTACAAACGGAATGACAAACTTATATATACCCTTTACACCCTCATTTTCACAAACCAATTTTAAATTTAAAATGCATTTTAAATCATATATTGTAAACAAATATAGTCCCTTAATTATTCAAAAATCCCTTCGTAGTGGATATACATATTTGTCGGAAGACCAACTTACGGTCAAAATTTCATCTGTCTAACTATAGGCGTTCTGGCTGTGGGATGATGAAATAATGATGAAATAGTCAGTTACATTACCCGTTTGTATATGGATAGCTACATACCCCTGTCAAATAATTATATGTGTAATATTTGTTTTCTAGTTTTTATATATTCCAAGAGTGATAAAAATTTTTTTGGTTTATAATTTTTTTCACTCTTATCTACTGTTCCTATTTGCAAAATTTTAGGTTCCTCTTGGCATTGCATTGGAAGTACCGTTATAATAAACAAATCATTCTCTAAATTTTAATAGAAAATAATTATATGTGCAAATTGACTTTTTTACTCAACAGACTGACATAAAATTCACAGTTTGAACCGTTTAACAAATTAAAGGTACAATTAAAGTTATTTGGGGAATATTTAAGACGATTGGACCTAAAAAACCAAAATTTTTTTTATTTTTTAGTTAAATTTATAGCCAAAACAAGTCACCAGGTCGCGAACTGTCAGTTTAAGTGCTGAAATCATTAAAATAAGACGAATATTTATGTAAAATTCCGAAAAAATGGTGTATATAGAAAATGTTTATCATAATACTGTTGATAATTTTCAAAAAATCTGAGAAATTGCTATGATTCTAGGAGCGGTAACCCATAATCATTTGCTGATTAGTGGGACTTAATGACATTTTTCAAAGAAAACAACATTTGTTACAGACAAATAAAGGCGAAATGAACGGTTTTTAATAAAAGGATGTGTGCATAAATTAATAAAAGAGGTTTTAGATTAAAATTATAACTCTTGGGTGGCAAAAACATAACTTATAGAGCGGTACAAAAATACACAAGCAGGATTTTATGATTAATATACTTTTTTGGTTAAAAACTTTAATTACACCATGAGTTCATGTGTATAAGAGATGAAAAATATTATATTTAAATCATCCAAGTGTTTATCATAAATATTACATGGGTATTCGACGTCTACAAAACACATGCTTGAAGCGTAATCATAGTGTCGAATCGCTCATAATGTAAGTCAATTTTAGTTATAGATAGAAGTTGAAAATATTTATTGGATGTAGCACTACACAACATTAATTTACTGGACAAAAATTCAAATAGCTTCGTTAATAAATATCGTACTTAAATTAGATTTTTCTGTAAATTAATGTGACGATGTTACTATATCGAGTTTCAAAATCGGTTTTTAAGTCACAAAATATCCTATTTCTGCAGCGACCAGCAATGATCTTCAGACCTTTATGACATAAGAATTTCCAAAGAATAATTTCTGCTGAGATATATTTAGATTCAGAGATATATGACAATATTAAATGTTTCAAATTGATTTTGTATTAGTATACTACAGTTTTGACCTATATATTTAAAGAAAAAAGGACGAATCGGTACAACGAAAGATGCATCTGGTAACGTTATATTAGGACAACACAATTCCTTAACAACTTTCATGAATATTGAAAATTAACTTTATTTAAATAAATAATTTTTATTAAATTCCTGTCGTGCACATATAATTATTTTCTATGAACAATTTTAAAATCAATTAAATTTTGCCACAAAATACACAAAATAAATAAATTTTTCATTCGACTTATAAAGCTCTAGTAAACATAAAAAGTATAAAAAAGATTTGAATTTGAAAATCCTATTTTTGAATAAAACAAATTATTTTATAGGTATGCACATATAATTATTTGACTGGGGTATACATAAATACGCTTATAAAGTCTCCAAAACTCACTAAAAGAAATTTTAATTTATGTGGTGTTATTCTAAAATAATTATAAATTTGATAATTATCAGCATAGCTCACTAAAGTTTGTTCAGTGAGTTGTGATTTATTGAAATAAATTAATGACCATATTTATTTAAACGTTTAGTGAAAAAAAATTTAATTGCAGCTTATGTGTAGATTTTGCACTATTGAGTGTAGTGCAAATTTTTTCACAACCATTAAATTTATTTATTATAGTGAAAAAAATTGCAATATCACTAAGAAATGTTCCACTATAACTATAGTGGTGGCAAATAGTTAAAATCAATTTTTTTCATTATAGTGCGATTTAGTGAAAAGCTGAATGCACTCACAATTTAGTTCACTACCCCCAACTCTACTTAATAACAACAAGATAACAAAAATTGATCAGTTTTATTAACTATTAAATAATTTTTCTTTGTTGCTAGATTACATAAAAACTAAGTCAATTTAAATATTATCTAGCTATTTTAATTAAATGAATCCCTAAAAAAGTTTAATTTCATGATGATAAAGCTTTTACGAAAACTAAAAAAAAAAAATGTCAGATAAATTTATTTTTCAACTTTTTTATTACATGACGAACTCCTTTGCAATTTTATGAAAGTTCAGTAAGAACTATATATTTAAAAATGTTTAATATGATTTGATTGTGGCCAAACTACGTGATGTATGAGCAAAGAAAAAATATGAACGGGAAAATTGGTAAATGTGTTTTTTTATTTTTTGGATTTTTATTTTAGAATATTTTCTATATTTCATTCAGTAAGGATGCAAAACCACTTCACCACATAATAAGTACGTGTCTGTGAAATTGAATATAAGTTTAAATTTGTTTGAGATTTGTACAAGTTTGTATAAATTTAATTTCTTAAATATGCTTCTCTAAAAAGAAAGTGTAAACCGGAGTAATAACAAAATGTAAACAGAAGATAAACAAATATAAAAATTAGATAAATAAATGTAAAGATGTCTGACAGAAGTTGAAAAAAGAAAAGATAAAAGAAAAAATTCTCCAGACATCTTATAAAAAATAAAATAATATGAAACATTGAATGTTCTAGTCAAAGGACAAGACATTACATTTAACATAATGTCTGCAATGGTAAAATTTAATAAGTATTATAAAAAAATAAAAGCTTATTTAAGGACAAGAAGGTGAGGAAAATTAAAAAGATAATATTGTAAAAAATAATATTTTTATGAAATAATATCACATTTAATAAATTAATATTTAATATCTGATACTCCATTTACATTTGCCCAAAATCTAGTTTAATTAAGATTTCAAGCCAAATCTGTATAATTTGATTCGATTTTCATTAGATTTTCCATACAAATCAAAATCTAGTTTATAACAAGATTTTACCAAAATCTACTAAAATTACATTTGTGTTTAAACAAATATTTTTAAAATTAAAAAATAATTTACTTTGTATTTAAAAATTTTCATAAATAAACTTAAAATTAATTAATTAAAAAAAAAAAGTTTTGTGAAGCATCAAGTTCATTTAAAAGTGTTTGGTGTGTGTATTTCATTTTAACCACAATCAATTGTCAAAGAAATATTAACAGGGTTGATTTTGTTTTTTCGAAATCTCGTTCAAAAAAAAAAAAAAAAAAAAAAATAAGTATTTTTTACAATTTTTACAATATTATGGTCACTAGAATAAATTATATAATTGTAAATAAAAATATGTTTCCGTAACCAATGTTTGTTTGTAATAAACACGGAAATGTAAAATCATTCATTTTATGATCTTCTATCTTAAACTAGAATAGTTTAAAAATTTTTTTCAGCGTGAAAAAGGGCATAACTGTAGGTAGAGCCTTAAAAGGAACATTAAACAACTCTAAAATTCACCAACAATCGTTCAATACAATAGTAGTGAAATCGGATATCGTGCCGCATTGGACCTGAAATTTGTAGGTTGCGTTTATATGGGGAAAATTTTGATATTAAATACTTTGTTTTGTAACTAAATGTTAAAATATTATAATCTAAACATAATTATTTAACAAATAAGATACAAAAAGAGAAAATCGGTTAAAAAATTTTAAAGTTGTTACGAATTCGCCAGATAAATAATGTGTTTCAGAACACTTATGTAAAAAGTGTACAACGATATTTTTAATTTTTTGGTAAATGTTTAAATAAAAACCTTTTTCAATTAAATTTGAAACATAATTACTGAAAAATACGCTTTTGTTGCCGCAGGATAATCCAAACACCTTTCCATATTAGGTAAAAATAAAATTAAAAAAATATTCGGCTGAACCGAATCTTTTATACCCTTCACCATCTTACCGACAAATAATTAAATTTTCCCCTTAACGTATGCTTTCATTATTTCATATTTATAAATTTAAACTTTTTTCAAACTACGAAAATTTGAATACAAAAAAAAAAAACAATCATAGCAAGCTTTGCTTTTAAAAAATAAACAACAACAATTCCATATTTATTTATTTTTGTATGTATCTATATAGTATCCCAGCAGTTTTTTCGATGTCAATTTACCCGCTTTTGTACAGTAAACAGTGTTGCCAGTTTAGCCTTTTTAAGGCTAAATCTAGCCTTTTTATTTAGCTTTTAGCCTCAAAATTTTCGTTTTAGCTTCTATCCTTTTTTCTAGCTTTTTTTATTTTTAACATAGCCTTAAAAATGCTAAAAATTTACTCATCTTTGGGATGCAGGGATATTTATATAGTATATTTATTAATTTTTGTATGTGTGTATATACAAAGAACAACAACAACACTGTTATTCATTATATTACTGCTGTTGCTAACTAAACTACTTGCCTATACAAAAAACAAAAACGTCACTAATAGTCATTACAATGCTTACACCTGTGGTGAAGGGTATAAAAAAGGCTTAAATTGTTTAAGATTGTTTCGAAATACCATTTTCAAACTTTAAAAAATTTTGTTAAACAAATTTTAAAAAAGTTAAAAAAAAAAACTCAGATTTATAAACAATACTATAGAAAATAAAATTAAAAAAGAAAAAGGTCAAAAGACATTTTTGCAGTTTTTTTTAGATATAAATTCAACTTTTTTTAATTGATGTTCAGACCAAACGAAATAAGGTAAAACATGTGTCAGGATATACATTCTATAGTTTTAAAAGAATCTAACAAGGATAAACTTCAAAATACGGAGGTCAAATGTCAAAATTAAAAAAGAAAAAATACAATTTTTAAGGAAAACATAACGAAAAATTAATTATTTCGATAAAATTTAATGGAAATATAGCTGAAGGTTATATAAATGCTTTTTTAAATGCCCTTTTTCATAAATATTTTCAAAGAAAATTTTATTGATTAATATCTTGAACAAATAAAATCACAATTATCTCATTCTGACAAGAAAAGTCATGACAAGCCATCAGAATTAACCATAGAAATTATTGCATCAAAATCAATTTTATATCTTATTTCATAGATAATTATGTGTAGATTTAACATTTAGTTCCAAAATTGTTCTAAAAACTTTAAAAAGGCCATTTTTTCCCATATAAACGCACATCGTGTAGGTGAATACTGAGATTAATTTCAAGCGCCTTAAATAATTCCATCATTAGCTTGTAATTTAAGATTAAAAACAAAGACTACATTTATTTTCAGAAACTTAATTAAATAAAAACCTAAAATCTTCATGTCCAAATAAAGATTTAAAAAAAAAAAAAAAATTTTATTTGTCATTTTAATATTTTTAGCTTCATTAAAATGTTCTTACTCTGTATCCTCCTTCCATTTTGACTGTATATGTTTTAATTCTACAGTCTACTTTGCGTTTACTTTTTTTTTTAAGTGTCAATATTTGATATCTTCTTAAATACTTGACTTCTTATTTACAGCGTTTTTTTATTTAACTACTTTAAACTGCGAAGTTTAGTTAATTTCATTTGTCGCACTTTATTTTGTTTGCTTTTATTTATAGTTGTTTATTACGCTATCCTTAGTGATTTTTTAAACACATATTTTGTTTAATAAGTAATATTCGGTAATATGATATCCTACACCATTATGTAGGAGCATGATTCTAGTTAGATTTGGAAGAAAGATTTATATTTTGTATACAAATTGCGTAACTATAGATTTTTGAATTTTAAAGTTGTTTACGGAATACTGTGGGGCCAATTACAAAATTTTTGGTAGTAAATCTATATTTCGTAAACTACTGATCGGAAAGTTGTAGAGGAGGACCTAAGCGTTCAGAGAAATCCAGTAATGAATCAGGTACAGGATTACATACTCGAGGTGGTCGAGTATGTAAAATATAGCATAAAAATTCGAGAAGGGGATTTATAAATGACCAGTGGCCAATTGTAGACCAACACTTTTACCAAATATAAAATAAAATACATAAATACAGAATAGTGCGTTGATAATAACATTTATGATTTTATGCACTTTAGGGGGATTCTAAGCCGATTGGTGTAAATTGAGGTGGGTCCTAGACCAATATTTTTTGATGTTACAAATATCAGGACAAAGGCATAATATCCTCCTTACCTACGTTGGCGTAGGATATAAACATTAAACCTTTATATCTCCAAAAACGACATTATTAAAATTTTAGAATTAAAAAGTTATATAAGGTTAAAACAACATTTGTCCATACCCATGCAAAAGTTCATATTGCACAACCATTCAAGTTTAGAAGTTATGTAACAAAATATAAACTAAAGTTAAATTTTAAATAAAATTTAATTTCTCCTAGATATGAGCTCATATAAAAAAAATTTGTATGTACAAAAAATAGCATTTTACCATATTTTGCTTCATAACCCCTAAACCAAAATAGTCTCCAGCTTAAAAATTGGCACAAATATAAAGTTAAATTATCAATATAAATTTTTTCTTAATTTTAAAATACCGTTTTTTTTTAATCTTTATATCATCGATCTTGACTATTGAACTTTCAAAATAATTAAATTTTATACAAGTCGTTTTAAAGTCAATATCTTTTTCTATTAAATGAAATACGAATAAGAATTTTCCAATGTAAAACTTATCAATTATGAGCAATAATGTACATACAATTTTGGAAAAAATTCAGTAATTTTAATTTTTTAAACGTCATATTTCTGGACTTCATTTTGAAAGTTTGTAATTTGAGCAACACTTGCAATAGGTAATAACTGTAGCAACTTTTATTGGAATCGGAGATATGAAATCCTAAAATGCCTGTTTTTTGTCCATTTTGATATAGAATTATTCATATAAAACAAGTATAGAACTTAAATTTATAAATAAAAGTAAATCATTTATCAACACTTTTAGCTTTTTATATTGAATAAAACTTATTGACTTTTGAACTGTTCTTTTTATTTCTCATCTTTTTTATTGCGCTTTAAAAAAGAGAGAATGCAATTTAAAATAATCGATTAATCGATGTCAATGTTTTCAATATGTCAATGCATGTTGAAATAGTTGTATTAAAAATATTTAATAAATAGTGAAGCAGACATGTAAGCAGTTAATTAATGCAGTCATGTAAACAAAATTGTTTTCAGTTTTATTTTCGTTCAGCTTGTTGTATGATTATCTTTTTCACTCAAAATGTAAGCAAATCTTCAAAAGTAATATAAATAAATTCAATTTAGTTTATTTATATTAAACAAAAAAACAATGAAATAACGATGAACTGCAACTACAATGATAAATAAAGAAAACCAAAATGTAAACTTTTTATACCCTACACCAACCTAGGTGGTTAGGGTAGTATGCGTGTGCGCTGATGTTTGCAACGCACAGAAAATATCTTTATATTCCCACTTCAAAGTATACCGATCGACTCAGAATCACTTTTTGAATCGATTTAACTATTTTGGCACAAGGGCGAAGCCTATTGAAATTGGCTATAAATAGCAATATTTTGTTTTTTATAAGCGTCTATATTTGTTCCAAATTTCATCAAGATTGGTTCATAGTTGGACGTAGATCCCATATAAACCCCTCTTCCGAAAAACAATTTCACTTTCACGTGCATTAACTCTATAAAAATGCTAGTATCAAGTTAAAATTCAATACAAAATAAGTTTTGTTTGAGTAGAAATCACAGTTCCAAATTTTATGAGGTTCGGTCGATAATTTATAATAGCTTCCATATAAACTCACTTCCGGGAATCGTCCTAAAATGTATAAAATCATATAAATGTTAATATGATATCAACGTAATATTCTGTATTTGTATACATATTTTATTTTACACTTAGTAAAAGTGTTGATTCAAAATTGGCTACAGGTTTAATATATGACCCCTCCCCGAATTTTGATGGTGTGGGTATCATATAGTCGAGCTTGACACACTAAGGAGTGTGATCGAAAAAATCTCAACACACGTTTTGCCTCATAACTTTTTTTGCGAAGCAATATTTAAAATGGTTTCTGATCCAGTTATCATTGAAAAATATGTCAGTTATTATTTTTTTTTTTAATGATAACCATGTTGATTTGTAGTGAGTTTGATCAAAATGAGTGGCAAAAATGATGTACGTGCTATAAATTATTAAAAAATTTCAAAAAAATTCAAATTGGTCTTACGAATAATTGGTAAAATAATTAAATGTCTGCTGTCAAACTGTTTCCAAGGTTATTAAACAGTATCTAGAGAATTCGACAATTGATAGGAAACATGGTTCGGGAAGAAAAAAAAGCATATTGAAAAGTACTCCAAACACATCTGGTAAAAAAGCAGCCCGGTTAGCTCAGAGCTTTGACTATTTGGAGCAAAAAGTTAAAGCTAATGCGGAGTTAAGAACATATAAAGTCCAAAAAGTTCCAGACTGGAATGCTGCAAAAAATTGAGAAGCCAAGAATAGGGCACGAAAATTAAAATCAAATTTCATACAAAAATACTGGCAGATTTTTCGCAGCTTCCGGGTCAAAATTTTTATATTGCTGATGCTCGAGGAAATGTAAAAGATAAGTTTGGACCGAAAAGCTGACGAAATATCCTTCAAAAATTCGTGGTGTGGCAAGATTTATGCAGTTGCGGCAAAAAAAGCAAGTCATTTGTTACAGTGGGCTCTATAAATACCGAAAAATATATGAAAGAATGTTTGCAGTAAAATCTCTTTCCTTTCATAAGAGAATAAAATGTGTCCACATGCTTCCAAAAAATTTACTGAAACAACAATCAAATCTCTAATGGAAGGGTTACCAAAAAAGGTCAACGTTTCATAAGTAGTGGACAGAAGTATAAAATTTATATTTTTCTGTGATCTGTGTTATAAGTAATATCAATTAAAGAAAAAACAGTCAAAACTTTAAGATCAAACGTTTCCAAATTATTGAATTTTATATATGTTAAGATTTTTTCGATAGCATTCCTTATATCGTTCTATCTCGTTTTTATATAAAATCATTGAAAAACATTAAGACCTATTGACTTATGAAATTATTACCAAAAATTTAAAACTTAATTGACTTATGATAGTATTCTTTGAAAACAATGTAATTTTCTTTTCTAAGGTTAGGTTTTAGCTCTGGTTAAAAAATTTATACAAAAGGAATTATAAACGAGAGAGAGACTAAAGTCGGTCAATACCGACCATATCATACCCTACTCCATTTTGTATGAGCTAAAAATTAGACCTGTGGCCAATTGTAGACCAACAGTTTCACTATCCGCTTCAAAAATGATTCGATTTAGTTGTGTTTCAAATTTGTTTGTAATAATTTGTGATGCCCCCAAGCACTGACTTTCATCAAGTAATCAGCTTATTTCAAATGATTTGGCACGATTTAATCGCCATGTTGAGTTGCATGAAGATTGTGTGCTAGGTACCGGAGATCTCCTCGGAAATTTGCCACAGAATGTATGATTCACTGGCACTTCAACTGGTCTTAATTGTCGCATTCTATTCCTTTGCAGCATCCAGTGGTATTCTGCACTTTGCTTGTGAGTTCCTGGCATTTTGTATTTTCCGCATCTATTTAAAGACCTCATTTTTAACTGAATAATATTACATCAAACTTTGTTAAAAGTAAACTTTCGCACATATCATGTAGTTAAATTACACTGATCGACAAAAAAAATCCTCCGCCATAGACGAATAGTTGGACTTGATGTATTTTGATGTGCTAAACACGAATCAGCTTTCAGTTTTTTTCCATCAGGTCTGAATTTTTTTATGGGCATGTCTAATATTTCGCTCATAGTAAGGCCATTACTCTAGTATATTTTCTTATAACTCTAGAGCGATATATACGATTGACCAAGGTGATACACCAAAAGATGCGTACTAAAAATATCTTCAAATCATCCAAACTTATTTTTTATTTATGTGCTCAATAGTTTCGAAGTTATTTTGAAATAAGTGCCCAAAAAAAATCTTTTTCGTGCAAAATTTTAGATTTTTTTGTTACTAAAATTTATTTTAATAAATGAAAACATCAAATATGTTACAGTTTATCATTTTTTTTTTAACTGGTAATGCTGCGAACAAAATAGGTACGTATTTTCAAATCGTGATATTATTCACAGTTAAATAAAAATATCCATGTTACATACAATTAAGTAGAAATACAGTGGTGTCCAAAAAAATTTTTTTTATTTTTTCTTGAAACAAAAATGGGTGAACTAGGTGGATTTTGACGAGTTAAACAAGAATTTTTTTCTATCACGTACTGATTTTTTTTTATGGGCATGACTAATATCATCACTTTATTCAGCGGTCACATTATAAAATTCGAGATTGGTTTGTCCAATTTAGACTATAACTCATGAAGCATACGAAAATTTTCTTCACAGTGTGCCAACAATGTTTTTCATTTGCTCAAGAATTTCAGAGTTATGGATCAAAATTTTCACCATTTAAAAAAAATTTCGCTGCTAATTACCGAATAACTACGGAAATATTAACTGGACAAAAAGTTGTGTAAATTCAGCTCAAAGACAATTAGGTCGCTATATATTGGAGTTTAATTTATCTTAATTGGACAAACCGTTCTCGATTTATACAAGTTTGACTGCCTATAGGCAGTGTCATAGTAGTCATATCCATAAAAAAAATCAATACGTGATTAAAAACGAGAGAAGAAGATATAGTCGGTCAAGCCCGACTATATGATACCCTACACCATTACGATCCATATGATTTTGTTTTTACTTATATACAACTTACTTGTGCTAAATATTAACATAATACTAACATTTGTATGGGATTTATGCATGTTAGTGATTTTCGGGAGAGGAATTTATATGGGAGCTATGGTCAGTTATGGACCGATCTTCATGAAATTTGGCAGACGGATTTTTGTTGATATAAAACTTATTTGTACTAAATTTCATAAATAATAGGCCGATCATAACCAAATTCAACAGTCTTCGTCCTTGTGTTGAAAAAAGCATATGTACCAAATTTCATCAAATTATCTTCAAAATTGCGACCTGTACTTTGCGCACAAGCTTTACATGGACAGCCAGCCAGCCAGCTGACCAGACGGACGGACATCGTTAAATCGACTCAGAAAGTGATTCTGAGTCGAACTGTATACTTTAAGGTGGGGGTCCGAAGATTTTTTCTCTGCGTTACAACTTCTGTAGGGTATAAAAAGTAAAAGCTAATTCTTATTTAGCACATTAAATTTCATCTAATCGACCTATTTTTTTTTATTTTTATTTAAGACAAAAAAATAATAAAAAATTGTTTTGCCGACTAGTGCATTTCCAATTAACTGTAGTTATGCATGGGTATGCCAGCTTTAAGATAAAGGTGATAAACTGAAACATTTTTGAAGAAGTTTTAGTAAAAAAAATCTTGAATTTAGCATGAACACTTTTTCGGACACTTATTTCGAAATATCTCCAAAACTATTTGTTAGTAGAACGACTTAAAACCAATTTTAATAAAATATTTCCACATATTTTGGTGTATTATTTATAAAAATCGTACATACCGTTCTTGAGTTATAGTGACATATTCTCGAGTAATCGGCTTATTTAGGGAGAAATATTAGACACGCTCATAAAAAATCTTGATCTGATGGGAAAAAACTGAAAGCAGATTCGAGTTTAGCATGCGGAATTCTAGCTAGTCCACATATATATATATCGTCCATTCCATGAAAGAACGCCCAAAAATTTACCAAGTGTCTTTCGATTTTTATAAAATTTTACACGTATAAGGTCTATGGGTGTCTATATAGATTTCCGTTTTCAGATTCCCTAAATTCAGAAAATTCGCGATTTTATTTCGCTTTTTCATTTTCGAAAAAACCTAAAAAATCTCGAAAGTATACAACTTTAAATACAAATATTTCTGGGAAGGCTTTGCGGAAATATATGATTTAAACGGCGTTAGATTTGCATTTATATCAGCTTAAACATGAATATTTTTCAAATAAAAAAATACTTTTTAAAAATGCATTTTAATGCAATTGCATTTTATAATGCATTTTTCTTTAAATATGATATTAAATTTTTTTAATTTTTTTACGTATTAGGAAAGCATGTAGTGTTTATAAACCGGTTAACCGAAAAACCGGTTTTTTCTTCAAATTTCGGTTATTTGCGAACCGGTTAATTTGAAATATTCAATTTCGGTTAACCGGTTTACCCGGTTTTTCTGTGTCGGTTAACCGGTTTCAAAAATTTGATAAAAATATCACAAAATTTCGTCCTTTAGTTGCTTTTTTCTGAATTTAAAACTATTAAAAATATTTACTGTTTGAGTTAACAAGTAGCCAGATGATATATTTACTTATTTGAAGTTAAATATATTTCAAAACTGTATGTATAATAACTCAGATATATAATTAAGCATTCCATTTACAAAAACTTTAATTTCATGCGAATGAAATTTTCCAAAAGAAGAAATAACATTACACCTACTAATGTATAGCTTAAGATAAAAATAAGATTTTATATAGGTTAACAAGAATAAAGACTTCAAAAGTAGAACTAAATAAGTGCAGAAAATGTACTTGATTAATAATCTTCTAAATGATTAATAATCATCTAAAAATTAAAAACAAATCTCTTTTTAGCAGAAAAAATTTTATTTATTTTTCAAATTTTATGCAGATATATTTATTACATTTTTTTTATAAAAATTATATAAGCTTTTCCTTGAGACAAAAACTTTAAATGCGGTGAATCATAATATAATGCACATCATCCTAGGTCTAAAGCTTCCTTTTTGTAAATTTTCGATAATTTAATTTTAAGTTAGAAAAATGAAAGATAAAACTGAAAAAATACTTTATAGAATAATTTTAGATCATTATTAAGCTTCAAAAGCTGTGCTAAAAGATGCCATAAAAGTTGTTTTTATAAATTATATTAAATCTAGCCTAAAGGCTGAAAAAAAGTATTAATGTAAATCGATGTAAATCAATCGCAATTTATAAAGAATACTGCAGTGCACTGTTTATTATTTGGTGCTTGGTTAAACCAATAAGTTGAAAAACACTTTTTTTAACCAAAAATATTTTTATTAAGCTTCAAATTAGAGCAATTATTTAAACGTCGGTTAACCGGTTTAACCGGTTTTTTAGTAGACGGTTAACCGAAAAACCGGTTTTTTAATTTTACCCAATTTTCGGTTAACCGTCAAACCGGTTTTTTGAAAAGTCGGTTTTTTATAAACACTATAAGTAGTTCATGGAAGGTTGTAACAAGAGGCACTTCGCAGGGAGTGGTATATCTCCACTCTTATGGAACCTTGTGGTAAACAAAGTCCTTCTTGAACTCAGTGGAAAGGGCACCAAGGTAGTTGCATACGCTGATGATGTTGTGCTACTTATCACGGGAAAATATCTCTCCACAATAAGTGAACTCATGGAATCAGCTTTAAACAACCTAATAATATGGGCCAAAGACCGAATTAGTACTATTTACTAAAAGATATAAAGTTCAAGTCTTTAAGCTACCGTCTTGACGGTATTACCCTGGAACTTTCGAAAGAATCCAAATTCTGTATTCGTATGTTTTATTTTACACTTAATATGTGTATCGGTCTATAATTGGTCCCAAATCTAATAAAAGACCCCTGCCCGAATTTTGATGTACACAATGGTATAGAGTATCATATGGTCGGGCTATATCTTCTTCTCTCGTTTCTTTTTTTTTTCTCAAATGTAATGTAACATATTTCCCTTATCTTCTGCATAACTAATTCTTGAATTATTAATCTTATTATGGTTTTGTATATTTTTGCCACTTGTATATCTTACTTGTTTTAAATTGTAATTTGAAGCCTTTTTGATTACGCGATACTTTAATTCATTGAAATTACGCTGTAAGTATGGACACCTCTGGTTGCGTTTCCATTGAGGATACATTCACGAAATATATCTCAAATGATGCATAATTACAAAGGCAATAATCCTCTATCCTATATTCCATAATACTCGGAACGGCGCAAAAAACGGTGCAAAATATTTTGGTTTCACTACTTGTCCACAATGTATTTCAACACTGATCAATGAAAGGCTGATCGAACACACTTTGGTCTATTTCTGCAAGTGTTAGCGGTTTATTTTAGAAGAATTAAAAGCATATGCTAAAATCTACGATTACAGCAAACAAAAGAATGAAAAAGAACTTGTTAGTTTCAAAAACTCTTTTTGTATTTTTTAAGTTTGAGGGCTTGCCCGTACCACATGGAACCGTTTCAGGTCTTGAATTTTTGTTATACTACACCACCAAGTATTGTTAACATAATTGCAGTAAATGTTATTTAAATTAATCATAATTTAAAAAATTTGAGTTTGAAAATTTAAAAAAAAGAAACTAAAATTGCTCCACGATTTTAAAATATTAAAAATCTTATACTGATTTAAAATTTATAAAAAGCAGTGATTTAAAATTGATAAGAAAGAGTGCTATGCTTTAGCAAATAGATCTTCATATTTATTAAATTTTTACGTTAACTAAAGACAATATATCTATTTGGGTTGCAATTGTATTATACAATGAAAATTGCGCCAAGCTGTAGGAAATTGTGTTTTATTATTGGTAATATTTTCTCATGTACCTTTATAAATGAATAGGTTTTATCATTAAAAATCACAAGAATTTTAATAAAATATTTAACAATATACTATTATTTAGTATACATGTATACTATAATCTTTATTCTATCTGCTTACAATGACTATTATTCTCGTTGTAATGCGTTAAAAACTTATTTAGTGCAATGTATAAAAAAGTTTTAATTAAATTTAAAGAAAAGAAAAGTCTTCTAAAATGAAGAATTGTTAAGATTTTCTGTCTTGTTTATAAGAAAATTTTTATTTTTTGAAAAACAAAAATTAAAAAGTAATAACAGCTACTCTCAGCTAGACTTAAAGTCATACTCAACAATAAGTGTTAATTTTTTTTTTTTTTTTACTTTTTAAATTTGAGGAATGAAATGTTTTTTATTCACTTAAACTATAAGAATGATGAAGGCGTTGATTAGTCACAGTATAACGATTTAGTATTTTATATATGAAATTTTTATAATAAATTATGTTAACTCTTAACATTTACAACAGATACTATAATATACATTTTAAGATCTTTACTAAGGATTTTTAATACAGCCTCAAATACCAAAATAGTAGTATTAATTTTAATCATAATTTTACTTTTTAGGTTGAATTCTTTGATAACAAACTAGTGTTTATAAACCGGTTAACCGGTTAACCGAAAAACCGGATTTTTCTTCAAATTTCGGTTATTTGCGAACCGGTTAATTTGAAATATTCAATTTCGGTTAACCGGTTTACCCGGTTTTTCTGTGTCGGTTAACCGGTTTCAAAAATTTGCTAAAAATATCACAAAATTTCGTCCTTTAGTTGTTTTTTTCTGAATTTAAAATATAAGAACATATTTTTAAACTATTAAAAATGTTTGCTGTTTGAGTTAACAAGTAGCCAGGTGATATATATTTACTTGTTTGAAGTTAAATATATTTTAAAACTGTATGTATAAATAACTCAGATAGATAATTAAGCATTCCATTTACAAAAACTTTAATTTCATGCGAATGAAATTTTCCAAAAGAACAAAATACTTATGTAACATTACACCTACTAATGTAATGTTTAAGATAAAAATAAGATTTTATATAGGATAACAAGAATAAAGACTTCAAAAGTAGAACTAAATAAGTGCAGAAAATGTACTTGATTAATAATCTTCTAAATGATTAATAATCATCTAAAAATTAAAAACATATCTCTTTTTAGCAAAAAAAAAAAAAAAAAAAAGTGCTATTTATTTTTCCAATTTTATGCAGATATATTTATAAATTTGTTTTTTTTATAAAAATTGTATAAACTTTTCCTTGAGAGAAAAACTTAAAATGCGGTGAATATAAATCATAATATAAAGCACATTATCCTAGGTCTAAAGCTTCCTTTTTGTAAAATTTGGATAATTTAATTTTAATTTTCAGCTAGAAAAATGAAAAATAAAACTGAAAAAATACTTTATAGAATAATTTTAGATCATTATTAAGCTTCAAAAGCTGTGCTAAAAGATGCCATAAAAGTTGTAAATTATATTAAATCTAGCCTAAAGGCTAAAAAGAAAGGATTATAAAATTTCGATGTAAATCAATCGCAATTTATAAAGAACACTGCAGTGCACTGTTTATTATTTGGTGCATGGTTAAACCAATAAGTTGAAAAACACTTTTTTTAACCAAAAATATTTTTATTAAGCTTCAAATTAGAGCAATTATTTAAATGTCGGTTAACCGGTTTAACCGGTTTTTTAGTAGACGGTTAACCGAAAAACCGGTTTTTTAATTTTACCCAATTTTCGGTTAACCGTCAAACCGGTTTTTTGAAAAGTCGGTTTTTTATAAACACTAAAAGCATGGAATCTTTACATTAAAATAAAAACCTTAAATTTTTGGGACGTACACATATACTATGCACAATTTCGTTTTTTTTTTCAACTAACATAAATTTTTTCATATAAAAATTATATTTTTCTGGTATTATGAGTAGCTTTACATATTCTTTTTAAAAACATTCATTGTGTTATTTTTTAAAAATTCGTTAAAAATAGCAAACCTTTATGTAACAGACCAATTACTGTTTCAAGTTATAATAAACATATCACTTTTAAATACACTTTTGAAAAATTAAAATTTAATAAATTCGCAACTAACAAAAATGCATATGAAAACTGCATTTATATTTTTAAAATGTTATGGACCGAAAAGTAGATTTTCGAGAAGCTGACTGAATTAAACAAAAAACAAAAAATGGCCTTTTGAATACTTTTTAAATTACATTAATTTTAAATTAATAGCATATTAAAATAAAAATGCATTTGAACAATGCAATTGCAATAAAATGCATTTTTTAAAAAATCTTTCTTATTTTTAAAATGTTCGTCGTAAAGCTGCCATATGCGAAATTCAAAGACAGTTTAAATTATTAAAATTCACAAAGCCTTCTCAGAGATATTGCTATTCAATCTTACAAACTTTCAATTTTTTTTTTTTGGTTTTTGGGAAAATAAAAAAGCGAAATAAAATCGCGAGTTTTTGCAATTTCGCGAAACTGAAATTGATAAAAGGCTTAATGGAGTTTGTGTATACAAATTATTATCGAGATTGAAAGCCATCAAGTAAAAAAATGCCCTTTTTCGGGCGTTCTTTCATGGAATGGTCGATATATATTTTTTTTTTTGAAGGAGCACGAAAAAATTTTTTTTTGTTGGCCAGTGTTATTGGTAGACAAATTGAAGTTTAACAGGTAAGTTTACATTTGTATGCTACCTGGTAGTTGAATTTAGTTGAACACAATTAATTTTGCTGGTCCTGTATGTTTACATTTTATCCTTGCATATGTTAATGAACAATCTAACTGTTGCAGTGATGTTAAATAGATATCATAATTTTATGGTATCTTCGTACCTTTATTCTCATGTACCTAATTCATGTATGTTACAATAATGGCCGATTTTTTTAATTTTCAATAGATACGTATATATTAATATATAATGAATCTTAATTAGGGATCGCAATTTACCGCACTTTTTGATTTCCCGGGATAGCGGTAAAATATTTCGACTTCCCGGGATCCCGGATTAAAATATATAAGTAATACTACTCTCATTAGTTGAAGAACTTAGACTTAAAAAGTATATTAATTTCTGCATTAGATTTAAAATATAATTGTAAATGTACTGAGAAAAAGAAATTCGATAAATTGCTTAATTAACTCGAGTGAATGCTATCGTGAAAGACTTTCATGTATATCGACACAATATTAAGTAATATTTACAATCTTATTTAAAATATGTACCATAAAACAATGTCGTATTTGCGAAAAGAATTAAACATATCAGAAATAAAATCTAATAATGAAAATTTAGAGGTAATTTAAATGTGAGTTAAAACAGTATGAATTTTTTTGAAGCTTCAATGAGTGATCTAACATTGTATGAAAATATCAAAAAGGTAACGCAAACTTTAACGTACCTTCAAAAAGTTTTGAAAGCGGGCATCATGTGTAATATCTAGACCAATTTAAATTTTCTACACGGCCATCGAAATTAAATTAAATTTTATTACAATTTGTTTTTTTCCTATTTTTAGCTTAAAATTATATGAATAACTAAGATGTGAGGGATTCACTACATACTTTCTGCTTATATTCACTGTGAATTCAAAATATTTGTTAAAAATAAATTATTATTATATTTTATTTATATTTTTAGAAATTTTTAGATAGTTCGAGATTCAATGTAAATTTGTAGACCAAAAATTGGTGTGTTCCGCCCACTTTACCGCACACCACTCATATAACGTAAAATTTGAAATAGTTGATGGTGGATATATAGATTCAGATTAATAACATTGTGGTTAAAATATAATTCCCTGTTGGAATTCAAGGACGGGAAATCCCGGGTTGCAATCTCTAATCTTAATTGTACTATATCCTACTGAAATTTGACAAAGAATTATTTGTGACAAATTGTATATCGACCATTCCATGAAAGAACGCCCGAAAAAGGGTATTTTTTTACTTGATGTATACATAAATTCCATTAAGCCTTTTATCAATTTCAGTTTTCAGTTTCGCAAATTTTTATTTTTTTTTCTCAAAAACCCAAAAAAAAAAATCAAAAGTTTGTAACTTTGAATAGCAATATCTCTGAGAATGCTTAGTGCATTTTAATGATTTAAACTGTCTTTGAATTTCACATAAAACGGCTTTACGGCGAACATTTTAAAAATAAGAAAGATTTTTTAAAAATGCACTTTGATGCATTATGCATTCAAATGCATTTTTCTTTAAAAATGCTATTAAATTTTTTTATTTTTTAACATAATTAAAAAGTTTGAATTCTTTACATTAAAATAAAGGTGTCAAATTTTTGGGACGCGAATATCTTATATGCATAATCCAATTTTTATAAAAACATGTTCCAATTTTTTCATATAAAAATACATTTTTTTCTTGTTTTTGGAATTTTATTTAAAATTTGTATAAAAATTAACAAAATATAAAAAGTATGCAATTTTAAATATTCATATCTGTTGAAGTTATTGATGGATTTCTGTAATTTAAAAAGTATTTAAAAGGCCATTGCATATTTTTTGTGTAATTAAGTCAGCATTTCAAAAACCACCTCTTCGATCCATAACAGTTTAAAAATTTAAATGCAGTTTTCATATGCATTTTTGTTAGTTGCGAATTTATTAAATTTTAATTTTTCAAAAGTATTTTAAAAATGCTTTGTTTATTATAACTTAAAACAGTAATTAGTCTGATACATAAAGTTTTACTATTTTTAACGATTTTTTAAAAAATAACACAATACATTTTTTTTTTTAAACAAAATACGTAAAACTACTCATAATACCAGAAAAATATAATTTTTATATGAAAAAATTTAAATTAGTTAAAGAAAAGTGGAAAATATGCACAGTACATACATGTGCGTCCCAAAAATTTTAGATTTTTATTTTAATGTAAAGATTCTATGCCATTTGTGTAACTATTTAAATAAACTGTTTATTTAAACCAAATTCATATGATACTTAAGCAAACAAAAATAAGTTTAATAATCAATAAACCCAAGAAAAACATGGCTGAGTACTAATATTTGTACGAGTTCATACATAAATTGTAGTAGATTGTGAGATATTTCCTTTTTTATCTTCAATTCATCCTTCTAACTGTCTGTTATCTTGCAAAAAGATGAAAATTCTTTTAACCAACTTCACTACACATAACAGGTGTACGAATGTAAACAAACAAATAAATATTCTATGCAGTTTTTCCACGTTTTCTGCATTTTTATTTGCCATATATTTTGTTTAAATATTTATGGTGTTAAAAAGGCGTTAAGTATACAGACATTCTGCAGCCAAGCATATTTATACCACTTAGTACATTTGTTTATACGTACATATGGGCCATTATCAACAATTTTTGATTTTAGCCCTTCCATAATTTTTATTTTTTTTTTTTTTTTGATTGCACATTAAAATCCTTTTGTATACATATAAAGTGACTCAAATTCATGTAGAATCAGTTCGCGTTAATCATTTCATGTGAGGGGCGCGAAAGTTATAGCGGTTTTAAGTTGAACATATAAAAATTTTTACAAACTAGAAGTTTATGTACAATTCTTGTCAAAATTACACGTTATATCTGAGTTATTCAAATAAAATGTATGATATTTTCAATGTTTGTTGGTATTAGTGCAACATATTTTATGGTTTTCTAGTAAAACTTAAACAATTTTCTTTTCAATAAAAATCGCGATTTTTAAAAATTTCTTCATATATTGAATAAAAATATATTTTGTTAGAGTTTATTATGAAGAAATGCTTTTTAATATTGTGATCCTTTTTTAACACAAGTAAATATTTGTTGGTCCATAAAATGTTTATCTTTCAAATTTTTTTTTGTCAAAATGTATTTTGACAAAAGTGTCCCGTTTTCAACTATCAACAATATTTGACTTAAATTTATGATCCCAAATAATTATATTTATCGCCACTCTTATATCTATACACCCAGAGAAATATCAATCACATACGTGTTGAAAACGATACCATTCTGTGTCAATAGTGTATCTACACCGTATGTGTTTAAATTAAACACTGCGTGTTCAATTCTTATTGAAAATCAATACCTAATTTGGTACCAAGTTGAAACCATTTCGGTATCAAATTGTTAAATTACATATGTTTTCTATTAAATTTGTTAACGAAAGGTATTAAAAAGCTGTTACCGTAAATTACCAATGTGAGCACAACCGTTGTTGATTTTGAATCGAATTTTTTCCCTTAGTGTATATCCAACATTTGTTTAAATTGCAATTTTCTATATAAAAATAGAAAAACAAAAAGGCCAATGTTTGCATAATTTTCAAAAAGTCCATAAAATTCTTGTATTAAATTTATTTTTAATGTTCCTCTGATTTTGTTATGTAAAATAACAAGAAACTAAGTTCACTCAGTAATCCAAGCAATTCCATATAAAAATGAAAAAAACTGAATTTTTGAAAAATTTTCGCTCTTGTTTTCCAAACTTTGAGACTATCTACTACGTTGACTATTTCGGGCACATCAACAATAGTGCAAAATACGCACAATTGCAATAAGTTTCAATTTCTATCCCAAATTTTGTATTCGGTTGAGGGGCGCACAAACCCCGCCCAAAAGCTGAAAAATTTTAAAAACCAAAAAAATTTGTTGTCAAAACTCGACTACCCTGTATTTAACTGTTGAAAGTCTGTACAACAACAAAGATGGTGCAGAATTTATCTGTAAAGTCCGATTAGTTTACTTATATAGAATGAGATAAAAAAAAAACGCGCGAACAAAAATTGTAGAAGAATGGGAAAAACTTAAGTAAGTTTTTCTATATTCTTAAAATTTGAACAATAGTCATGATTACAAAAAGAATTATGCTAAAATTTTGCACTCTATTAGTTTCAAGTCTTGTGAGTTCAGATCTGTAACCAATTTGTTTGAAGTATCATTACCACAAAACTTATTAAGGATTTAAGTCAGTTTCAGCTAGGTTAAACATTTTTGATAATGGCCCATATATAAAAAATTATATATTCTTTTTATACCCTTCACCACAGGTGTAAAGGGTATATATAAGTTTGTCATTCCGTTTGTAATTTCCACAATTTTCGTCGGAGAGCAAAAAAGTTTATATTTTCGGAATCCTTGTAAGAAGCGATGACCGTCCGTCCGTCCGTGTGTCGGTTGAAATGGCGTTTATGAAGCCCACCGATAACTGACATATATAATATATATATCAAACGATCGGAAATGCTTTTGAGAATTTTGCTATTGGAATTCAGCAAGATCGGTTCATACAATGCGGAGATATGTTAAAAAAAACCGGTTTTTAGAACCGGTTTTCCAGTTTCTGAAGCCTCTGTATACACTACGGACTTCGTTTTTACAAAGAATTCTCGGACATTTTTTTCTGAATTTTTGTTCTGAAAAAATGAAATAAATCGGTTCAATAATAACTGAGATATCGAACAAAACGCATTTTTTATTTTTTAAAGCCTTGGTTTAAGCTATAGATTTTTATTTTTATACAGATCGGTCACAAATATTTTTATAAAATTTCAGTTTTTTGAATCAGGAAGATCGGTTTATAAATGGTGGAGATATGCTTTAAAAACCGGTTTTTAGAACCGGTTTTTTAGTTTCTGAAGCCTCTGCATATACCAGGGACTTCGAATTTTTAAAGGGGGCTCGAAAATTATTTTCTGAATTTTTGTTCTGAAAAAATTAAATAAATCGGTTCAGTAATAACTGAGATATCGGGGAAAACGAATTTTTTATTTTTGAAGCCCTTGTTCAAGCTATAGATTTTTATTTTTATATAGTTCAGTCATAAATATTTTTATAAAATTTCGGTTTTTTTAATAAACCAAATTCGTTCATAATCAACAGAGTTATGGCCCAAAAACAAATCTGTTAAGAATATAAATACACCAACAAACATGTATATTAAGCATTGTAATGACTATTAGTGACGTTTTTTGTTTTTTGTATAGACAAGTAGTTTAGTTATCAACAGCAGTAATATGATGAATAACAGTGTTGTTGTTGTTGTTCTTTGTATATGCAGTCTGTACAAAAATAAATAGATATGGAATTGTAGTTGTTTATTTTTAAAAACTAAAACATATCTGTTAAGAATATACATAAATACATACACAAACATGTATATTAAGCATTGTAATGACTATTAGTGACGTTTTTTGTTTTTTGTATAGACAAGTAGTTTAGTTAGCAACAGCAGTAATATAATGAATAACAGTGTTGTTGTTGTTCTTTGTGTATTCAGTCAGTTTGTACATACAAAAATAAATATATATGGAATTGTTGTTGTTTCTTTTTTAAAAGCAAAGCCTGTTATGATTGTTTTTTTTTTCATATTCAAATTTTCGTAGTTTGAAAAAAATTTAGATTTAGAAAATATGCAAGCATACGTTAAGGCGAAAATTTTATTAATTGTCGGTAATATGGTAATATGATGTCGATAAGATGGTAAGATGGTAATATGGTGAAGGGTATCAAAGATTCGGCACAGCCGAATCTTTTTTCAATTTCATTTATACTATTAAGATTATTAAATATTCTTGAACGATACTTATATATATAAACGTAAAAATAGAATTCTCCGTATACTCAGTAAAAAAACGATCAAGAGTTTCCAAAAAAGAACATTTTCACCACTTCAAAAGTAGAAAAAAGTGCATATTTTAAACTTTTTTGGAAGTTCTTAATAATTACTTCCAAAAAAGTGAAAATAAATGAATTTTTAGCGGGAAAAAAGATTAATAGTTTCCAAAAAATTTAAATTTTACAAGTTTTAAAGCATTTTTTATATATATATTTTTTTTTTTACCCTTGTTAAAGGTAAAACAGAATTTTTGTTAACAAATTTTATAAACATCCCAGTTGGAAATTGTGTCTTGAAGAAAGTTTCATAAGTGACTTATATTGTAAAAGTCATTAGGTGATGACATGTATATGGGGTGACTACATGACGTGTCAACACTTTTTTTCAGATTACTATCATATGAAAACAGATACAAATATGAATGACTTTGATAGCTAGAAAATCTTCAATTAGACAGAAAAAATATTAAAAAACTACAGCGAAATAAATGTGATTTTATTTCTTTCTTTTATAGTGGTCAGATATACGAATAAATTCTAAAAAATTTAATCTCTTTAATACATTCATATTTTTTTTAACTTTTAAAAAGTGAAAACATTAGTTAACAATTTAAAGATGTAATTCACATAAAAATTTGTTAAAAAATATAAACTATCAAACGTTTGTTAACCTTTATGTTTACAACATATCTAGGTATGTCATACATTTTGTATGTAATATTTGATACTTAACTTACTTTTTAAGTATTTCTACGATAGAAAGAAAATCACGTGACATTTGATAATAATGTTTTCCTTTAAAAAATTTTAGAATTTAAAATTTGTATTACCATCTGCAGAAAATATAACCAATTTTACCTAATATTAACTGAGTTATGCTAAGAATATAGGAAAAAGGATTTATAAGAACCTTTGAGTTTTTCCCATTAAAATAAAATCAGGCTTTTCCACCAATCGAAAACCATTAGAAATATCTAAAATAGTTTTATGTACCTTTCAGTTTTTTCCATTCAAATAAAAATGGGCTTTCCCATCATTTGAAAGTATAACAATTTTATTTTGTTCAATGTGTATTTAAAAACCTCAAAATTCTAAATAAGGTCTCAATTCATTTATTCACCTTTGCACAGAAAAAGATTGAAATCAATAGCTTTTACTGAACCGAAACTATGCCACTTTAAAGTTTATTAAGTCAAATAATATTCCAAAAACATTGTATTATTGTGGATGTGAAAAAGCCATAACAACATAAATAACTTGTTCCCGCAGCCAATGTTCGAATGTGTGTTTGTGCAAAAATACGCAAAAAATGGAAATTTCCGTGACTTAATAAACTTTAAAGTGGCATAGTTTCGATTCTGTAAAAGATATTGATTTCAATCTTTTTTGTATAACAAAGAATTATGTCAGCAAAGCAATGTAATTTAGATGAAAAAAAATCGAGATTATACTTTTTCTGATTTTAGCAATTAAAGTAATATTTTTGTAAAAAAGTTTTTTTTGAGAAACTATAAATATTTTATATGTAATAAAATCTTTGTTATTAAAGATATCGACTTAAAATTTTCAATAGATAATTTTGTCGTTTAATTAGTTAAAGAAAAAATAAATAAAATCGGTCGGAAACATTAGTATACTTAAATATTCAAATGCAAATAACTATAGAAAAATAGGATAAATAGGACATGCAAGCCTGTTTTTTGTAGGTCTTATCAGTGCCTGCAATAATATAAAAAAAATATTTGAAACTGGACGAGAAACAAAAGTTTGGCAAGCGATTAAAAAATTTGTATGTCAGAGGTACCCAAATTTGAGGTCCTTTAGCTCCGCCCCTAAGGGGTGTGTGCGGTCCCCCTTCCAATCATACACTCCTCTGCTAAGCATATACCAATTTTCATGCAAATCCAACCAGCGGATCAGAAGTCACAGATTTATTTCCAAAAAATTTTGATTCTGCCCCACTGTGCTCTGTAAAATACCTGTAGATTTCATACATTCAAATTATTCCTATGTAGAATTTTTTGAAGTTTTACATTTTTGTGATTGTTGTTAATGGTTTCTCATCGATTTTAAACTACATTTGACTTTTTCCCATTCAAGTAATACAGTACTTTTGAAATGCACCAGTTAGGTTTTAATTCACGTGAATCCAACAGAAAATGCTACAAACATGAACACGAAAATAATCCAACAAAACTTCTTCAAATAAAAGCCTATTATTACATCGAAGTCTTAGCTTATCGAGGAATAAAATTGTTTTCTGAATTCTCGCATTTAAACAAAGTTCATACGTCTGATTTGCGGAAAACAAACTCGCATATGATATATCAAGCTTCAAATTCAACATTTCCTTATCATCAGGCGTTTTATTGGATTTGATAATGGAAATACACGCCAGGAGAGCAAGCAAAACGGCAAAGATTCAGCCATTTCAGATATTTTCTGAATAGGAATTTTCAGAACAACTATATAGCAAGGGCACAAGTCACTCAATATATACCTTCAAAGCCAGCTAAATATGTTATGATATGATATGAAAAACATGGATAAATGTCTTGGCAAATATTCAACAAAAAGGGAAACAAACCGATGGCCTTTAACTTTTTTACAACATTTTGGCTGCTTTTGCTATATATTATATCTATGGAAATAATCAACAATTAAAAACATAGCAATTCTCAGAGGATTATTTCTGCAGCAGCTGAGAAAACAATTAAATATAGAGAAAAAAAATATCACAAAATGTGAAAGAATGAAGTCTAAAGGTGATTGATTTATGAGTTCTAGAAAATAACTAACCCGAAGGGAATGCAGGAAATGCCATAAACTGGTATGTGCTGAACATTCAGAAGATATTGCGGAATGTAAGAACTCCGCAGCCTAAAGTACAATTTTTTTTAAAATTTAGTATAAGCTAAAGTATCTAATAATTATAAAAAGTAAAACAAAATAAATGCTTTACTTGTATTTGATGGACAATTTTCATAAATTGTTTTATATATACCCGGGTATGCTGGTTGTAAACGTAAGGGGTATCGTCACTAAAACATTTATAACTTTGGCTATAAATTTTTTTTTTTTACTTTTTTCTTCAGATTATCAAAGCTAACAATACTATTTAAAAATATCTAAATTTTCAAATTAATATCACAAACAGAACTCAGAATATGATAATTTAAAAATTAAATACATACAAAGTATAAAATAACAAAATTGAGCAAACAAAATAAAATTTCACGTAAGTCTTTTCAAAAAAATAGTTATATAAAAAATAAATAAAAGACTAATTCATTTTAATCTTTTAGAAATTCTGATCGAGTTATCTCATCTGAAAGAGAAATTTCAGTGCTTGTAGGCAGACGTCTAGACTGCTTTGAGCCAGAATAGAGCCATTGCTACCAACAATAATGAATTTAAAGAGGAAACGAATGTATTGTAGACGGACATAAAAAGCATTTTAAACCAGAACACAGCTTTAAATGCAACTGGGTTCAATGTTGATATTGTTATTAAAATTTTAATTCATTTTAGAAATACTCATTTACAGGTTCCATAGAAAAATTAAAATCATTTTTTATTTTTCTATGTAAATTGTAAATTAGTATTTTCACAATTTTGTGAAAAAATCAAAACTTAGGCATTGATTTTTATGAAATACACTGCCGCTCATCTGAATACGACATAAATGTTATTCAGATTTTCTGGTTTCCCTCTCAAAATTCATACGAGTATTTAAAGTTTTTACAGTTTCAGTTTGATGTTAACATTTATGTCCTTCATTTAGATTAAACAAAGCATTTTTAAAGATTCCTTTTATAAATTTATTAAAGTTAATATAACTTCTTTAATAAAAATTGTGATTTTTTTTAGCTCATCAGAATATGACATTTTTCTATCTATTTTATTTTGTAATAAAGTAACATCTGAAAAGTATGTTTTTATTGATTTTAATAAAAATTATACTAGTTTGTTTTGAATTCCTACAAAATGGAAAGAAAAAAAAGCGTTGTCAAACGAGGAAATTGGCAAAATCAAAGCCTATAAGGAATGTGTACTAATTATTTCCGTAATCTATCCAGTTATGGAAAAAATATGAAAGAAGTTACCTATACTGTTCTTTCGGCTGCAGATAGAAGAGCAATTATCAGAAGTGCTTCAAACTCCCAAGAGTCTGCTGCTAAAATCAAAGAAAAAAACTGACGTTAAAGCAAGTTTAGCAACAGTAAAGCGTGTAATACAAAAAGCTACTAATCCTAAACGGTTAAAAATTAAAAAGAAGCCACCCCTTAACCCATCTCGAAAAGAAAAAAGAATTTTAGCCAGCATCATACGACATTGGGAAAAATAATGGCACAGAGTAGTATTTTCCGATGAAAAAAAAAAAAATAATAATAATTTAGAAGGACCAGATGGCTACAGTTATTATTTCCACGATTTGCGAAAAGAAGAAATTTATTTGGAGCGTTATCATAGCTGTGCTGGAGGTGTGATGGTCTGGAGTTCAGTTTCCTACTATGGAACAAGCGATTTGCAATATTTTATTTCAAAAATTAACGCGAATTCATATATTAATGCTCTCGAAAAAGCATTTCCCCATTTTTTTTCCAATATATTTAGCTCTATATCATGGTAATGCAACTATTCATACTAAAAGTGTGGTTACAAACTGTATTAGAAAACAAAATGAGATATTACTTGATTGGCCGGCATAATCCCCGGATTTAAATATAATGGAAAATGTATGGGGATAGTTAGCTCGTAAAGTATATGAATCTGGAAAACAGTATGAAGCCAAATTTAAGCTTTTATTGAATTGTAAGCTATATTTCGCACAGTGGGGTCAAACGCAATTTTTTTGGTAATAAATCTGTATATCCTAAAATACTGGTTGGATTAAATTGAAATGTATGAAAGAGTTGCAGAGGAGGATCTAAGCTTTCAGAAAAATCATTTTGTAGTCACCTTGTGATTACACAATAAAATCTACAGGGTGTCAAAATTGACTACCTCGAGTATGTAAAAGTTTAAAATAATCGTAACTTATACAAATGAAGTCCGATTTTAAGAATTTTTTGCTCGACTTTCTTTCGTATTTCGGGAATATGTCCTGAGGTATATGAGGCAAAAATTTTTTAAAAATATCTTGTAATTTGCTATATATTTCAAAATAACATACTGAAAGAATTTTTGGATTATATCAATGCGTCTAGACGTGAAAAATATTCAATGTCAGTACTCTGAAATTGGTACGAAAAATTGCTATTTTTTACAAAAATATAGTACAATTCTTTCACTTTTTACTCAAAGTTCCGTTTAAGAAAAAAACATTTTTTTGGCAAAATTTTATTCGTAAAGCTTTTTTAATGATTTTTGCACGAGAGAAAGATCGATATATATTTCATATACTACATAAGAAATAATTGCGAAAATATTATGCTAATATGCTTTTTTATGCAGTTAAATAAAATCATTTAAAAAATTTACTACTGCATTCGTTTTTGGCCGGACAGGAAGCAGATTAGTGTCAAATTGTTCTAAATCTATTTTTTTTTATGAAATATCGTCAAAAAATTTAAAAAAGCTCGTGTGACATGTTTTTCCTTAATCGATAAAATTTAACTTTTTCCAAAATTCACCATTTTCGACCAATGCCTGCAAGGCTAAATCAGTTCAAAATTTCTTTATTAACCATTTATGAAGTCTTGTCTTTTGAAATATATAAAGAAAAAAGTTTTTTCTTTAACGGAACTTTGAGCAAAAAGTGAAAGAATTGTACTATATTTTTGTAAAAAATAGCCATTTTTCGTACCAATTTCAGAGTGCTGAATTTGAATATTTTTCACGTCTAGACGCATTGAGATAATCAACAAATTTGGACTTCATTTGTATAAGTTACGATTTTTTTAAACTTTTGCATACTCGAGGTAGTCAATCTTGACACCCTGTAGACTTTCTTGTGTAATCACAAGGTGACTACAAAATTATTTTTCTCAAAGCTTAGGTCCTCCTCTGCTACTCTTTCATACATTTCAATTTAATCAAACCAGTAGTTTAGGAGATACAGATTTATTACCAAAAAATTTGCGTTTGACCCCACTGTGTGTCGTAATGTGATGAGCCAATACTTTTAGTCATTATTTTATTTATTTATTTATTTATTTATTTATTTATTTATTTATTTATTTATTTATTTATTTATTTATTTATTTATTTATTTATTTATTTATTTATTTATTTATTTATTTATTTATTTATTTATTTATTTATTTATTTATTTATTTATTTATTTATTTATTTATTTATTTATTTATTTATTTATTTATTTATTTATTTATTTATTTATTTATTTATTTATTTATTTATTTATTTATTTATTTATTTATTTATTTATTTATTTATTTATTTATTTATTTATTTATTTATTTATTTATTTATTTATTTATTTATTTATTTATTTATTTATTTATTTATTTATTTATTTATTTATTTATTTATTTATTTATTTATTTATTTATTTATTTATTTATTTATTTATTTATTTATTTATTTATTTATTTATTTATTTATTTATTTATTTATTTATTTATTTATTTATTTATTTATTTATTTATTTATTTATTTATTTATTTATTTATTTATTTATTTATTTATTTATTTATTTATTTATTTATTTATTTATTTATTTATTTATTTATTTATTTATTTATTTATTTATTTATTTATTTATTTATTTATTTATTTATTTATTTATTTATTTATTTATTTATTTATTTATTTATTTATTTATTTATTTATTTATTTATTTATTTATTTATTTATTTATTTATTTATTTATTTATTTATTTATTTATTTATTTATTTATTTATTTATTTATTTATTTATTTATTTATTTATTTATTTATTTATTTATTTATTTATTTATTTATTTATTTATTTATTTATTTATTTATTTATTTATTTATTTATTTATTTATTTATTTATTTATTTATTTATTTATTTATTTATTTATTTATTTATTTATTTATTTATTTATTTATTTATTTATTTATTTATTTATTTATTTATTTATTTATTTATTTATTTATTTATTTATTTATTTATTTATTTATTTATTTATTTATTTATTTATTTATTTATTTATTTATTTATTTATTTATTTATTTATTTATTTATTTATTTATTTATTTATTTATTTATTTATTTATTTATTTATTTATTTATTTATTTATTTATTTATTTATTTATTTATTTATTTATTTATTTATTTATTTATTTATTTATTTATTTATTTATTTATTTATTTATTTATTTATTTATTTATTTATTTATTTATTTATTTATTTATTTTTTGTTTGTTTTTAACACGTATTCCTAAATTATTATGAATTATAATATATCGTGTAATTAAAGTTTAATTTAAATTTAAAAAAGTTATCTTTATTTCCCAGCAAAAAAAGAACTGAAAAAGCCATGATTTTAACATTGTGTTGTCATTGGAAGGAAGTACTTAGTGGTGAAAAAGAGCTGCAGAAGTTCTTTTTTTAACCCATGGTTGTCATTGGTAGGATGTTATTCTTTTATACTTCTTTTTCATTCCTTTGGATGTACTTTCCTTAAAACTATGTTTATCCAATTTTTTAATAAAAATTCTGTTTTTGTCCTATTAAATAATCATAAAAATGATTAAAAAATTATAAAATTTAAATTTTGTTAGAAATTATTACCATTTTTTCCCGCTAAAAATTCATTTATTTTCACTTTTTTGGAAGTAATTATTAAGAACTTCCAAAAATGTTAAAAATATTCACTTTGTTCCACTTTTGAAGTCGTAAAAATGTTCTTTTTTTGGAAGAACTTCATCGTTTTTTGCTGGGTTATTATTCATTAGCGAAATATTAAATGCCAAAAGCTATTTTTGTATATGTCGTATTCAAGTGAGCGGCAGTGTATATGTTGTTTTATTTGCAAAAAATTTATCTCCATGAACAAATTATAAAATTTTTAATTTTTGATACTTTCGAATTTTTATAATTAAAAAAAAAAAAAAAAATTCTTGGAATTTTGTATAAAATTTATTTTTTCTCAAAAAATGGGCTTAATATTTCTATAACTGTTAACCATATTAAAAAATAATGTAAGGACAACTGGAAGATAATTTTATTCGGAATTGTTTGATATTTTTTTGAACAAAATCAGACAAGTCGTTTTCGAGATATGCTTCAATATATAATGCAGCCTCCTTAATTTTACAAATCGCGATTTATCGCGAGAACATATTAATACCGTGTAACCGAGTTGACTGAGAAACCCCGTGCCGCAGAATTTTTT
The DNA here is from genome assembly GCA_951394005.1 of Protophormia terraenovae. NCBI lineage: Eukaryota > Metazoa > Arthropoda > Insecta > Diptera > Calliphoridae > Protophormia > Protophormia terraenovae. Next base: position 34,134,858 of record OX596075.1, read on the forward strand.
TCTCATTTTGTATCTCTGTGTAATCTATCAACTTAACTTTTTTGAAATTCTTCTTAAAATTTAAAAATGGAGTTGGAAATAATTCATTAACTAAAGAACCGTTAAAGACAACTCAATAAAATTTCATATGGTCAGAACTGATGTGTTTTCGAGTTCATTTGGTAGAGTACAGGACCCTAGCGGGTCAGGGGGGGAAATGTGTGGCCCCCAAAGTTGCCCATCTCGGGTATATAATTTTTTTGTAAAATCGCCAAAAATTCATTTAAGATATGACAGAAAAGAAATTTTATTATAGATAGTCCTTGTAAATCTCTACAAAAGATATATCCAGGTCGAAATAAATGTTTACCTCTTTTTTAGCCTCGTTATTTTTAGTTTTTTTTTTTTTTTAACTTGGGGAGCTTAATATTGCCCCAAAAAATTTTCTAAATTATTTGCCAGATTTCTTACAAAATGCTAAATAATATTGCTGCAAGAAACATATAATTATATGAATCTGTAAAAAAATTATATTAATCTAGTTGGAACTTTAAACAAATTTTAAATTTTTTTGTTTTTTTCAAAAAAGGTGGCAATATTTACTCACTGATAAAATTTGTTTTTTGTTCTGGGCTTTATAATTTTTTTAAAGTTTTCAAAAGAAATCTTAATGTAAATGCGTGTAAAGTAAATCCGGAGGAGTTTAAGGCAAAGGTCTACCACAAGGACTATCCAAATTTTGTCAATTATGGAATTTTTTTCCTTTTTTGTTATGTTCTTAAATCGCAAAGCAGGTTTCGACTTAAAATTATTTAAATTTTTTAGCTCTATATGTAGTGTATACATCCAAAAAGTATCTTCTGGCGGAGGCCCCTAATAACGACAGGGTGACAATTTCAATGAAAAAAGAATGTTTTTTAACACGTTTTATGAAGCTAAGTGGAAGCACTTAGCTTAATAAAACTCGTAATTATAAGCAAAACATCTTAGTTTCTTAAAAAAATGATAATTAAATAAAAAGTGCAATAAACATCGTTTTTAAAGGCTTTAAAAATTTTTGAGTTGTTGATATGCAATTTAATACAATTTTAATTGGTTTACAATTTTTTTTTGCAATTTTTTTCGCCAACCACAAAATTTCGCTTTTTTTATCTCCTGATTGGTATGATATCATAAATTTAACATATTGTCAGTTTTTTTTCTAAAAATATTATGTTTTACATCTTTAATTTCCAATAAACAAACGGGCTATATGCATATTTTATAACATACATTAAAAACAATTAAGAAAAAACGGGCTATCTACCCTAACTTCGCGAATAAAGGGGTTAAAAGATTTATTTTTCAGTGTGAGGTTTAGACGTAATATAAATAACTCGTTGAAGATTGCAACGGATTGCAAAATGTTGAAAAAGAGGGAAATAAACAGTTTTTATGTTCTCCTGAACAATGGTGCTTTGCATGAGGACCGTTTTGAATATAGGCCCTCGATATGTATTATTAAACGTTACGTATGATTGTTCCATGATACAGTAGAATCTCATATTAAGTATACGTATATTTGTTTTATCATAAACCACTGCACAGTGGGGCCAAAAGCAAAATAAATGGTAATAAGTCTGGAACTTTGTAACCACTGAACCGATTTAGATGAAACTTGGAACATCGATAAAGGAGGAAATTTTGTTAAATTTCTCATATAATTTTAGTTAAAATTTTTTGGTAATAAAAATTCAATTTCTCATAAATTTTTAGTTTTCATTTTTCAAATTCTCATTTCATTGAAATTATAAACAATTATAATTTAAATATGTGAAAAAGCTAAAAAAAAAAAAAAAAATAAAATTCTATTTTAAATTTTAGCTAATTTCAAACTTATTTACAAGAAACATTGCAAACACGAAATAGTCATATTATACATCATTTTGAAGGAAATTATGTCTTCTTTAAAACTATATATAAAAAATTTCAAATATCTTTTAAACCATACGAGAAATGTAAAAATATTTAAAATCGGTTAATATTTGTAAAAGTTACAAGCCACGATATGTTTTTCACTTTCGAGGTGGTCAACTGCAGGTATTCTGAAAGCCTATCTTTTCCTCTATCGATGTTCCAAGTTTCATTAAAATCGGTTAAGTGGTTTCAAAGATCCAGACTTATTACCATTTATTTTGCTTTTGGCCCCACTGTGCAATGCTAAATAAAAATATTTAAATTGCTTAATACAAGTAAAAAAACATGTTATTGTTTATCTATTGTAAGCTATAAAAAATCTTTCACATTGAATTAATATAAAAAGTTAGGAAAAACATACTACTTAGTAAAAAACAAAGTCAACATTTTTACTGCATTTAACTTCTATTACAGAATTTATGTATTTTAATACATACATATTTTACAAAGTTACTTCTATGCAAAAAAAAAAAAAAATATATATATAGAATGCAGAAAAGAACGCATGTATAGTCTCTTAGCATAAAAGAAAAGAAATATTTATATTTGTAATATATGTACGAACGTAGTCGTCTAAACTATCAAAGTAAAGATATTAAAATGCAACAGCTTCAAGACATTTTTATGAATAAAATAAAAGATATGTCTCTGTTACACAAAAAAAAAAAAAAAAAAAAAAAAAAAAAAAAAAATGCATAAACAACATGCAAGTGTATCTACTTGTAAAATATTATCAAGATAAACTTAAGTTTATGCTTGAAAATTGCGTGGTAGTAAATTCTAGTATGTTTGTAAAATCGGTTTATTTTCCTTGTTTATTTTCCTTATAAATTTTTAAATAATTCAAATGCCTTATCTAAAATAGTGCTAAATTTAACAAAGGTTTATGAGTTTTGTATCAAATGTATGCTGCGACAAATTATGTTCCTTTATTGCATTTAGGTTTTTGTTTTTTTTTTTTTTTGATTCTGAAGAAAATATTATATTATTAATTCCTATTTATACGTAAAATAAAGAATTGAGATTAAACAAGATTTGTTTTTAAACACTTAACAACAATAAGAAGTACATCTTTTGTTCCGTTTTTTTACCAAAAATTCTTTAACACAGTACAAAAATAGTTTTTAACAATATGTTAAGCTGTTACTGTTTCTCATCTATTTTAAAGTTTTAAATATTTTATGTTATTATACGCTACAGAAAAAAAAAAAAAAAAAAAAAAAAAAAAACGATTTATTAATAGACTTTGCTAACAAAGTATCCTACCATGTAAACATATATGGGCCATAGTCATACATTTTAAACCTGGCCGAAACTGATCTTTTAATCTTTAATAATTTTTGTGGTACTACTATTTTAGCAGCATAGGTTTCATTTTATAATCAATATTGTTGTTCAATGTTTAGAAACTTAGAAAAAGGACTAAAAATATAATGACTTCTTTTAGTATTTTTTATATAAGAAGTGGCAACTTGTTTAAATTTTTAATATAAGGAGTGAGATCGAAAAACACACGTTTTTTCTCTAAACTTTTTTCGGAAGCAATATTTAATTTTTTTAAAGTTATCTTTGAAAAATATGTCAGTTATTATTTTTAATGACAATCATGTTGATTTGTTGTGAGTTTTATCAATATGGGTGAGGAAAAGATTACCTAATGACGTGCTAAAATTATTAAAAATTTATAATCCCACCAAAAAATATTAAAAGACCAAAAAGTTCTAGACAGAAGTCAAGAAAAAGGCACGGAAACTAAAATAAAATTTCATACAAAAATTCTCATGTTGTATAATGACGACGAAACGTATGTACTGGCAGATTTTTCGCAGACTCGGGTTCAAAATTTTTATGTCGCTAATGCTCGAAGATATGTTGTACATAAGTTTAGAACCCAAAAGCTGAAAAAAATTCGTGAAAAATGCCTGGTATGGCAAGCTTTATGCAGTTGCGGCAAAAGAAGCAAGACATTTGTTACAGTGGGCTCTATAAATACCGAAATATATATCAAAGAATGTTTGTAAAAAGACTTCTTCCTTTCATAAGAGAACACAATGTGTCCACATATTTTTGGCCCAATTTGGCATACGATAAGAAAGCTTTGGTCAATCCTCCAAATTGTTCGGAGCTAAGACCAGATTAGAGATATTGGGTTCTTGTGAAAAACAACTACCAAGAGGGTTACCAAAAAAAGGTCCACTAGTTCATAAGTAGTGTTTTGAACCATAAAAGTTATATTTTCTGTGATCTGTAATATAATATCAATAAAAACGAGAAAAAAAGGTATAGTCGGTCAAGACCGACCATAAAATACCCTACATCATTATGTATGATCATAAAAATTCGAGAAAGAGACCTATATTAGATCAACACTTTTACTAAATATACAAATACAGAATAATGCGTTGATACTAACATCTACTTGATTTAATGCACTTTAGGATGATTCTCGGAAGTGGGTTTATATGGGAGCTATGGTAAATTATGGACAGATTCTAATAAAATTTAGCAATGTTGTTTCTACTTATATAAAACTTATTTGTGTCGAATATTAACTTGATACTAAAATTAGTATGGGATTTATGCACGTTAAAGTGATTTTCGGAACAGGGGTTTGTATGGGAGCTATGGTTAATCGTGAACCGATCTGCATAAAATTTGGTACAATGATTGATAATTATACAAAACTTCTCTGTACCGAATTTCATTAAAATATTCTTACTCCTAAGGCAATTTTTAGTGTTGAAACTTAATTCCGGGGGTACATTTGTATGGGGAGTAGGCGAAATAATGGACCGATCATAACCAATTTCAATAGGCTTGGTCCTTGTATCATAAAAGTCCCACATGCTAAATTTCATTCAAATATCTTCAAAATTGCCACCTGTATTTTGTGCACAAGGTTTACATGGACAGCCAACCAGCCAGCCAGACGGACGGACATCGTTAGATCGATTTAAAATGTGATTTTGAGTCGATTGGTATACTTTAAGGTGGGTGTTGGATAACTCATTCTATGCGTTACAAACATCAGCACAAACACAATACCCCAACCACCTATGGTGGTGTAGGGTATAAAAATCAAAACTTTAAGATCAACCGTTTCCAAATTATTAAGTTTTATATATGTTAAGATTTTTTCGATCTCACTAATTATAGACATTTTTAAGGCTTAATCTAGCCTTTTTATTTTGCTTTTAGCCTCAAAATTTTTGTTTTATAACCAAAACTTTTACTTATAACCAAAACAAATGAATTCCAAGCTTTGGATTCGACTCTAGTCATTGATTTGACAGAATTCGTTAAGCTTAGATTTTTTACTAAGTCATTTAGTTTTTTCTGATTACATCGTTGAGGTTTTGAAAGGTTAAATTTGTAGTCTGAATTAGAGTATTAACTTGATGTTTTTCGTTCACAGAGATTTGGATCATTAGAAGATTTACTAAACCATAACCATAGATATACGACACATTTCTGGCATACAATATGAACCCATGGCTTATACTGATTACACAATTTTATTTTAAAATATTGATGATACGCAGTTTTCATAAAGTCCGACATAGGTTTTCCAACTTTTTTTTAATATATATTCACCTCAAATATAGTAAAAACAATCTGGATTAAGTACACAACATCTTCTTGACAAACCCACATCGAAAACAACAACAAAATATATTTTAGTGTACAATAAAAAACGAAAATCTAAGTAAAAATACTAAATGAGGGTACTTAGCTATAACTCAAAAATAAAAGCTGTTAGGGAAATACGTTTTCCGTATTTCAAAAGTACGCGTTAATTTGAGATAGAAACAAACAAAAAATCTCAGGAAGCAAATTTTTATTTTTTTATTTTTTAGATAATTTTCAAAAAATTTATTTACCGAAATGCCCTTTACAATGTTCTAGCGAAACAAAATCTCATTGGAAAAATTTTTTAAATATTTTTCTCATAATAAGCCCAAAATTACGATTTTTTTGACTTACATGTTGAAAAAAGAAAATTTTCATTTTTTTTGCTAAAATGTATGGGACATAGGTCCGAAGACAAAGTTTTTTTTGGAAAAAACTAGTGCAAAAAAATTTTTTTACTGCAGTGAAGTAAACACTTCAGTTAACCAAAAATTGTATTTTGTTTTTTGAAAAAATAATTAACTTTAGACGGCGATAAACAAGCAATAACAAATTTTGTTGCTTTAATAAAAATATTTTTTTAAAGTGAACTTGCTAAGTTTTTTAAATATTTGCAGTCTTTTCTATTCTTATACATTTTCGTAATCAAGAGATAAAGTTTTTGACATAAATAAATAATATTTCTTTAGAAGCTACTTTGGTCGTGAAGAAAAAATTAGGCCAACAAAAAATAACAGTGTCAACAACAGCTGATGAAAAACTTTCCTTTTCCGTTGTTCGCAAACTGAAATAAAAATAATTTTCCGTTTTTTCCCGCATTAAAGACCAAAAATAATGAAACACGAAAACAACAGTTTTTTTTAGATCTTTTGTTTCTATTTTTGAAAACGCGAAGCTAAAATTGTGTCATTTAATATAAATAGTGTTAATAACAATATTGTTCTTGCACAACAATGAAAACTTTTGTAATAAAAGTTTTCATAATATTCTTTTAGTATGCTGTTGTATTTAGCAAGTAGACAAAGAAAATATCCTTTTTTTTTTTATTTTAAACTGAAAGAAAAACAAGTTTTATCTTAAAGAATTTTTTGCCTCATATATTTTTAAATTCAACACTGCGTGTTCAAATTTTAATAAAAATTGATACCTAACTGGCATCATGTTGACACCATTTTGGTATCAAATAACTAAATTGCATTATGTTTTCTATTAAATTTGTTAACGAACGATATCAAAAAAATTATCACGTAAATTAACAATGTGTTGGATTTTGAAAAGAATTTTTCCCTCAGTATAAGTTTTTTATAGTAACTGGAATAGTTTTTATAATTGCAGCTACCATTAGGGTTGTAGTCAGCGTTACCGTTGAGAATTTTTAAAAAGTGTCCAAAAAAGGGGATTTTAAAATAAAAAGTCGCTAAAAAAGGGGATTTTTTGAAAAAAAGTGGCCAACTGCTTCAGAACCTACAAAAACTCTTAAATATTTGTTTATTTGATAACAACAAAAAGAAAAGAATTTGTATTGAAACAAAATTCAGTTTTATTTACAACAAAAAAAAATTATAATTATTTTAAAACTATTTTTATTATTGAAAATATAAAGATTTATTCACAAAAGCAGTTAACATATAATCCTCTTTTAATTAATTAAACTTCTGTACTTTTGTACGAGTTTTTCACTCGTACTTCAGTTTTTCAAATCCACGTCGGACAAATTTAGGACGGAACGCATGGATCCACAAGTATTACCTTAAGTCTGTTAGACAAGCTAGTTTTTATTATTGATAATTTAGTTGCTATGTGGAGTGCAAAAATATAAATTAAGATATAAATATTTATCGAATCTTTTTTTTTTTTCAATCCAGTTCAAAAGGATTCATAAACTTTATTATTATTTTTAGTTACTAACAGTTTCAGTTCATTTATAAGTACTCCGCGGTTTTTTATATCACTATACTGTGAAAAAATCTCAAAATTAATAATTTATTTGTTGAAATTAATATATAATTGGTCGATATTTTTTAAACAACTTCGTTTCTCGTCATTTAGCACATAATTTTAAAAAGTCGCATTTAGTCGCCATTTACAAAAGGGGCCAAAAAAGTGGCCAGGTGGTTGAAAAAGGGGCAATTGGCGACTAAAGTCGCCAAACGGTAACACTGGTTGTAGTAAGCAAAAATTCGTTTTGTAGTATACAAAATATGCGTGTTTATTACAATCATAATTAATCAATCAATAATTACCTCATTCTAGTAGGTGCGAAACAGATATTAGGATAGGTAAGGTTAGACAGGTGACCTCCAACATGATTGTTTTCGGCTCACTTGGGTCCTTCGGGTCCCTTTGTATTACTTGTAAGTACCCAGCAAAAACTTGGTAATGGCATGTAGTTATGGATGTTGTTACATTTCAATGAGTAGTTTAGTGACTACTTATTTATTACCCGGTATGTAAATACTTATTTAGGATCAGATTTTTTGTAAAACAATTTTTTATTTATTTTTTAGTCACTTTAGCTATTCATAACAAAATTTGCGTATGAATTAATTTTTAATATAAAATAGTTTTTAAAATATAAAATTTTTCCTTTTTGTTAAGTTTTCGAAATTAAAATTTAAAAAATCTTTTCACGTTTAAGACTAAAAAAAAAACTGTTTTTATATCCTAAAATTTAATTATTTATCAGTAACTTAAAACGCAACTAGCTCCTCTTGTTTTAACTTATTATGACTTCAGTAATACTTTAAAATCAATGAGTTATTGAACAACTTAAAAGTTATTAGTTCTTGCAATGACATCTATGTTATGGTTCAAGGTAAGTAGTTGCCTCTAATGTCATCACCGTGTTAAAAAATGGGTTATTCAGCCAATATGTAAGTAGTGTAAATCCATTATATTAGCTTCTTAACTCATTACCTGGCAACTAAAGATTTTGCTGGGTAAATAAAAAAAAAAAAAGACAGAAATATAAGGAGAGGCAGGGAAAATAACAGGTCAGGTGGAAAGGAGGGGGAGAGAAAACATTAAAATAGATTAAGAATATGAAATTATATGTATTTAAGAGAGTTAGAAGCTGAAAATAATAGTATGTAATCAGGCGCGGATCCACGGGGAGGGAAAAAAGGAAATTTCCCTCCCCAAAATGAAAACGCTTTTTGAAAAATCTGTATTAAATCATACAATTTCAGGAAATAGTTAAGAAAATCATTCTATTTTCCTCCCCCAAAAGCTTGAGCTGGATCCGCGCCTGTATGTAATAGAGTAGTTGTCAAATATAGGAAAATTGAAAAATATATATATATAGTGAAATAATGGAGTGATTAGAGCAAGATCGTCTCCGATAAGCATAGTGGTTAGAACCAATCACATTCCTTTACAAAGGCATCGAAGCTCTCTATTTTAATACTGGATAATTCAGTGAGGCTGTTGTAATATCTCTGTCCTAGATGTCTTGAACGGAGATCTTCTAGTGCAGGAGAGTTACAGAAGGGATGTTGAATGGATTCCTCCTCCTCTGCATTGTGACAGCTTCTGCAGAAATCATTGGGCCGGATACCCAATCTTATGGCATGAGCTCCAAATTTGCAGTGATCAGAGATTGCAGATTCTGTAGAAACGTTGACCTACGCTTATCTTACTTAGGCCAAATCATCCTCATTATCATGTACGTGGGTTTATTTTCCCACCTTTGCTTAGCCAGTTCATACATTGCAGTGTCGATACCCTGCTTGCAAGCATTGAGAGGGATACCACAGAAAAGATCCATACTTTCATCCTGTAGTTGAGCACCCTTCTTTGCCAGTTCATCTGACATTCATGGACCATATTTGAGGGACTTTATAGCAGCTTTCAGGGACTTTATAGCAGCTTGACTATCAATAAATATTACGATATCTTTACCGTATATCTTGTAATATCTTAGCCAATTTATTGCCTTATTGATAGCCATTATTTCAGCTTGTAGGATGCTACATTCGTTTGGGAGTTTGAACGACAACCGCTTCTCAAATTCTTCGATGTAGACTCCAGCTCCAACACCATTCTTCATCTTGGAACCATCTGTGCAAACACGAAGGATTCTATTAGATGAGCAGGTTTGGTCCAGGGTTCCAGTGTGAACAGAAATAGTGGATATGAAGAGACTTGTTGATAGAAGTTTAGGCTTACAGTAATCCATAAGTTTTGGAATTACAGTTGTAGTTCTCAGAATGCTGGTGTGACCATATGGCCTGTGATACCAGCAACCGTTGGCAACAGATATTAACAAAATAATGAAAAAACAAGCGCGAATATTATATTCGGCTCGGCCGAATCTATATAACTACCATCAACTTTTTCAAATTTTACGTTATATAGAGGTGGGCGATAAAGTGGGCGGATCACACCCATTTTTTGTTTCCGAGTTTACATTGGTCTTTGAACTATTTATATAATATTTCGTTGTCGTACATGCTTTTGTTTAAGATGTAGCAGTAAAGCAGTAAAGTATGAAATGAAGCTACAACGGGCACCCTGTGTTTCTTGTATTTTGCCCATAACTTTGTTTATTAACCCATTTTACTAATTTTCAATACCAAACAAACCTTATATAAGATAAATACTTGATCCAAATTTCATCTCCCTAGGTTGTCCCGTTCGAGCCCTATCCTGCTTTCAACAGACAGACAGATGGACATAGCTAGATTGACTCAGAATCTAACCAGGACCCAGAAAATATATACTTTATGGGGTCTTAAATAATTCCTTCGATATGTTATACACGGAATGACAAAATCGATATACTTCCCATCTTTTTGATGGATGGTATAATAAGCTGATAGCCTCAAGGTTTTCTATGCATGTATATTGAAGAATATGAAGTCATTAAGCACTTTTATAAGCTGATAGCCTCAAGGTTTTCTATGCATGTATATTGAAAAATATGAAGTCATTAAGCACTTTTATACTTTTTACACCCTACACCACCATAGGTGTTTGGGTTTTTTTTTTGTGTTTGTGCAAATGTTCCAACGCAAAGAAAAAAATCACTTTCTGAGTCGATTTAACCATATCCGTCCGTCTGACTGGTCGGCTGGCTGGCTGTTCATGTAAAGCTTCTGCGCAAAGTATAGGTCTCAATTTTGAAGATAATTTGATGAAATTTGGACATATTATTTGCGTATTGAATTTGGTCTTGATCGGCGCAATATTTCACCTGGCCCCCATATAAATGTCATAAATACCTTAAAAATAAAAATTTTTTAATGAAATTCGGCAATAATAAAAATAATTTATATGAGTATAAATCCGTATGCTAAATTTCGTGAAGATCGGTCCATAATTGACCATGGTGCCTATATGAACCCTTCTTCCGAAAATCACTTTAACGTGCATAAATCCCATACAATTTTAGTATCAACTTAATATTTGACACAAATAAATTGTTTATAAATATAAATGACATGCAAAATTTTATGAAGATTTACCATAGCTCCACTATAAGACCCAATTTCAGGAATCACCCAAAAGTGCATAAATACATGTGAATGTTAGTATCGATGTAATGTTCTGTAAAAGTATATTTTATTTTAGACTAAATAAAAGTTTCGTACCACAATTGGCCCCTACCCGAATTTTGGTACACATAGACAATGGTGTAGGGTGGCATATGGTCGGGCTTGACCGAATATATATATTTTTTTTTAGTTTTTAACATTAAAATGTAAATTAAGAATATCACAGGTAATCGGAAATTGTATAAGAAAATGTTCTAGTACATTTATAGTATCCTCCCAAGTAATGACGATTCCTAGGTGATTAATTTAATTTATGTTGTATTTTCTTTTAGTACCTGAACAATCCATTTTCAATAAACCGAAAAGATAAAAATCCATTATGAAGTCCTTATTACAAACGGGTACTGTGGCAATTTTTATATATTTATCAACTTTCTTTCCGTCTTTAATACTTCTACTAAAGTAATTGGATGTAGTTTAATGGCACATTAATTAAAATATTTTTAGCCTTTTCTTACTTTTACTGATAGGTATGTATATAAATAAAATACTGAACAATTAAAACATAAATCAACTATTAGTTTAATCTTTTTCCAACCATATGAAATTCTTCATAGTATGTTTAAACGGACTCTCAAAACAACATATATAGTATTACATATTTATACTATATACAAAAGAGAACATCTTAAGTGTATTTTATACAACTACAAGTGTAAGTACGAAATTTTAGTTATATGCATATATACAATAGAGTGTCCTGAGAATAGCCTTTTTCGAGATTTCAATGTAGGAAGACCCCTCAAACGATGCGTAAAAATTAGCTTAATACGAAAAAATTGTTTACAATATTTTTAAAATTGATCTTCAGTTCCCTATCAGCGATTGAAAAATCATGGGTTCCATACATTTTGGTCAAAAAAAAGTTTTGATCTTTTAATCGAAATGGCTATCAAAAAATTTGTAATTTTATGCTAGTTATGAACAAAATATTTTAAACATTTTTCCAATGGGATTTTCTTTCGCTAAAAGACTTTTTAAGGTATTTTAATGAACAATTTTCTTAAAAAATCTGGAAAATTATATATTATCAACTGTACTTACTATAATGCAAATTTTTAATATTTTAGCCTTAAAAGGAACAAAATTATAAAATTCTTATCTATTTTTTTAAGAAAAATATCGAAATGTTTTTTTGCACGATGTACTAAAATGACGGTTTATGGACCAAATATTTGAGAAATTTTTTTTAAATATTTTTCTTATAATTGTGGCTTAAAATTATGAATTTTTTGATGCCCATTTCAAGACAAAACTCAATACAATTTTTTGGACGAAATGTTCTAGACCCGTGACTTTCAATCGCTGGTAGGGATTTGAAGATCAATTTTAAATTTTTTTTTTTTTTTAATATTTGTCCCATATTCATATTTTTACGCATCGTTTGAGGGGTCTTCCTACAAAATTTTTGTCCACGGGACACTCTAATATACAACCTTTACATTGAAGTGAACAGATGGCAATTTCGTCCTGCTGTTGCTATAACGATTGTTGTTACTTTAATGGTTTTGACACTTGATTTCAAATTACAATCGTTAGTTGTACTACTGTATACAGATATACATATACAAGTACCTTGTATATATCAATATATACCCCGTTTTAATTGATATTGTTGGTGTTATCGTATGTACTATCGTAGTCGTTAATGGCAATGAAATGGTATAAACTGGCCAAAATCATTCAACATGCCAACTAGTATAGTATAAACTTAAAATGCAAAAAATACAGAAAATACAAATATAAAGTCGAAATCAAATTTAATACGAGGGGGGGTTTTGATATTTTGCGAAAAAAAAAAAAAAATTGTAAGAATGATATTAAACTAACGATTTTATTGCCCTGTCAGACTATTAAAGTTACCACATTATAGTTTTTAATATATGTTCCTTATTACTTGGTCTCTTATCATTTAAAAAATACATTCACTTTTTATAATTTCTTAAAATTTTATTTTGGAATTAATGCAAAAATATGGGATTTTTGACCAGTGTGCGGTGTAAAACCTTTGTCGAAGTTTGCTCACTTTAAAATACTAATACCGATGACTACACTTTTGTTTTGGAGTCATATGCATAGATATATGAAGATTTGGTCATCGAATTTATTAATAATTTTCTTTAAAAATAAACTTCAGTATTTTTTTGCACGATCATTAAATTATGTTAATATAAATTATAAAATTTAGTTTTTTTATTAGATTCTTATTCTCTGACAAGTCTTCTATTTAACCCGATTTTATTAAAATTTTGACACGGTTTTGAACGCTTTGTGTCATTTCGCAAAACATAAAAGAGACCCCTCGTAGTAAATACTACTCGTATTAACACTTTCACAGAAACTGAAACAATAAAGGATATTTCTGATATGAAACAAGTATTAAATAAAATAACATTGCTACTGCCATTAAAATAAAACGACGCTCATTTAAGTTTGGACAATTTTTTAATATGTACGTAAGTAATTTGTAACTTATTGTGAAAAACAATACTGTTATGATACATTCAGTTATCATGCTAGATTTAAACTTTCATAAAAAAAGCAAGTACGATGTTAGCTTTTACATTATTTGTTATACTCGTATTTAATTTACCTTTAAAGTTTTCAGTATTACAAATTTAAATAAAAGCTTAAAAAGTGTTTTTTTATAAACTATTTATCAAAATTGTATTTCGCTAAATTTTATAAATGTATGGTCGCAAAATGTGTATATAAAACACATTCATAGACACATTTATAAGATTTTATCTACATGAAACCTTTGAATACTACCCAGCAAAAACTTAGCTTCTATTTTTAACAGCAACAGCTTCCTGTATGCATTACAATGTAGCCTTATTCGCCACTAGCAGCATTATCTAATAGTACTTCAATAACTAGTATTTAGTAAATAAGAAAGTAATTTAATTTTTACGTGGCTCAGTTGTCTAGAGCGCCTAACTAAAAAAATTTTTACTTAAATTCAAAAAGAGTTCAACTCACATTTGAGGCAATTTTTTTATAAATTGTCTTTATTTATTTTCCTATATGAAAACCACTTTTTAGCACATAAAAATATAAAACAGTATGCTGATGCGTGGGTTCAAATCTCAACCGAGACAAATGTTTTTTCTTGTGCGTAAAAAAGTCGGCATCCAAAGCAACTCTTTTGGAACCCAAATAAAAACTAGTGTTATTTTTGGATATCGCGAATAAAATTCATCAGTTATAGCACCAAAAGTGGAAGCTGTTTTTCATATTATTTTCGCTTACGAATCACGTTATTTAGTAGGCGAAGTTTTTGCTGGGCTATAAGAATTAATTTTTCATATCAGTATTAAACTAAAAAATGAAAAAGAATATAAAATTAAATACTTTCTTTTACAGCATATTAAAACTAAATTTAACAAATGTTGAAATGTGAAACCATTTCAGCTAAAGATCTATCTTGAACAAAATTGTATCTCAAGTCTTAGAAGAAAACAAAATAAAGTGAAACTTAATTCAATTTCCACCTCAATGGGTTTATATACATAAGCTAATATAATATTGAAAATTCCACACTACAATTTTGGCTGTACTGCTGTGGTCATCAATGGGTTACATTAAAAAGGAAAACTTATATATGTTTAGCATATTTTTTGTAGAGATTTATAGGGACTATCTATGTTAAAAATTTGTTAAAGACTTACATACCCGATGTGACTAACTTTTGTACAGTTTTAGCCAGGACAAATTTTATTACAAGTCTTTAATATATTACAAGTTACAGCATTATTTAAACAATAGTTTTTGGACTACTACGCGTTTTTACTTCATTGATTTTCTCTCAATTAAAGGCAAACCGTTTAATTTCCAATGTGTTTCTACACACATTTTGTTTCTTATTTTTATACCCTTCACCACAGGTGTAAAGTGTATATATAAGTTTGTCATTCCGTTTGTGATTTCCACAATTTTCGTCAGAGAGCAAATTTCGGGATCCTTGTAAGAAATGATGACCATGAGGACCATGTCCGTCCGTCCGTGTGTCGGTTGAAATGGCGTTTATGAAGCCCACCGATAACTGCCATATACAATATACATGTCAAACAATCGTAAATCCTTTCGAGAATTTTTCTATTGAAATTCAGCAAGATCGGTTCATAAATGGTGGAGATATGCTTAAAAAACCGGTTTCTGCAACCGGCTTTGCAGTTTCTGAAGCCTCTATATATACTAGGGACTTCGTTTTTGCAAAGAAGACTCGGACATTTTCTTCTGAATTTTTGTGTTGAAAAATATATCGGGCAAAACGCATTTTTGATTTTTTGAAGCCCTTGTTTAAGCTACAGATTTTTATTTTTATACAAATAGGTCATAAATATTTTTATAAAATTTTGGATTTTTGAATCAGTCAAATTCGTTCATAAACAACCGAGTTATGGGCCAAAAACTAAAAAAAAATCTGTTGACAATATAAATACACACAAACATTTATATGAAGCATTGTAATGACTATTTTTTTTTTGTATAGGCAAGTAGCAACAGCAGTAATATAATGATAAGCGTTGTTGTTTTTGTTTTTTGTATATGCAGTCACCCAGCCAAAAAACGATCAAGAGCTTCCAAAAAAGAACATTTTCATCACTTCAAAAGTAGAACAAAGTGCATATTTTAAACTTTTTTGGAAGTTCTTAATAATTACCTCCAAAAAAGTGAAAATAAATGAAATTTTAGCTGGAAAAAAGGTTAATAATTTCTAAGAAAATTTAAATTTTATAAATTTTAATGCATTTTTATTATCTTTTAATAAGGCTCAAACTGAATTTTTTTTAAAAAAATTCGTAAACATAGTTTTAAAGGAAGTACTTCAAAAGAAATGATTAAGAAGCATAAAAGAAGAACATCCTACCAATGACAACCATGGGTTAAAAAAAAGAACTTCTGCAGCTTTTTTGCACCAGTAAGTACACTAAGGGAAAAAATTCGATTCAAAATCAACAACGGTTGTGTTCACATTGGTAATTTACTGTAACAGCTTTTTAATACCTTTCGTTAACAAATTTAATAGAAAACATATGTAATTTAACAATTTGATACCGAAATGGTATCAACTTGGTGCCAATTAGGTATCGATTTTCAATAAGAATTGAACACGCAGTGTTTAATTTAAACACATACGGTGTAGATTCACTATTGACACAGAATGGTATCGTTTTCAACACGTATGTGATTGATATTTCTCTGGGTGTACTTCCTTCCAATGCCAACACAATGTTAAATTCATGACTTTTTCAGTTCTTTTTTTGCTGGGCAGTTTGTATATACATACAACAAAAATATATAAATATGGAATTGTTGTTATTTTTTTTTTTTTTTAAAGCAAAGCATGCTGTGATTGTTTATTTTGTTTTTTCGTATTCAAATTTTCGCAGTTTGAAAAAAATGTAGATTTATAAATGTGAAAGTATGAAAGCATACGTTAAGGCGGAAATTTTATTATTTATCGGTAAGATGAAGGGTATCAAAGATTCGGCACAGCCGAATCTTTTTTAAATTTCACTTTCTTTGTTCTTTTTGGGGCACAGCCCTTTGACAGCAAAATTAGTGCCGTATTTTAATAGGTCACCTGGTAAAATTCTGGCTAATGCAGCTAACCAACAACTGAAAACGTAACAAAAAATTTTAACTTTGCTGGAAAAAGGAAAAATAAAAAACTAAAATGAATTCACTAATGAAATTTACATGTAACGCTAAAACCAGACATATGGATGCAGCTTTGTAAACTATCGTATGTATGTTGATTCATTTTACAAAAAATTACGCAAGAATCTGTACACCATATCAAAAATTTCAAAAGTTATTGCAAATTAATTTACACGCTTATTTTGTAAATCCCTTCACCTAACTTTGATAAATTTTCCATACTAATTTTTGAAAAGCAAAAACAATTTACATTAAAAATTTACAAAAAAAAAAAAAAAAAAATAAAATTTCAAAGTGAGGGGAAGTGTTTTACTAAATAAGGCCCTTAAAAGCTTTTAAATTTTTTTATTTTTGGAGTTTTATGAAATTTACAATTCTGTTTCTTTCTGGTTTTGAATTTCCCAATGTTTTATTTTTAAGAAATGTCTTTTTTTTTACTGGAAATAGTGTAGTTACATGCAGCTATAAAAAATAAAATGAACATGGATACACATATCCATATAAAATAAACTACATAAAACAATTTCACAGATTGTGTGAGACTGCCAGGAACAAAAAATTTCTATATATGAAAGAGTGCACGTATCAAAGATGCACTTTACGAAAAAACATGTTTACAGCGTATGCACTATCATTAAAGGAATGCCAAAAATAATCGAAAACGTGTTGCATTGCAAAGTTGTATACTTACATATATTAATACTGACTGTTGCCATTCTAACGTATATGGAATATTTTAAAAAATTGTGATATCTTTTTTCATTAGAAGTACATACATTTTTACATATGTATGTAAAAGCCAGACATTAAAATATATCTCTATTTTCGCTGATAGTTTGATGGCCGCTTGAAAGTTGAAGTATTATTTTTAAATTAAACAAAAAACAAAAACGAATAAATTATATTTATAAATATGAATTTTATTTATTTGAACAATCCCAATATACCAAAAAAAAAAAAGATATGATAACGAAAATGATATCAAAAATTATGTTATTGTGATATCAAAATTTCGAAATATTTGTTTCCAGATATGAAAAACATAAAAATTTTTGTGAGTTCGCTATAAACGTAGCTTTTGTATTAAACATCTTCTTGCGCCCATAAAAATATGTTCATTCTAAACATAGTTATTTGTATGGAAAATGTTGGTAAAATTAATGGGACCGAAGAAAACTGTTTGCTATAGACATAGTTCGCTATAACCGTGTTCGATGTAATATATTTTAGTTAGCTTATAAACGTCTGCTTTTAGTAAAAAAATTTTTGATATAAAAACATTTTTATTCATAAATAAAAATTATGTTAAAATCCGATTTGAATAAGTAGTAGTGAAAATTTATCGTAAAAGGGTAAATACATATGGATGGTTTACAAAGTGTGATAGAAAATATGACCTTTCGAATGAACCACCTACATCGTAGCCGCAGCCAATATTTGATTGAAATAATCTTTAAAAAGTAAATGTTTTAAATTTTTCTTTCCAACCATTTTAAAAATGTGGGAATTATAACCCCAGTTTTTATAAAACGAACGAAAAATTAATTTCCAAAAATTGTATGGAAAACAGCAAATAAAATGGGAATTTATTTATTTTAAAAAAGCAGGGGGTTAAATATGACTCAAAAGAAAAAAAAATATTTTAAGTGATTTATTTAGAATATAATATTTTCTCAAAAATGTAAATCTGCCACAACTTTATGTTGTTATACAAATATTTTATATATTGGGTCATATAAAAACTATCTGCGTTTTTATACCCACCGCCAAAAATATATAAATATATATTAATTTTGTCATTCCGTGTGTAACATGTCGAAAGAATCGTTTAAGATCCCATAAAGTATACATTTTCTGGATCCTGATTAGATTCTGAGTCGATCAAGCGATGTCCATCCGTATGTCTGTCTGTTGAAAGCAGGATATGATTCGAACGGGGCAACCTAGGGGGAATATTGGATATTAGAAAAATCGGTTAATAAACAAAAAAGTTATGAGCAAAATACTAGAAACACAGGGTGTCCATTGCAGCTTCATTTCATACTTTTCTGCTGATATCTCTTAAACAAAAGCATGTACGATAACAAATTTTTGTACAAATAGTCCGAGGGTCGATATAAACTTGGAAACAAAAAGTGGACGTGGTCCGCTCACCTGCCATATAAGGTGAAACCCAACGAAATTTTGTACAAATAATTTAAGGACCAATGTAAACTCGGAAACAGAAAATCGCGCTTGTTTTTTTAAATTTTGGACTATCATTTTATTGAAAATCAATTTTCATCAAGTACGTATGTATTTGCCATTATTATCTATGACTTTTTGCCCTCTTTTGGAAAACTTGGGACAATTTTTTTTTATCATCAAGAGAGTTTTGCGGAGACCGAAGCTAATGGTAGTCCTAGTTATATGGTGAGTGTATCAAAACTTCCCAGCCAAATGCAGTTAATTTTTGGCGAGTCATCAAACATGTGTGTGGTATAGATTTTTCATGATGGAACACAACTCTTATATGTTGGCTAATTCTGGTGGCTTTTTCTTATTACTTCGTTCAAAGTTGAAAGTATCACGTAGCGTATTTTTCGGATTTTTCACTAATTTTGAAATCAATACAACTTTTTACAAGAGTGAACATTTAAAAAACTGTCTGCACCAAATTGTAAAATAAAATATCACCTTTCAAATACGTGCTCGTTTGCCACAATCTAATTATATAGTATTACCCGATATATGGGCATCAACCCCATCTAGTGACAGAAAACCGACGATACTTTTAATATGAACCAATACACTTAAATGTCTTTTAATAGTATATAAATCGTACTAAGTTTCGATGAAGTTTCTTGAGTAATGCAAAGGTTTTTAAAATATTGTATAATTTTTTTTTATCACTGAGAACTAGCAAACTTTGTATTACTTATTCGCTTACGTGGCTATATTTAATTTAAGCATAGAAAAATATGATATTTGTTGACATTTTAACGGGTTTTCCTTTTTGATAAAAAATTAAAGGACCACTATGATAAATTTATAAAAGAAATTAACACACTCTTATTTTTTTATCTCATAGCTATTTTAACCAATTAACACAAAAATGCATAATCGTTCTAGCCTTGAAGTTCAAGAGACTAGAAGATTTTTTCAAATCTTATGAAATTTTGTTAAATTTTTTCCTCGATTAAGAAAAAACTAGTTGGCTTTCTTGATTAAGCATTAGTAACCATTTGTCTCTATTTGGGATAATGAGTGTAGGAGTTTTCCCGAAACCAATCTCAGGGCCTATGTAATCTGTAGATGCCGCGGAAGCTAGAGCATAGGCAGTGAGACTGATTTCGTTTAAAAGTTTGGAATGTTCCACTCTAATTGATCCCATTAGCCTACCTTACTAACAGTTTACGTTTAATTCCTAAGTTCCTTGGCCCACCATTTTGGCTGTTCTCTTTTCCCGTAAATATTACCGGACAAGTTAGTTCATAACTATTCATAACTTTCCCTGAGAAATCCTTCACAAAACTTTCAACCCCCTCTGATAACAGTTGCAATCGGTTCTTCCAGAGTTCCTATATGGTTCCCCTTTAGACCCCGCGAAATTTAAACTAAAAGATATCCTGCTACGATCCGAAAAGGAAAATTCTCTAGCTACCCTCCAGTTCATAACATAATCGCTCCTAAAGTATGTCAATGTTATATCTATAACTGATTCCCTATCCTTAGTTCCGAATGTCGGCATATTGCCGTTATTACAGATAAAAAGATTGTTAGTAGTTATAAAATCAATTACTGACTCGCCTCTGTCATTTACGTTTGCGCTGCTCCACTGGCAGTGTGCGTTGGCATCGCAACTGAGTACTAAGTATATGCCTCTTCTCTTTGCGTTCTCCGACAGTTTTTGCACCATATTATCCGATGGGTTGGCCTCTTTATATGGCATATATACTGAGGCAACTTTTCCCGTCTCTAACCTCTTTTTGTATGACCGCTAGATCCCCGTTACTAAAATAAAGGAAATTTATACATTTTAAGTCTTTCTTTTCCAGTATACACGTTATTACCTTCTTCTCAGTGGATGGTACGAACAGTGTATAACCACTCGGATTAAAGCCACATCCACTTTTAAGTCAATGAGTTATGCTGTCAATTCGTTTGAGGCCGCTACACAGTGATGAAAGTTAATTTGCACCACTAGCGACTTCTTTGGTACTGTCAGATTTCTGGTACTGGAACCTGATAGTGCCCAGACCGCAATTGACTACTATATGGTTAAATCCAGGATAAAATGCATTGAATATGTTAGGAATTAATTTGCTTATTTGTTTGATCAATAAGCTGTTTTGTGGTGAAAAGTCGTGGACAAATTAATTCGACCTTGTGCATTATTAGCTAAGTGTTGCTTGATTTCACGAGATCTGCGTACATTAATTGATTGTTGTAGCAGGCCTGAAGGTTTGGCATTGTTAACTGGTAGTTTTGGACACGATGGCGTACTAATCTTATTATTAGCTTTAACCACTGTGTGGCAGTGTTACCGTTGGGCGACTTTAGTCGCCATTTGCCCCTTTTTCAACCACCTGGCCACTTTTTGACCCCTTTTTTTAAATGGCGACTTTTTAAGACTATGCGCTAAATGACTAGAAAGTAATTAATAATTTTAAGATTGTTTCACAGTATAGTGATATAAAAAACCGCAGAGTATTTATAAATGAACTGAAATTGTTAGCAACTAAAAATAATAATAAAGTTTATGAACAGTTATTTATATCATCATATGCCGAATCTTTTTGGACTGGATTGAACAAATAAAAAATAAAAAAGATTCGATGAGTCCTAATTTATATTTCTACCTCCTTCGGGGAACGTATTTTTTACTATATTATCAATATTAAAAAATAGTTTGTCTTACAGACTTAAGCCAATACTTGTGAATCTATGTGCTCCGTATTAAATTTTTCCGAAGGGGATTTTAAAGACTGGAGTATGAGTGAAGAACTAGTACAAAAGTACAGTATGTTAACTATTTTTGTGAATAAATCTTTATTTTTAAAGCAATTGGCCCCTTTTTTTCAAAAAATTCCCTTTTTGGCGACTTTTTATTTTGAAATCCCCTTTTTTGGACACTTTTTACAAATTCTCAACGGTAACGCTGCTGTGTGGTACATAACTGTCTAATAGAAATAAATTAATTAATTTAAAGTTAAATACAACAAAATTTAATGTGTACATAAAATACAACAGCAGCAATTTGATGAGATTATATGTTTTTGTTGTACTCATTAAAACTAAAATGCTGTCAAAATTTTAATTGTAATTGGTTTTGAAATGACTTAAAATTAATTATGAGAAACATGGCTGATATTAGCAATACATATACACATAACATTTAAAATAAAAAAGAAATAATAAATTACGTCAGCACTTTCATCTTGAAAAAAGAAATAATAATTTAATACTTAAATTCTGCAATAGAGCTCTTGTTACAATTTATCCATTAAAAACTAGTTATGTATGTTCAATGTTAAAAATAAAAGCGAAAGTTTTAAATTCTTAAAACTCCGGCTCATTTTGTTCATAAATAAACATTTCCTGATCTTCTAAAATATATGCAGAAATTTAAACATATTAAAAGCGTTTTATGAAAACTTTTGAAACGTACATATGTATATGACTACTTTTAAAAAAGTTTTAAACTCTTGAACCAAAAACAAAGCATAAAACATCATATTTATCTTTTCAATGTTTATTGTTCTTAAATGATTGAGGTATAAAAATATTCCAGATGAATTAAATTGATAAATTTGTATACCATAATTTACTTTTCTTGGAATTTTTCATTCATTCATTTAAAGTTGATGCAATTATGTTAACAACACTTGATTGTGTAACAAAAAAAAAAAAAAAAAAAAAAATCAAGACCTGCAAAGGTTCCATTTAGTACCGGCAAGCACTCAAATTCAAAAAATCAAAAAAAAAAAAAAGTGTTTGAAACTAACAAGTTTTTTTTCTTTCTTCTGATTGCTGTCATCGCGGATTTTAGCATATGCTTCCAATTCTTTTAATGTAAACCACAAACACTTGCAGAAATATGCGAAAGTATTTCCAATCAGTCTGTCGTTGATCAGTGTTGAAATACATTGTGGGCAAGTTGTGAAACCAAAATTTTTAAATTTTTAATTTTTTGCAGTTTTTTGATGAGAAAATTTGCGCCGTTTCTTGTATCACAGAATATAGAAAAGTAGTTTATTGCCTTTGAAATTATGCATCATTTGAAATATATCTCGTTAGTGTGCCCTCAACAGAAACGCTACTGGATGTGGCCAAACTTGGGGAGACAAAAACGTGAATGGCTCTAAGAGGTGCCTTTTTCGCGAGACACACTCACGGCGTAATTTCAATGAAGCTAGCGGGATCGAAAAAGGCTTCCCAATTACACGTTAAAATCACAGCGGCGTGATAAAATATTAATTCGCTAAAATTTTATAACATTCTTAAATCGATCTAAAATTTTGCGTATTTTATATTACAATTTTTTCACACTATGCGTGATTTTAAATTTATAATAAGTATATCTATTAGGGTGATCGACTCAGTTTTCCAACCGGTTTTTAAACCGGTTTTTTCAATCAATGTGCTGTCGGTTTTTTCAAAATGTTCAATTTTCGAATGTCGAATAGACCGGTTTTTTTTAAACACAAAAAAACGGTTTTAAAAATACCTTTTTATTTCAAAAATCATGCACTAAATATTGATATTTAAATCGAAATTTATGATTTTTTTTACATTCATAAAGCATGATTTTTAATATCTTAAAAATATAGTTTAAGATCAAATAAATAAGTAATAATTATCCTGTATGAAATTTGTTTTATCTATAGTAACACCTGTAATATGTTTGCACCTAAGTTAAATGTTTTAGTTTCTTTATTCAATATTTTCTTCGTTTTTTCAAAGATTTTGTTTTAAAAAAGTTTCACCTGCAGAATCATTTCAATAAAATTGATTCTGACTTTTTACATATTAACCCATGGATTCTGTTTCTGCTAAGTAAATGTTAACATCATTTTTGATGATTATTTTCTTACAATTTGTATACCCTACATGCTTATTATGCGTTTGTGCTGATGTTTGTAACACCTAAAAATATTTGTATAAGACCCACCTTCATTTATACCAATCTTTAAGTCGACTTAACGATGTCCATCTGTCCGTCTATCTAAAACGTGTAATTAAAATATATGTCGCAATTTCGGTTTCTTATATTCCATGGACGATGCGTGTTGAAATTGGTTATGATCGATCCATTATCTCCCCTAGCTCCTTACAAAAAAAGGGTTTAACAATCATAAATCCCTTAAATATAGCAGTAATTTTTGCACATCTAAGTTCCATATACGTTTAAATCTCAATGCTGAATTTCATAAAGATCGGTCCAAAATTAACCATATTACTGGTCTACAATTCCATAGGTCTAGAAAAAAGACGGATTTTGATGCACACAATGGTGTATGGTATTGTCGGCCTTGACATTATTTCTAAAAATAAAAAGATATTTATTGATTTTTCTTTAAGAAATGTAGTCTTTTGATGGAAATATTAACTTCTGCAAAAAACCGGTTAACCGGTTTTTTCTAAATTTAAAAAAAATGCAACCGGTTTTTTCAAAATACCAACTATTCGAAAACCGGTTTTTCCAAAAAGTCGAATAATCGATCACCCTAATATCTATATTGTTTTAATTAAGCGAAAAATGGGTTACAACAAAAAAATTTTATAAAATATATTCATGACCTGAGATTGCGGTGTCTAAATTATTTCATAAATCGTCGAGGTACACCCAAGGCGCTAATTGAAATCTGTGAAAATGTATACCAATTTGTACAAGGGTGGATCAGTATTTCCGTGACTTTTCGAACTTCCCTCGTAGTTATATGAAACTGTTTCCATCAACTACCACCTGTTAATAGACTACGGTCAAATTCTGAGCAAGTGTCGTCATTTACTTTGCGTTTAACAGCTGTTCAAAACATACAACCTCGTGTATTTTTCTAAAAATGGAAAAAAGTGAATTTCGAGTGCTCATTATTTTTTGCGAAAAAAACCGTCAATCAAACCAAGGAAAAGCTCTTCACTATCGATTTCAATGGTAAAAAAGTGGTTTACTGACTTTCGTTGTGGTCGGACAAATACAAATGACGCTGAACGTTCTGGACGACCAACTGAGGTCAGTACACCGGAAAATATCGAAAAAATCCACGATATGGTGTTGGCCGACCGAAGACTAATATTTAATATTTTCATTTGTAAAGAAATGTTTGAAATTTTCTTTGGAAAATTTTTAGTTTTTATTTTAATTTTAGGTACATATTGGTATCATTCAACGAAATAGAAGCGCTGTTTAATAAAATTATGTACATATGTGCCGCAGAATATGTACTGCAGAATGGTAATGGAATTTATGCAAATTTCTAAACATTATTTTCTAACAACTTTTTCATGAAAATTGCCATTTTTGCGAATATTTTTAACGAATATTTTTAACTATTTTTATTTAGCATTTGCATTAGAATTTTACTACAAATCAAAATTTAAGCAAAATTCCTAAAATTTTCATAAAGAACAATTTATTAATATCCATGAACCAAATTTTATTTTTTATGAAAAAAGTTTGGGAAAAATAAGTCATGTTCGATTCTTAATATTTATGAACAAAATTTTTAAATATATGTATTATTTTTTCTGTGTAACAAAAATTCAATGATATCTTTATAAAATGATTCAGTAAAACTGTAATTTTTAGAATAGCATTTTGGAATAAAAAACTAGTATTTCTAATATTTAATTAAAAACTGTATACTTCAGATTTTTAACTTAAAATTAAAAAAAAAAACAAAATCAATATACCCCCCATCTTTTTGATGGTGGGTATAATAAATCATCATCTGTGGCATAAATTTCAGTATAAATAGTTTTTCTTATAGTTTTAATTCGTTCTAAAACATAAATCTAAAAACTTTTAAAGTTGGTTCTCAACAATATTTTGTGGTCAATTGATATAGTGTTCGGAAATCTAATAAAAATTAATTTTCATTTGAAAGATATTGTTAATCATTTCAAGACAAATATTTTTGAAAAATAAATCCAAAATCGTGCTTTTAAGATGGTTAAATGTGATACAAACTGGACTTTAATATGTCGAAAAAATCTAAAGATATTGGCAAAAAATATGAAAAAATCGTTCAGAGCCAAGAGATTTAAATGAAGTTTGAAAATGGTACATCATCATTAAAATGTTTAAAAAATTATAGCAAAATGTAGTTAAAAACTCGTGCACTTGAAATGTGAATTGATAGAATAAATCGTTTTTTCCCATCGAAAAGTCATCAAATAAGAATTTTCATCAGCACACCGATGAAATGTTTTTGAATAATATAAAATATCAATTGTATCGAATTTCATGTATGTATATTTTGTATTAACATCAAAAATTGCTTTAGTAAGTAATGCGTTTATAATATAAACTTTATATTAATGTAAAATTTTCACTGAGGCGATACTAACAGTAACATTTTTGCTATAGGATTATAAAACTACGTGAATATTAAATTTCCCGTTTTCCCGGGAAAATTGGAAAAAAATTCCCGGGAATTCCCGATGAAAAATTTACGGGAATTCCCGGGATTTCTCGCCCGGGAATTTCCGGACCCCAAACCCTAAATATGTCATATCTTTAACATATCCCCCATAGCATCTAAAGTAGCCAAAAGCACCGAAAAAAATTGAAAAAATAAGCGATACCAATACCCCGTTATTGAGAGATTAAATCAAGTCATATGTAATCCTACTTTAGTGACAGACTATTGCTACTTCTTAGTATGAGAAAACATGAAAAATAGTACGTTCTAAGATCCTAATTTATGAAAAAAAACATATATTTTTCTATGAAGTTAAAATAAAAACATTACATCTTTTAAAGTTGTGACGTAATGGAAATGTTTTATTTATTAGACTAAGGAGTTAAAATTAAGGAATTAAAATTATTCACAATATATTTTTCTTACAATTTTTTGTTAACTCTGTTATTTAAATTGGTATTATTATTTTTCCATACTTTTGATTGCTACGCATTTTTTGTCAGTGCGATTTTAAAAATTGTACCATTTTTGAGATCTACGATCTTTTGTTTATTTTTCAAATGCGAACTTCCCCTCTACACCCACTCTTTATCGCATATTTTTCAATGGTTTTGTAAGGGTTAATAGAGAATTTATTAGAGGCTTTGGTAAATCGTTTAATTGTCTATTTA
This sequence comes from Protophormia terraenovae, assembly GCA_951394005.1. Lineage (NCBI taxonomy): Eukaryota > Metazoa > Arthropoda > Insecta > Diptera > Calliphoridae > Protophormia > Protophormia terraenovae. The sequence continues at coordinate 34,161,942 of OX596075.1, forward strand.
CATATGTATATCATTAATTCTACGAGAGAACTCACATTGGGATAAAATGGTTAAAAAATGGCAATTAATACAGGGAAAGGTAATATCAATACTTTAATAATCAGGTTTAATTTTTATTTCGATTCTGCCACATTGTTTGTTTGATAAAGCAAAGAAAATATCTGCAATTAAGCTGTTTATACCCTACACCACCAAAGGTGGTTGGGGTATTATGTGTTTGTGCAGAAGTTGTAACGCAGAGAAAAAATCTTCCGACCCCCACCTTAAAGTATACCGTTCGACTCAGAATCATTTTCTGAGTCGATTTAACGATGTCCGTCCGTCCGTCCGTCCGTCCGTCTGGTCGGCTGGCTGGCTGGCTGGCTGGCTGGCTGGCTGGCTGTCCATGTAAAGCTTGTGCGCAAAGTACAGGTCGCAATTTTGAAGATAATTTGATGAAATTTGGTCCATATGCTTTTTTCAACACAAGGACGAAGCCTATTGAATTTGGTTATGATCGGCCCATTATTTCACCTAGCCCCCATACAAATGTCCTCCCGGAATAGAGTTTTAACACTTACAGATGCCTTAAAAATAGGAATATTTTAATGAAATTTAGTACAAATAAGTTTTATATCAGCAAAAATCCGTCTGCCAAATTTCATGAACATCGGTCCATAACTGACCATAGCTCCCATACAAACTCCTCTCCCGAAAATCACTAACATGCATAAATCCCATACAAATGTTAGTATTATGTTAATATTTAACACAAGTATGTTGTATACATATGCGTAAAAATAAAATTATGTGGATCAAAATTGTGTAGGGTATCATATAGTCGGGCTTGACCGACTATATCTTCTTCTCTCGTTTTTGTATGAAATCTACTAGTTTTTTTTTTTTTTTTGTTTTTTTAGAAAAACTTAATAAATTAATTTTCCAAATCGGGCTATATATACGCACAATTTTTGTTCATAACAATTAAGTGGATATTATGTACTATTTTTCAGAAAATTTTCAGAACATCCTGTAACATTTAAATTTGCATTCTATGAAAATTGAAAATTAGTGTATTTTCTGGCTGGACGGCTGGCTGGCTGTCCATGTAAAACCTTGTGCACAAAGTACAGGTCGCAATTTTAAAGATATTTTGATGAAATTTGGCACGAATAATTATTTTGACACAAGGACGAAGCCTATTGAAATTTGTTGTGATCGGTCTATTATTTCATCTAGCCCCCATACAAATTTCCCCCCGAAATACGGAATTAACACTCAAAAATGCATTAAAAATACAAATATTTTAATGAAATTCAGTTCAAAGAAGTTTTGTACAAGTACCAATATTTGTACCAAATTTTAAGAAGATCGGTCCATAATTGACCATAGCTCCCATATAAACCCCTCTTTCGAAAATCACTTTGATGTGCATAAATCCCATACAAATGTTAGTATCAAGTTAATATTCGACACAAATAAGTTGAAAGAACACTGCCAAATTTTATTGGAATCGGTCCATAATTAACCATAGCTCCCATATGAACCTACTTCCAAGAATTTCCCTAAAGTGCATAAAATCATGTAGATGTTAGTGTCAGCGCATTATTATGTACTTGTTTATTTTATTTTACATTTAGTAAAAGTGTTGGTCTACGATTAGTCAAAGGTGTAGGGTATCATATGGTCGGTCTTGGCCGACTATACCTTTTTCTCTCGTTATTTAAAATAAATGCACTGAAAATATATGAAAATTAAATTTTTTACTCTTTTTAAAAATGTTAAAAAATATTTGAATTTGACAGCTCCTAATAAGAAAACAATGAAACCTAGCATAAAGATTTTAATTGATATTGATACATAATTTTGTCTATTTTTATTCGGTACATAACTTTATTACAAAAATTCTAATTTAAAATTTAAATTAATCGCCACTTTTGACACATTTTACTTCAACGTGGAATGTCCAAAAATATTTACATACTCTATGAAGCCATTTAAATATCTCAATTTTTATTTCTTTTAATTTTGAAAAATTTGCGAAAATATCGCAAAAACATCAATATCTCTAAAAGATATTAATGGATTTAAAGGATTTGAATTGCATATATAAGAGAAGTATGTCCTCTATAATTGTAGTAATTAAAAAAAAATAATATTATAATTTTTAAATGCATTCATAATCCAAATGCAATTTTAGTGTCGACCCTTTCAATTTTTTTCTTCTCCCTCTAATATAAAAAAAATTAACATGTTTGCTAAAAATGGCTATTTAAATTGTTCTGGGACAAAATGGTACACTATTTTAAAATATTTCTTAAAATTTTTTCATACAAAAAAAAAAAAAAAATTTTAATTTTTGGAATTCTTTATTTTTTGTGAGCTTATTTTGAAATAAATTTTAATGATACTCGTAATATTTCATAATTTGTTATTTGTGATATAATATATATTTGTCCCATATTAAATGCTGATGTGTTGTGTGATAAACATATTTGTCTTCAATATTAAGCAAACATTTTTAAAATCCAAAGGATAGAAATTTCTTAAAAATGCATCCGAAAATTGCATTCTTTTCGTGATTGCATTTTTAGCAAAAAAATTATTTGTGATTTATACAATATAATTTACAATATTTATTGTAATAAACTATATTGTTTTTAAATCAATAATATTTGACGTATAAAACATTTTTTTATAAACATTTATAGCTACATACACTGCCGCTCATTTGAATACGACATAAATGTTATTCAGATTTTCCTCAAAATGCATAAGAGTATTTAAAGTTTTTACAGTTTCAGTTTGGTGTTAATATTAATGTCCTTCATTTAGATTAAACAAAGTATTCTTAAAGATGGCTTTTATAAATTTTATAAAGTTAATTTTAACTTCTTTTAAAAAATAGTGATTTTTTTTAGCTCATCTGAATACAACATTTTTCTATATATTTTATTTTGTAACAAAGTAACATCTGAAAAGTATGTTTTTATTGATTTTAATAAAAAATTAAACTAGTTTGTTTTGAATTCCTACAAAATGGGAAGAAAAGGGCATTGTCCAACGAGGAAATTGGCAAAATTAAAGCCTATAAGGAATGTGTACTAAATATTAGCCAAATAGCAAATAAAATTGGTCGAACTCGTTGTCTGGTCAGTAATTATCTCCGTAATCCATCCAATTATGGAAAAAATATGAAAAGAGGTACTTATACTGTCCTTTCGGCAAACTCCCAAGACTCTGCAGCTTAAATCAAAGAAAAAACTGGCGTTAAAGCAAGTTTAGCAAAAGTAAAGCATGTAATACAGAAAGCTACTAATCTTAAATGATTAAAAATTAAAAAGAAGCCACCCCTTAACCCATCTCGAAAAGAAAAAAGACTACATTTTAGCCGACATCATACGATATGAGAAAAACAATAGCACTAAGTAGTATTTTCCGATGAAAAAAAAATAAATTTAGAAGGGCCAGATGGCTACAGTTATTTATCCACGATTTGCGAAAAGAAGAAATTTATTTGGAGCGTTATCATAGCTGTGCTGGAGGTGTGATGCTGTGGGGTTCAGTTTCCTACTATGGAACAAGCGATTTGCAATATTTTATTTCAAAAATTAACGCAAATTCGTATATTACTGTTTTCGAAAAAGTATTTCCCCATTTTTTTTCAATATTTTTAGCTCTATATCATGGACATATCAACATGATAATGCACCTATTCATACTGCAAATCATAGATTAACAACTAGATATTTATGTGAGAGAAAAAATCCTAATTCAATTGTCAGAAACCTAATTCATACAAAAACAAAATACATGAAGTCACATATATTTTGTTTTTGTATTTTCAAAAAAATGAGTAAATTTTTTGAAAATTTAGTATAGGGTGGCTCTCACATAAACTTCTAGTTCTATTCTATGCTGCAAATGTTGTTAAAACCTGGATTAGAAAACAAAATGTGACATTACTCGATTGGCCGCCATACTCCCCGGATTTAAATATAACGGAAAATGTATGGGAATGGTTAGCTCGTAAAGTATAAGAATCTGGGAATTAGTATGAAATAAAATCCGACCTAAAAGCGTGGAGTACGATTTCTTTGGATTACATAAAAAGCCTTTATGACTCAATTCCAAACCGCATTTTTGAGGTTATCTCTAATAAAAGAGGTAGTACACATTACTAAAATAATCATGGAATAAAAATTTTTATTGAAAAAGTTCGAAAATTTAAGCTTTTATTGAATTCTAATTTATATGTCGTAATGTGATGAGCCAACACTTTTAGTCATTATTTTAATTTTTTTTTGTTTTTAACACGTATTCCTAAATTATTATGAATTATAATATATCGTGTAAATAAAGTTTAATTTAAATTTAAAAAAGTTAGCTTTATTTATTATTCACTAGCGAAATATTAAATGCCAAAAGCAATTTTTGTATGTGTCGTATTCAAGTGAGCGGCAGTGTATAACTAAAAGAGTATAACCAAAAAAATAAAAACTTTTTGAAAAATTTAAATTTTTGTGTGAAAAAATTGCTGGAATTTTTTTTTAAAGATATTAAAAATAGTAGATTTTATTGTCCCAGAACAGTTATTTTTGCATTTTATAAGATACTGCTTTTTAACATACATGTTAAAAAAAAATCAAATCGAAAGGGTAGACATTTTTTCAAAAAAGCATCCTAAAATTGCATTTGCATAATTTGCTAATTATTATGTAACCGTTTTCACCGTTTTCTAAAATGCAAGCACAAGACTAAAAAGGGTTTTTGTAAACTAATTTTAAGTTTTTCCAATTCAAATGAAATGGTACTTTTGAGATGCACCTGTTGTTGGTTTTCCTATCATTTAAAGCTAAAGCAATGTTGAAGACAAAGAGGAGTACATAAGCCGAATGCTGGAGAAAGTTAGAAATACAGAAAGTGAAGATTAGCAGGACATTTATCAATAGATGGAAGATGCTAAAGATTGCGTGAGAAATGCAGATGATTCAGATGCAAAGGAAATACAGTAACCAGAATATGATCCTACATATGACATTGATTCGGATGAAGAAATGGATGCAGATGCACTTGAAGCCTCAATGAACACATTTATTGGAAGAGATGTAATTTTCTGGAGAACGAAAACGTATGTGATAATTTCTTCACAAGATACAATTGCCCTCTAATTTGATGCTGGACTACAATTTGTCAATTTTGGGAACTGTCAACAAAAGGAGAACATTCGAAAAAGTAGCCACACATTTGCTACAAATATTATATTCATATATGGAAAACAAACCACAATTAAAAACTTCAACAAATCGTAGATGGTAATTCCTGCTGCAGCTGAGCGTATAACTAACTATAGAGTAAATTTAAAAAAAAATTTACAAATTATGACACATTTTTGCTCTAGAAGTGGAATCGAAATTATGTTGGAAGGCCCAGTAAGATAATGAATAATTTTTTATCCGAAGCCAAGAAGTTCGAGACATTAGTGAAGAATAAAGTGAATTGTTTTATGTGTTCTAGAAGAAGACCAACGCGAAAGGCATGTAGGAAATGCCATAAACCAGTATGTGCTGAATATTCAAAAGAAATTACGGAACGTAAGGACTGCGCAGCCTAAAATACAATTTTTTTAAAATTTGTTATAAGCTAATGTATCTATTATTTATAAAAAATTAAACATAATAAATATTTTACTTGTATTCGATAAAATATTTCCATAAATTGCTCTGTACATACCCGGGTATGCTGGTTGTAAACGTAAGGGGTATCGTCACTAAAACGCTTATAACTTTGGATATAAAAACTTTTTTTAACTTTCGAAAATCTAAATTTTCAATTTAATATGACAACCAGAACTCCAATCATGCTAATTTAAAAATGAAAAACATACCGGGTATGCGGTTGTCAACATAAGGTTTAAATAAGTTTCATTGAACCTAAAAATTATTTGCTGACAGTTAATAAAATATTTACAAAAAATTGTTTACAAATAAAATCGCTGAACATTAAAAATATAATATCAAATAATTATGTTGCAATTCAAAAATAAGTTTTTATTAATTAATTGCTGATTGTGCCTCTTATTAGGTATAAAAATGACACTTAGAATTAAGAAAGGGGTTAGTTAATTGTAAGACGCGGTTGTAATTCATAGTGTTAAGTTTAATAATGTAAAAGTGAAAATGAAAATAAAAATATTATTAAAAAAAAGAAATATAAAAAAAAAACAATTTAACTTGCGTACCAAATATGAACAAAATCGGATGACCCTCCGTAAAAAAATTTACATTTTTTATAAATCTCTCATGGAATGGACGATATTTTATTTATTGCCACATTCACAATAATTTTTAATTTTATTTAATCTTGTCTCTCAATTTGCAATATAGAAAATCTTATATTTAAATATTTCTTAATGCTTTGATTTATACGATTAGTTTACTCATCAAACAATTTGGCATTTGAACAAATGTGACCTTTTATTTTCGAAATGATCAATATACAGATTAATATAATCATTATTTTATTGATATACTCAATGTCATTCAAGTATTTATTTAACTAAAAAATTGGAAACTAGTCAAAAGTTATATTTTCATTACAATTTATATAACTGTCGTTTACTTCTCACCCAAAAACTCTTAAAATACAGAAAAGAGAAAAATATTTTTACATAAATAGTAGTTGACTTTGTTCTTTGTACAGTGGGACCAATCGCCAAAGTTTTGGTAATAAATCTGAATTGCCCAAACTACTGGTCAAATAAAATTTACAGGTATATACAAATCTTTAAAATTGTACTTTAAAGCGTTGATCCTCCTCTAGAACTCTTCTATACATTTCAATATGAGCCGAATAATAATTTAGAAGATAAAGAATTATTACCAAAATGTTTACGATTGACTCGACTGTGTTATGTATTAAATTAATACGATGTGTTTTTTTTTACTTCTTTTGAAGTTATCAAAACAATTAAATAGGAAAATGACAAGATAAGATTTGTGTGCTATTTCCAAGTCAATGTAAATGAAAATAATTCACTTCACACTAAATATTTGGCACGGTATTTACAAAATATTGATTTACTTATTTTTTACCATTTATTTATTTTTTTTTTTTTTCATATACAGCTTGACAATAAGTCATTCAAGCTTAAATAAAATTATAGTTGACAACAAATCTAACAATAAGTCAAAAAATAAACAACATTGAATCCAATATATTCGTTTAAACTTAATAGTATTTTTCCTTCTTGTTTATGTGATTTTCATTTTGTTCTTGCTGTCATTTACTTACTAGTACATATTTTGAAAAGTATAGATATAATTTAGTATCTAATATTTTATCATCAAATTGTACACAAACGTACACCAAAATAAATAAAATTATTCACACTCGCATTTATATGTTCATAGAGGATAAAGGATCTACTGTACACATAAATATATTTCATTTTGAAATGTATGGAAATCTAAACTACTCATGTACACACACATATGTACATATAATATACGAACTTGTACAAAAGTGTGTCAATTTGTTTTGTATCTTTTAGAGTGGTTCAAGTATTGAAAGGAGTAAATATTTGTATATATGTATATCTTAAAAGTAAAGCTGAATAAAATTTGTATGAATACGATAACGAGAATACAACACATGATGTTAAATTTTGTTGATTATTGACAGAAATTTCATTCAATCTTACTTTATGAATGCTTTAGTGAATGATTGTTTGCATTTCAAAATTTCTGATTTTATAGATTCAATACTAATCTCTATTGTCTCCAATATAACATTAGATGAATTGATTGGAAAAGAAAATGTACATATGCTCGTATATTGAAAAATAAAATCGAGTTTTAAAATTTGAACATTTATCACAAAGCGACAAATTGATGTATTACAAAAATATATTGCGGTTTTTTATCAAACAAAATATAATACAAGGAAACACTAACTCTGCTGCACGGTATTTTTCAGTCAATTCGAATCCAAGCAATCGATTTTTTTTTTAAATAATTCTGTAACATGTTAACCATTGGAGATATCTAAATAAAATTTAGCATGGTCAGAGCTGAGGTGTTTCCGAGTTGATTTGGAGGAGTCCAGGCTCCTAGCGGGGGTAGAGTGTAGACCTCCAAAGTTGTTTTTTTTTTTTTAAATTTGCCAAAAATTAATGTATGACTTGAATGTAAAAAAATGCATATGTGTAGTCCTTGTAAATTTTAACAAAAAACATTCCTGCGGGAAATTTGTGGCAATTGCAGTAATGGACCGGTTTCTCTGTACCAGTTGAGTACCAATTCACACCAAAGTTCCAATTGAGAACCAGTTGACACAAACACACTCACTATTAACATGCTCGTTAAGTGCGCAAATAGCAACTCGCGTGCAGTAACAATCAGTGGCTGAGTGGTAAGCGTTGAAGACTATAAAACATAACATACGTCAAATGAACATGGGTTCGGGCCGGGGTGCCGCCCATCGACATTAACGAAAAATTATAATATTAAAATAAACATAATTTAATAAAGATAATAATAAAAATAATGTTTAAAAAGTAAACAATTACCGAAATTTTATAAAATTTTTATTACAATAATCGTTACTGAACCTGACCTCTTGGACCTGTCCTAGGACCTGTCCCAAGGGGCTAATTAGCCATCTCCAATGACAACCCCATGTAAAAGTGACAGGTTCTTCTCATATAAAGTTCCGGAACTGGGACCGGTCACTTGCCCTGAGAACCTGTCACGTAACTAGTTTTGAACCGGTTTTCTTTACTCTAGGGATGCTAACATGTGTATGTTATCTGTTGTAGTTCAAGACATATTTGGGTCGAAGCAAATATTACCGTAATTTTTGGCCTCGTTTTTTTTATACCCACCATCAAAAAGATAGGTGGTATATTGATTTTGTCATTCCGTATCTAACATGTCGAAGGAATCATCTAAGACCCCACAAAGTATATATTTTCTGGGTCCTGGTTAGATTCTAAGTCGATCTAGCTATGTCCGTCCGTCTGTTGAAAGCAGGATAGGGCTGGAGTGGGGCAACATAAGGATACAAAATTTGGCACAAATATTTGTCTTATAAAAGACTTGTTTGGGATTGAAAATGGGCATAATCGGTTAATACACAAAAAAGTTATGGGCTAAAAACTAGAAACACAGTGTGTCCGTTTCACACTTTTCTGCTGATATTTCTTCAATAAAAGCATGTACGACAACGAAATTTTGTATGTATAGTTCGGGTCGATATAAACTCGGAAACCAAAAATGGCCGTGGTCCGCCCACTTTACCGCCCACCTCCCATATAAGGTGAAAATCTACGAAATTGTGTTCAAATAGTTGAAGGACCAATGTAAACTCGGAAACAAAAATGGGTGTGGTCCGCCCACTTTACCGCCCCCTCCCATATAACGTAAAATTCGGAAAAGTTGATGGTGGGTATATATATTCGGCCGGGCCGAATATAATTCGGGCTTGTTAGTTTTTTAAACTTGTGGGTTTTAATTTGGACCCTAAAATTTTTTGATAATGATCACTCAGTTTTCTAAAAAATTCTAAATAATATTACTGCAAAAATAATATCAATATATCTATCCAATAAGAAGTTATATTAATCTAAGATTCTAACCTTTAAACAAATTTAAATTTTTGGGGTTATTTTCCAAAAAGAAACTTCTAAAATATTTTTTTGTGTTATAGACTACAAAATTTTTATAATGTTTTTAAAAGAAATTTCAACGCAAATGCGTGTGAAATAAAACCGAAGGCTCTCTAGGGAACGCGTTCCCCTCAAGCCCTATCCAAACTTTATCAATTTTGAAAAAGTTTTTTAATTTGTTTTCTTAAATTCAAAAATGTCAAAGCCGAAATCAAGAAAAACATACATTAGTATAGCCTCATATGTTGGTAAAACACAAAAAAAAAAAAAAATATATATCTAATGAGCCACGTGTTTCACGACGATAGGGTGACCATTTTAATGCAAAAAGTCAATTATTGAAAAAAAGTTTTCCCCGGACTTGAATTTCGGGTATTTTCGTAAAAAAAGTGGGAGTTTTTTTAATTCCCTGATTTAAGAAAAAGTCTATCTATATTGTGTCAAAACTTCATTAAAATACCTCTATCTGTTTAAATTTTATTTAGCTGCAGATATTAACATTATTTCTAAAAAATATGCTTAAAGTTCTATTTTTAAATTCTTCTGGCCATGGTAAAGAGAAGTTTCACCGCATTTTATTTATTTTCACTAATTAAGATTTTCCATATTCTAATGATTCCTATTATACCAAATACTTTAATAATATGTTTACATTTTGTATGAAAACTAGCAAAAACTTTGTCTTTCTAGGTAATTTTTAGCATTTTTCCCATGTATTTTATGAAAAATGTAAACACAGCACAAGTAGCAATGCAAACTTAACTTCTTCTGTTACCTTTACATTGTGCTTGTAACATGTTTGCATTTTTCATACAAAAATATGAAAAATTGCCAAAACTTGCAAGGTGTATTCTTATTTTCTTGTTGAGATGTAACCTATATATATTAGTATGTGGTATCAATGAAATCGTAAGATCATGCAGAATAACATTCGATGTAAATAAATTAAATGCGGTTAAATCCATGGCCAGAAATACTTAAAATTTGAATATAAAATATATTATTACTATTAAGGATATTTTCGATAAATAATGCACAGTGGTACCAAAACAAAATTTTTTGGAAATAATTCTGTAACTTTAGAACTGCTGGATGTATTTGAATGAAATTTCACACAGACAATCCGGAAGTGTAAGCCAATTGATTTGCAGAAGGACAAGTTCCATTCCTCCTGGGGAATGGAGGGTGGACCTCCAAAGTTAGTCACCTCGGATATGAAAATTTTTTAAAAAATCGCCAAAATTTCATTTATGATTTGATAAAAAAAAAAAATTTGCACATATAGTCCTTATAATTCTCTACAAAAAATACGCTCTTTTACTTTAAGAGATATTTGGACCAAAGTAAAATGTTGACCCATTTTTGGCCATGTTTTTTTATAGTTTTTTTTTTTTAACTTGGTGGGCTTAATTTGAGTCCTAAAATTTTTCTAAAATATCATCTGATTTCTGTACAAAATTCTAAAAAATTTTCGTGCAAGGATCATATACCTATATGGTTTAGATAAAAAGTTATATTATTTTGAAATAGAAAATTTTGAAAAATTGTGTTTTTTTGTGATTTTTTTTTTTTCTTTTCAAAAAGGTGATAACATTTTTTCACTTTAAAATCCATTATTTTCCTCTGGACCATATATTTAATTTTTTTCATTTTTGAACGGATAAATATATTTCAATGAAATTTAACATACGTTATTACTATGGTACTTTCCAAATGTTTTGAAGGATTACAAATTTCTAGCTGGTCTGTGAGCAGGAGGAGAACCTTTAATTATTTATTATATAAAATGTGCGAGGTTACCCATTTCGGAGGTGTTCTCCCCTTCCCCGAGACAACATAGAAACTTGTGCTCCTCCAAAACAGTTGGAAAATACCTCAGTAATAACTATGTGAAATTTCATTGAAATTCAAAAGTTCAAAAGTTGCACAGAATTATTTAAAAAACACATTGAAACTGCTGTGCACTTATGTATATAGAATGCGGCAGTACACATTTACCATAGAAATTAAGGAAAATGATTTTTAAAGATTGTGTAAAGTACTTATGCAAGTACTTGGTATCTTTGGAAAGGTAATTACTTGAAAAATAATAATATATAAATAATAAAGTATTCAAACTAAATTTTTTCATTAAATTGATCAAAAAAACATGTCGTTGAAAAAATGTTGCAACCTTTCTACTCTAAATACTATAACTTTTTATCTAAACCACATAGGTATATGATCATTGTACGAAAATTGTTTAAAATTTTGTACAAAATCCAGAGAATATTTAAGAAAAATTTTAGGACTCAAATTGAGCCCGCCAAGTTAAAAAAAATCTAAAAAAACACATGTCCAAAAATGGGTTAAAATTTTACTTTGGTCCAAATATCTCTTAAAGTGAAAGAGATAACCCACACATGTAAGCATATTTTTTGTAGAGAATTATAAAGACAAAATTTTTTCAATCAAATCATAAATGAAATTTTGGCTATTTTTTAAATAATTTTCATACCCGAGGTGAACAACTTTGGAGGTCCATCCCCCCGTCTCACAGACTTACTAAGAATCTATCCTCCAAAACAATTGGTATGCACCTCAGGATTGTCCATGTGATATTTCATTTAAATACATCCAGTAGTTCTAAAGTTACAGAATTATTTCCAAAAAATTTCGTTTTGGGACCACTGTGTGCTGCACGGGATTTTGCAGTCAATTCGAATCTACGCAATCGATTTTTTTTTGGAAATATCTAAATAAAATTTCGCATGATCAGAGCTGAGGTGTTTCCGAGTTGATTTGGAAGAGTACAGGCTCCTAAAGGGGGTAGAGGGTAGACCTCCAAAGTTGGTCACCTCGGGTATGTAATTTTTTTAAAAATTCGTCAAAAATTAATTTATGACTTGATTGTAAAAAAAAAGAATGGATATGTGTAGTCCTTGTAAATTCCTACAAAAACCATGCTTACATGTGCAGGTTATCTGTTTTAGTTTAAGATATATTTGGGCCGAAAATTTTACCCTCATTTTTGGCCTTGTTTCTTTTAAGTTTCTTAAACTTGGCGGTCTTAATTTGAACCCTTAGATTTTTTGATAATAATCACTCGGTTTTTTACAAAATTGTACTGTAAGAATCATATCAATATATTTATCCAATTAAAAGTTATATAATCTGAAGTTTAAACTTTCAAAAAATTGACATTTTTGGGGTTATTTTCCAAAAAAAAATATGGTGCATTCTATTTCTCTTTTAGTATTGGGAAAAAGCAAAAACTTTCGAAGAAAAAAACCCAATTTTGGAATTTACCATCTCCGATTTCGATGAAATTTGATATACATAATACAGAATTTTAAGTTCTTCAAAATTTTCAAATTCGTTGTAGTTTAGATTTTATCGCGGTTCAAAGTTCACTTTTTTCAGAATTTTTTCTTAAATACATGAAATTTAAACCAATATATCTCCGGACCTCCTTGTCCGATTTAAATAATCTTTGACTCAAGTTAATGTTTAGTGAATCTAGTTTCTAATTATTTTTCTGAAACGCTATTTTTTAAAAGAAAAGGATATTAAAACGAGAGAAAAAGATATAGTCGGTCAAGCCCGACCATATGATACCCTACACCATTGTGTACATTATAATTCGGGAAGGGGTCTTGACTTGGAGTCAGATGTGGACCGATACTCATAAGTGTAAAATAAAACATACGAATACAGAATATTATGTTGATGCTGACATTTATATGAATTTATTCACTTTTGGGTAATTCCCGAATGAGGGCCTTATATGGGAGCTATGGTAAATTATGGACCGATCTTTGTAAAATTTGTAAAATTTGGCATTTATGTTCATATAAAACTTATTTGTGTCGAATATTAACTTGATACTAACATTTTAATGGGATTTATGCCCGTTAAAGTAATTTTCTGAAAAGGGGTTTATATGGGAGCTATGGTTAATTATGGACCGATCTTTTTAAAAATCGGCACACTTATTTAAACTTATATAAAACTTATATGTTTCAAATTTTATTAAAATATTGCTATATTTAAGGGATTTATGATCGTTAAACCCTTTTCCGGGAGGACATTTGTATGGGGGCTAGGTGAAATAATGGACCGATCATAACCAATTTCAATAGGCTTCGTCCCTGTACTAAAAGAAACCCGTGTACCAAATTTCATTAATTTTGATTCAAAATTGCGACCTGTAGTTTGATTACAAGGTTTACATGGACGGACAGACGGTCAGACGGTCAGACGGACAGACGGACGGACGGACATCGTTAAATCGACTCAGAAAGTGATTCTAAGCCGATTGGTATAAATTAAGGTGGGTCTTAGACCAATATTTTTGGGTGTTACAAACATCAGCACAAACGCATAATACCCTCCCCACCTATGGTGGTGTAGGGTATAATCAATATTCGTGTATCATGGATATTTAACAAAACATATCTTTCATTTTTATAATTTTTGCCTAAAATGTTCCCTAAAGTATTGGCATTAACATACAAAAAATTTAGAGTGTAATGCTGAGAAAATTAACATTAAGTAAAAAGAAATTGTTTATTTATTTAACAATTTAAAAATTCCAAATGCTTTCCCAGCAAAAACTTTGGTTGCCATGTAATGAGTTAAGAAGCTAATATAACGGCTCTCCACTCCTTACACATTAGCTGAATAACTCATTATTTTAACACGGCGATGACATTAGAGGCAACTACTTACACTATACATTACTTAGATGTTATTACAATAACTAATTACTTCCAAGCTGTTAAAGCAGCGCATTGATTTTAAAGCATTACTGAAGTCATGATTAGTAATAATAATAGGAACTAGTTATATTTTAGGTTATAAATAAGTAATGAAATGTCAGGATATAAAATATTTTTTTGTTGTTGTAAAAAGATTTTTAAATTTTAATTAAAAAAACTTAACAACAACAAAAAATTTAATTAAAATAAGTGAAATAAAAATAAACTATTTTAGATTACAAATTAATTCATACGGAAATTATGCCTTTCATTTATGTATCCCTTCTTCAAACATATGAATTGGTAACTGCATTAAAAAAATCAATAAAAAATAACATTTTCAAAAATCTAATCATAAATAATTATTTACATTCGGGTTATAAATAATTACTTACTAAACAACATCTATGTAATGCAGACAGTATGTTGTTGTCATTATAAAGTAACTACATCCGTAACTACATGTCATTACCAAGTTTTTGCTGGGTTTAAATGAACAAAATTGAATATGTATAAAATTTGTTCATATTTGGTACGCATATAAATATCTTCATTTTTATTTTTTTGAATTAAAAAAAAAAAAAAAAAAGAGAAAAAACGAATTTATTCACGATTTTGATTTTTCGAAAAGTAAAAAAAATAATAATAATAATAAAAAAATCGGAAAAGTGTGTAACTTTACACATCAATATCTCTAAAAGTTGTTAACGGATTTTAATGATTTAAACTGCATGTAGAAGATTAATATGTCCTCTTTTAATGTAGTGATTTAAAATATTTTTAATATTATAATTTTAAAATGCATTCATAATACAAATGCAATTTTAAGATGCATTTTTGAAAAATGTATTTCTTTGAGAAAATCGATTAACAAAAATATAATAAATATGTATGTATATCTGATCTGTATTTTCCACATTGTTTCGTTTTGCTATTTTTTGCGCTTTTCGAGGAAATCTATATTTTTCGAATAAGTAAGCATTTACAAAGGACTAACAAAAGAATTAAAATGCCATGCAGTGTTGCCAGTTTAGCCTTTTTAAGGCTAAATCTAGCCTTTTTATTTTGCTTTTAGCCTCAAAATTTTCGTTTAATTTTTAGTATTTCAACAAACAAGATAATAATTTCTTATTTATTTTTACTAATTTTATTTTTACAGAAACATAAACTTAATAATTTTTGTGTATTAATTCGCATAAAGAATCGAGATTATTTATATTTAAATAAGATTTCGCCTGCGGGGTTTTCTTCTCCAATCCAAATATAACTTAATACATTATATGGACTTATATAATCAATTCGTATAATTATTTTTTTAATAAACTTCATTAACCATAGAAATTCTTTATGAATATAATTTTAAACAAGCGCGAATGTTATATTCGGCTCGGCCAAATGTATATTACCCAACATCAACTTTCTCAAATTTTACGTTATATGAGAGGTGAGTGGTAAAGTGGGCGGACCACGCCCATTTTTTGTTTCCGAATTTACGCTCAAGTTTAAATCGACCCTCGCACTATCCGTACAAAATTCTTTATCGTACATGCTTTTGCTTAAGAGATATCAGCAGAAAACTATGAAATGAAGCTACAACGGACACCCGTGCTTTTGCTTAAGAGATATCAGCAGAAAACTATGAAATGAAGCTACAACGGACACCCGTGTTTCTAGTATTTTTCCTATAACTTTTTTGTTTATTAACCGATTTCAATACCATTTTCAATACCAAATAAACCTTATATAAGATAAATATTTCATCCCCCTAGGTTGTCTCGATTGAGCCCTACCCTGCTTTCAACAGACAGACGGACGGACATAGCTAGATCGACTCTGAATCTAACCAGGACCCAAAAAATATATACTTTATGGGGTCTTAAATGTATCCTTCGACATGTTACACATGGAATGACAAAATCAATATACATCCCATCTTTTTGATGGTGGGTATAAAAATAATTATGAAGGTGAAAAAACATCCAATAATTTTGAAAGGATCAATAATTCAAAAATAACTAAAAATTAGGTAATTTTTCATATGAAATATAACACAAATTTGAATAGAAGTTTTGTGGACGATTTTTCATTGGATCATCTTGTTGGTAGTCGTTCAATGTTTCATTTATAAATATATTATAATATCAATTTATTACTAAATAAAAATAAAATAAATAAAAAAATAATAACATGTTTTAAAATAAGAAATGTTAGCTTTTTTGGGACATTTAGCTTTTTCTGACCTTTTTAAAGTCAAATTTAGCCCCCTTTTTTTCTCACCTCCTGGCAACACTGATGCCATGATGAAAAATAAACTAGCAGATATTGATATAATATCTTTGTGTATCAAAATTAATGCTGCCAAAGTATAACGAAAATAAATTAAATTGTTGTGATACAGAATGAATACATTAAATGTATTTGATTTTCATCCAAATCACATTTCATACAAAAATTTTTTATTTTTTATTTTTTTATTTTTTTTTTTTTTTTTATTTTTGTAACTTTTGCCAAGAAATGTGGTCTACGGAACCAGTGCACTCTAATGCAGTGTTGCCACTAAGAATGTTGCTAACTACACATAACCGATGGCCAAATTACACATCTGAAGAAAATTACACATGAAATTTTATTTTAACATAGATAACCATTTAACATATCATACAATTTTATGCATACAATATAATATAAAAAAAAAATATTCCAATAATTTTTGGAACAAAAATGTTAGGTCGAACTATATTCAAATTTATTATTTCGAAGTATTCCTTCCTTTGTAAAAAAATTGCTGAGATTGCTTCGGAATACATTTTATCTGTTTTCAATTTAACCAGGTTACTAAATATTCTTTCTGATGATACATTAGAAAAATTTAAATGAACTGAATTACTTTTTGTAAAAATTTTGAAACTAAATTTATATTGAGATTAAATTTGTAACTATATAAAAGTGCGTGCATTTTATTTCAAAGATTGGTAAGTAAGATTCACTACAAGATTCAATTACGATTGTTTTTTCTGAAGAAATGTACCGCTTTTCATGAAAGTGTTGTTAAAATGAAAATTTGGCAAATTAAACTAATGTTTAAGAATGAAAAATTAACTTCATTACACAGAGACTTAAAATTACATACACCCAGAGAAATATCAATCACATACGTGTTGAAAACGATACCATTCTGTGTCAATAGTGAATCTACGCCGTATGTGTTTAAATTAAATACTGCGTGTTCAGTTCTTATTGAAAATCGATACCTAATTGGCACCAAGTTGAAACCATTTCGGTATCAAATTGTTAAATTACATATGTTTTCTATTAAATTCGTTAACGAAAGGTATTAAAAAACTGTTACCGTAAATTACCAATGTGATCACAACCGTTGCTGATTTTGAATCGAATTTTTTCCCTTAGTGTATAGATTGTATATGAAACTAACTACACATGTGGTACACATTTAAATAAAAATTACTCATGATATGTATAATTACACATGAAGTGGCAACACTGCTTTAATGGACAAATTTATTTTGAACTCAATAAATTATAAATGTTTTAACAATTGCCTTTAACTAAGTTTTAGCATTTTTCTTTATTTCTCAACCACATTTCTATTTGTATTGTTAAAAAAATTAATTACACAATTGGCAACACACTGAGAGCAGTTTTAAGTTTTAAATTCAATCAATATAAAATATTTTTAAATCAAAATGTAAATGTAATCAGTTTTTTTTTGTATGTGATGAGAAAGAGTTTGTAAAGATGGGTATTATTAAAAAAATAATGCCATCGTATTAGATGGATATATATAGAAAAGTTTACACTATTACCGATTTTGAGACTTTGATAGAAAAGTTAAAAGGAAGGACTAAATTCTCTGATTTAATAAAAAAAAAAATATGTAAAATATGTAAATATGTATGTAAGGATAGGAAACTTCTTCCTATTAGAATGATTTTGTTGAATAAAATAAGAATTTATCCATAACATGTCTTTAGTTATATACTTTTTTACCAACAAAACAATGAATATCATGAAAAATATTCATTATTTCAATCTATTTTAATTTTATTTTTGTACTAAATTATATTGCATTGTTTGGTATTATAAATGCAAAATACATTTAGTAAGAATTAAATTATACATGTATGTACATTATTACTAAACCTTATCATTGCATAACAGTTTGCCATTTCGTACAAAAAAGAGAGAAAAAAAAAACATATAATTAAAATACATTTAAACTGTTGATGCTAATTATAAACAAAGCAGAAAAACGTTCAAATATGCACAACTTTAGTGTTAAAGGTTCCATGAAAACTTTCTATAAAACTCTGTTTTCTCTCTTGTTTCTGTTTTGTTTTTTTTTTAACATGAAATAATTGTAATTTTATTCCAGTTTGTTTTGCATTTACTTCCTGATTTTTTTTGTTTCTTCCTTTAAAAAATTGCAGTTTTTTCCCTTCTCTTTTTTGTGGTTTATTTTTTGTAAGCTCTGCAACTTTATTTTGTACAACGTTGTTCTACTTTCAACTTTTTTCCAATATGGTGGAAACAAAATGTTGCACAACTAAAAATAAAATTAGTATTTTATATAAAAACAAATACAGAATTCTTATACAAAACATTACTTATATATTAATTTATATTTATTTAACCCTTCTTGAATGGAAGATCTTTAAAAAGGAGTTAGTTGTGTT
Organism: Protophormia terraenovae; assembly: GCA_951394005.1. NCBI lineage: Eukaryota > Metazoa > Arthropoda > Insecta > Diptera > Calliphoridae > Protophormia > Protophormia terraenovae. The sequence continues at coordinate 34,181,021 of OX596075.1, forward strand.
TATGAAATTAATTTTACATATAAGCAAAGCTGGACAGTATAATAAAGGATTTTATTTTTCTGTTTTTAAATTATCAAAAAATCACAACAGAAGAAAGTTATTGTCTGTTAAATCCAAACTAAAAAAACTAAACTAAAAACTAAATCCATATACAAAATTTCATTTCTGTCGTATCGTAAATAAATTTTTGGCGATTTTTCAAAAAAATTGTATACCCGAGAGGCCCAAATTTGGAGGGCCACCCTCTACCCCCCTGACCAGGTAGGAACCAATTCTCCTACAAATAAATTCAAAAACAATTCAGCTCTGACCATGTGATATTTTATTGAAATATTTCCAACGGTTCAAAAGTTATAGAATTATTTCCAAAAAAAGGCGTTTTGGAATCACTTTGAAATTCAAATTGCACTATATATCACAATACACTAAAATTAACATTTCATTGAAATCGTAGATGTCAAATCCGAACTGAGCCATTGCTGAACTAAATAGACTTATTAATTGCTGGTAACTAGTTACTCCACCACTCATAGAAATGAGAAAAAATAACTCAATACCAGGTAATGAGTCTAGTAAGTTGTAATCATTACCAAAAGCCAAAAAATTTTTGCTCGTAGTTGTCAGATTTTATGCTATTTTTAGAACGAATAATCTAGACATCATTGAATTAGTAAATAAGTCTATTTTTAAATCATTTTAATATTTTATAAGTATTTGGAAAATAGACGGATTTTGCTTAAAAAATATTTTTTAGAATTTATTTTTTTCTAACTATTACTATTATTTTTATTGTTATTATTATTATTATTTTTTTTTTAATTGCCAAGAATAGCAATTAATGATGTAGAAATGAAAGATTAATATTTATTTATACATAGATTTCCATAAATATGGTAGTGCAATGATTTTCAAAAGTAAGAATTATATGCACAGAAAAAAGTAAAAATGGACTTTAATTACCAAATTGCTTATATTAATTAATTTTTAATTTATTTTGCTCCAATTATCAAAACGATAATGTTAATAACTAGAATAATTGATTTTATTATTACTGCTTTCTCTTAAATAGATATAATAAGTTGAAAATTGTTAGAAATTGATTTAAATTAATTTTATTTCTATATTTTTATAGACGAATTTTAGATTTTTCTTTATATTTTATTAATAGCTGTCAATTTATTTAAAATATAAATTGTACACCAATTAGAAAATTAATTATACAAAAAATATAATTAAATTCCAATATAAAGTGAATAATTTGATTACAAAATAATTTGAAATATTTTTTTCTGTGCGGGCTCTGTGTGATCTATTATGATTTTTATGTTATTTTGTAGTGTGGTTATACAAATTTATTTTATTAAACAACCAATTCTAAAGGTTATCTGATAAAATATCATAAACAGGTTTTAACTTCAAAATTCTTGCACCTAAAAGTGGATCTGCTGCACTAAATATACTTTTTTGTTTTTCTTCTTATGGTGTAGAAGAGCACAATAATAAAAGAATATGTTGGCACAAGGATTGTCTAATTGCAACCAACAAATACAATTGCTGTACTTAAGTTCGTTGTATTGTTGTCACATAAAAATGACTAAATAAATGAATGAAAAAAAGTTAACAAATAAGAAATGTTTTACAGAAACGAACTAAAGAATTATTTTGTGTGGGATGAAGTCAGCATAAAAATGCTATTTTAATTGTCACAAAGTATTAAGAAAACATATAGTTTATTAAGATAAAGTGTTTTTTAGTTCTTTTCTTTCTTTTAGTAAAGCGTAAATTTATATAAAAAGAGAAACATGAAGCATGAAAAAATATAAGAGTTATAATTAGTAATGGAACTAATACCAAAGGATTATCAAACAAAGTCTAAAGACTCATCTTTAGTTAAAAACATGGCGCTGTATAAAAATAAATACTATAAACATGAGAAAATGTAACAAAATAAATTTGCAAAAATTTTCTTTTCGAATGAGAATTTAAGGGATTCTTTTTTATGAGCTGTAAGGGGACATAATTAATAATGGACAAATTTGTATATTTTTAAAAAATGGTTAATAGGAAAGAGGGAGGAAACCACCTCCGATAAAATTTGATATACACATTTGTTACGTCAATATAAAATTTTATGTTCTTCAAAATGTTCAAATTCTTTGTAGCTTAGTTTTTATCACCGTTCAATGTTTTACATACATACTTTTATGATTTTAAAAATGTTTTAACATATTTTGGAAAACAAATTCTCTGGACTGAATAACCTATTATTCGCATGAAATATAATATAGGCTAGATGTATGTTTATCTCAAAAATGTGGAAACTTTAACCTTTAAGTATAGAAAACCAATACTTAAGTCCGGCAGAAAACATTTAATGGTTTAAAAATGCATTTCTCTTTACGAAATTGGAAAAACAGTTGTACACAAAGTCAAAATAAATTCCAGATTTACCTTAATCTGTTCAAAGGTATAATAGTTAAAAAAAATTATTGTTTAATTTTTGAGGATTTTTTATCTATAAGTTATAGTATAAATAATGGTAAATTCCCAGCAAAAACTTTGCTTGCCATGTAATGAGATAAGAAGCTAATATAATGGCTCTACACTACTTTCACATTAGATGAATAACTCATTATTTTAACACGGTGATGTCATTAGAGGCAACTACTTACTCTATATTATTACAGGTAGGCATTTCAGAAAGTCATTACTTAGATGTCGTTACAAGAACTAATTACTTTGTAGCTATTCAATCACTCATTAGTTTCAAAGTATTACAGAAGTCATTATTTGCAAAATGAATAGTAACTAGTTACATTATCGGTTACAAGTAAGTACTGAAGTATTGAAAATAAAAAGCCGATATATTTTTTTTTTTTTGTTGAAATTTATTTATTTGAAAATATGCAGAAATCAGGATTAGACATACATACTATTTCAGACTTGGAGTTAATTCTTGAAGCTCATTCTTATGACCCGTGCAGAAATTGAATAAAATTCCTGACCTTAATGACCTGCCCCCGTCTGAAAATTGTTGAGAGTTTAATACGTTTAACAAATTGTATTAAAATAGCCAATAAATTTTTCTTACCTTTATGTAATTATATTTCCTAAATTGCAATCTATTCAAATTTGTTGCCTGTTGAGTTTCTATGTTTTATAAATTTGTGCCTAAGAGAAACAATACAAATTAGTGGATATTTTTTAGTAATATTCAGATACTTACCACTTTTAAACACTAATAACTTACCAATAGCCTTTTGAAATAAGAAATTTATTTTTGTAAATATTAACCAAAAAAAATTGTATTTTCTTGAATTTATTTTTTTATGTCAAGAAATTTTAATTTTGAAAAATTTGACAAACATTTTATCAGACACAAAATTTATTTAGTACACAAGACAGTAAAATTAAATGAACAATATCACATTTTGCATATAACTAGCTTATTGAGCATAGTACGTATTTTGATCTTAATACAACATTTATAGATAATAAAATTTCCTACAAATTTCCTCTAGTACATTTTTATACCCCTTTATTGGTTTAAGAGTTATACCGTATTTTATGCTTGATGTACATAAACTCAAATTATAAAGTTCATGAATGAATTCATGTACGTATAAAGTGGCCTAATGGATTTGTTAACAATAAGTTATTCTGTCTGCTTACATCGTGGTTTCGACTTCACCGGAGACTGGTGTGTTTATGATTAATTATTTGTTTAAGTCTTCGTGACTTTAACAAATAATTAATGTATTTTCATATTTTACCCACTTTTAAAATATATAATTTTTATAATATAAATGAATAGATATATAAAAAGTAACATTTCCAAAAATCTGATCTTATGTAATTGATTACATATCAAGTTAAAAGTAAGTAGTTACTAATCTACTTGCATGTAATGCAGAAAGTATGTTGTTATGATTGAAAAGTAACTACATCTGTAACTACATACCATTACCAAGTTTTTGCTGGGTTTGTTTCAAAATATATAGATATAAATAATTAACATTTTAGAGTGACCTCCTCATATATATATATATATATATATATATATATATATATATATATATATATATATATATATATATATATATATATGAGGAGGTCACATATATATATATATATATATATATATATATATATATATATATATATATATATGTATATATATATATATCGGAATTTTTTTATAAAAACCATACCACATATATATATATATATATATATATATATATATATATATATATATATATATATATATATATATATATATATATATATATATATATATATGTATATATATATATATATATATATATATATATATATGTATATATATATATATATCGGAATTTTTTTATAAAAACCATACTATATAATAAATTTAACCTAAGATTCTTAACTCCCTTGGGAACATTTTTTATAATGGTGCTATGTCATCCATAAATAACAATATCTCTCTAATTTCAGGTTTATAATCTTAGAATAATGAAAAATAAATATCAGAATTACGAACAAGTATATTAGAATAAAGAAAAAGGACCACAAAATCCATTTTAAGGTTTGTGATTCACTTGGGACCTTACATCTTCAATTTTATGTTTCTAAGGATGAAAATTTCAGAACATTCAAGAAGTACTATTAGAAGAACGAAAAAAGATACCACAAAGTCCCTTCTTCTGGATTTTCATTCACTTAGAACCACATAACTTTAATTTCATGTTTCTAGATTCAGAATTATAGAAAATTAAAAAAGTACCATTAGAAGAAAAAAAAAGTACCACAAAGTCCCCTCTAATGAATTCTCATTCATTTAGGACAAAATATCTTTAATTTTATGTTTCTATGTTAAATATTATAGAAAATGCAAAAAGTAAAATTAGAAGAACGAAAAAGTACCACAAAGTTCTCTCTTATGGATTCTCATTCACTGAGCACTTCACGTAATTAATTTCATATTTCTAGGTTAAATATTATAGAAAATTCAAAAAGTACCATTAAAATAGCAAAAAAGGTTAAATATTATAGAAAATGTAAAAAAGAACCAATAGAAGAAGAAAAAAGTACCACAAAGTCCATCTTCTTGAATTTTTACCCACAGGACCATGTATCTTTAAGTACCACAAATTTCACTCTTGTAAATTCCTATCTACATTTTCTTAATTTCATGTTTCTATGTTTAATGTAATTGAAAATTCATTATTAAGTTTGAATAAAATGTAATTTTCCGCCTTTACCCTTTTTTGGTACTTTTTTTCACCCATCGAAGTATCAAAACTTGTATTCCAATAAATTTCTAAATTGTAGTGGTATCCCATATTAAAATACTCATATGAATATTTCAATACATATAAAAAATGTTTTACGAAAAAAGTACCAAAAATAGGTACGATTTTTACCCCTTAAACGTTTAAATTTCTAAAAAGTACCAAATATGTATTTCTCATTTTTTGATAAGTTATGAATACGACATAAATTTTATCTGTATGTTGATTGGTTTCAAAGATACATATGGTGCCAAAAAAGTACCAAAATACAGTTTTTACCCGTTTTCTCCCTAAAACGGCCGATTTTCAAAAAAGTACCAGACACCTGTCTAATTATTTTTTAAATGAATAACGATAACTATTCAAATTTTTTGTATCTTTATTAGTTTGGGAGATATAAAGTTACCGATTTTACCCGTTTTTACCCTTGTTTACCCCCTAAACATTCGAATTTCCAAAAATCCCGTCTTAGTGGATCTATATGGTGGGAGACCTACCTACGTTCCAAATTTTGTCTCTCTAGCTTCAGCCGTTTGGGTTGTATATATATATATATATATATATATATATATATATATATATATATATATATATATATATATATATATATATATATATATATATATATATATTATATATGATTTATATGAACGCATTTCCTGCAATCCTTTTTATGCTTACACTATATATACCATTAAAATGATATTTTCTCATAATTGAGAAGAATATAAATTCTACTTAAGTCCGTTCAGTATTTGAAAAGTTATAAGCGGTAAAATTTACTACTAATACGTAAATAATACTAATGTTATTTAACCCTATTTTATGTCTCATGTATACAACTGGATAAGTTGTAATCAAATAACAAAACAACACTGGTTTTACACTATTAAATCGCGAGAGTTGTAAAAAGAGCAAGATAAACAAAATAAAAAGTTAATTGGACAAACCGTTCTCGAGTTATACAAGTGTGACTGCCTAAAGGCGGTGTCATAGTAGTCATGCCCATAAAAAAATCAGTACGTGATAGAAAAAAAGTAAAAGCTGAATTTTATACAGCACGTAAAATTCTATATAATACACATATTTTTTTTTATGTATCCGGTTAATTTTTGTCGATTAACTGTCCGAATAATTTAAAACTGTCTATTTTCGAATAACGAATAAACCGAATAATTTTTGTCAAATAACCGGTTAAGCGAAATGTAGTTGTCTTGAGAAATTAGAAAATTTTGTATTTTTATGATAAATTTATGTAAACTACATCTTACTTTTTCATTTCAGTAAAAATAAATAAAAATGGTTTTTAGGGAGGTACTTTTTCTTCTGCTTTAGAAGTAATAAAACAGGATCTAATATATATAGAAAGATTTAAATTAATTTTTCTGCTATAAAACGTTGATAATTTGATGCTATCTTTACAAAAAAGAAAAAAACTGAAACAAATGAAAAACGAGAGAAAAAGATATAGTCGGTCAAGCCCGACCATATGATACCCTACACCATTGTGTATATTATAATTCGGGGACAGGTCTTTTATTAGACTTGGAGCCAAATGTGGACCGATACTCATATTAAGTGTAAAATAAAACATACGAATACAGAATATTACGTCGATTCTAACATTTATATGAATTTATTCACTTTTAGGCGATTCCCGAAAGAGGGCCTTATATGGCAGCTATGGTAAATTATGGACCGATCTTTGTAAAATTTGGCACTATCATTTATGTTTATATAAAACTTATTTGTGTCGAATATTAACTTGAAACTAACATTTTAATGAGATTTATGCCCGTTAAAGTGATTTTCTGAAAAGTGGTTTATATAGGAGCTATGGTCAATTATGGACCGATCTTTCAAAAAATCGGCACACTTATTTAGACTTATATAAAACTTATATGTGTCAAATTTCATTAAAATATTGCTATATTTAAGGGATTTATGATCGTGAAACCCTTTTCCGGGAGGACATTTGTATGGGGGCTAGGTGAAATAATGGACCGATCATGACCAATTTCAGTAGGCTTCGTCCCCGACCTGTGTGCCAAATTTCATTAATTTTTGTTCAAAATTGCGACCTGTAGTTTGACTGTCTGTCTTGACGGACAGACGGACGGACGGACATCGTTAAATCGACTCAGAAAGTGATTCCAAGCCGATTGGTATAAATTAAGGTGGATCTTATACCAATATTTTTGGGTGTTACAAACATCAGCACAAACGCATAATACCCTCCCCACCTATGGTGGTGTAGGGTATAATTAAAATTATCAAAATTGCCTTTAATATGACATATCAATAATTCTTATCTTATAATCTAAAACATATTTGTAATTATGTGTACACAACTTTGTAGACATTTTTAGCTATTTTACACTTTCAAATGATGAAATTATCTGAAATTTTGAATTAGTCTTAGTTTTGACAATAATAATGATACCAAATTCGCAGAGGTAAAGTCAAAAATTTTAATTTTTCATGTCGGTTTTAAATGGACCCAATACCATTCAGGACATAAAAAAAATAAAAAAATTTTGTGGTTTGTAGGACTTTAAATGTTAGAACTGTCAAATAACTTAGGTCTCGATCAATTTTATTCATATTTATTTATAAGGAGTGACATCGAAAAAATCTTAACATATATAAAATTCAATAATTTGGAAACGGTTGATCTTAGAGTTTTGAATTTTTTTTATTTAAATGTTATTATATTAGAGTTCCCACAAAAATATAACATTTATAGTTCTAACCTCTACTTATGAACTCGTGGACCTTTTTTGGTAACCCTTCCATTAGATACTTAATAGGTTTTTTAGTCACTTTTTTGGAACATTTTGGGATACCTTTTTGTGCTCTTCAATTTTTTTTTCACAAGAGCCCAATATCTCTTCACTGGTCTTACCTCTGGACAATTTGGAGGATTTACCTGATACCACACCAGAGTTGTCCTTCCGTAGTGACATGATGCCAAATCGGGCCATATTTTACTCTCTTATGACAGGAAACATTCTTTGTAAATGTAACACATATAAGTTTTATATAAGTCTAAATAAGTGTGCCGATTTTTTGAAAGATCGGTCCATAATTGACCTTAGCTCCTATATAAACCACTTTTCAGAAAATCACTTTAACGGGCATAAATCTCATTAAAATGTTAGTTTCAAGTTAATATTCGACACAAATAAGTTTTATATAAACATAAATGATAGTGCCAAATTTTACAAAGATCGGTCCATAATTTACCATAGCTCCCATATAAGGTCCTCTTTCGGGAATCGCCTAAAAGTGAATAAATTCATATAAATGTTAGAATCGACGTAATATTCTGTATTCGTATGTTTTATTTTACACTTAATATGAGTATCGGTCCACATTTGGCTCCAAGTCTAATAAAAGACCTGTCCCCGAATTATAATGTACACAATGGTGTAGGGTATCATATGGTCGGGCTTGACCGACTATATCTTTTTCTCTCGTTTTTCATTTGTTTCAGTTTTTTTCTTTTTTGTAAAGATAGCATCAAATTATAAACGTTTTATAGCAGAAAAATTAATTTAAATTTTTCTATATATATTAGATCCTGTTTTATTACTTCTAAAGCAGAAGAAAAAGTATCTCCCTAAAAACCATTTTTATTTATTTTTACTGAAATGTAAAAGTAAGATGTAGTTTACATAAATTTATCATAAAAATACAAAATTTTCTAATTTATAACTCAAGACAACTACGTTTCGCTTAACCGGTTATTTGACAAAAATTATTCGGTTTATTCGTTATTCGAAAATAGACAGTTTTAAATTATTCGGACAGTTAATCGACAAAAATTAACCGGATACATGAAAAAAAAGAATATGTGTATTATATAGAATTTTACGTGCTAAATAAAATTCAGCTTTTACTTTTTTTCTATCAGGTACTGATTTTTTTATGGGCATGATCTTTGAGCACACCTTGAAGACAATTTTCGTAGGCATCTTTTGATGTATCATTTATCAAAATCGTGTAAACGGTTTTTGAGTTATAGTCTAAGATTGCAAACCATTCTCAAATTTTATAGTGTGACCACTGAATAAGGTGATGATATTAATCATGCCCATAAAAAAATCAGTACGTGAAAAAAAGTGAAAGTAGATTCTTGTTTAACTTGTCAAAATCCATCTAGTCCATCTATTTTTGTTTCAAGAAAAAAATTTTTTTTTCCCACCACTGTATTTCTACTCAATTGTATGTATAATGGGTACTTTGACTTAACTGTGAATAAAATTTAGATTTTTGCATCAATTTTGAAGATATATACCAGCATTACCAGCTTTAAAATAAAGATGATAAACTGAAACATTTTTGATGTTTTCATTTATCAAAAGAAAGTTTAGTAACAAAAAAATTTTAAATTTTGCATGAAAATTATTTTTTTGGACACTTATTTCAAAATAATTTCGAAACTATTCAGCACATAAAAAAATTAAGTTTGGGATATTGGAAGATATTTTTAGTACGTATCTTTTGGTGTATCATTTATGTCAATCGTACACACCGTTTTTGTTATGAGGAAATATACTAGAGTAATGGCCTTACTATGGGCGAAATATTAGACACACCCATAAAAAAAATCCAGACCTGATGGAGAAAAACTGAAAGCAGATTCGTGTTTAGCATATCAAAATGTCTCAAGTTCAACTATTCGTCTTTGGTGGAGGATTTTTTTGTCGACCAGTTTTATCTTTAACTTTTTTAATTTTCGATAAACAAAACGGGCTACATGAAATTTTATAACACACATTAAAAATAAATTAAGACAAAAAAGGGCTATCTACCATAACTTCGCGAATAATGGGGTTAAAATATTTATTTTTTAATGTGAAGTTTAATAGACATAATATTAATAACTTGTAAAAGACCGGATTACAAAAAGTTGAAAAATAAGTGAAATGATCAGTTTTTATGCTCTCCTGGACAATTGGGGTTTTGCATATGGCCCGTTTGGAATATAAGCCTTCGATATATTAAGATTATTTCAACCTCACTCCTTAAAAATGAAATAAATCTAGTATTAAACAATCGCGAATTATATTCGGCCCGGCCGAATCTATATACCCACCATCAACTTTTCCAAATTTTACGTTATATTGGAGGGGGCGGTAAAGTGGGCGGAACACGCCCATTTTTTGTTTCCGAGTTTACATTGGTCCTTGAAGTATTTGAACACAATTTCATTGATTTTCACCTTATATGGGAGGTGGGCGGTAAAGTGGGCGGACCACGCCCATTTTTGGTTTCCGAGTTTATATCAATCTCCGAACTATACGCGAAAAATTTCGTTGTCGTACATGCTTTTATTGAAGAAATATCAACAAAAAGTTATAAAACGGACACCCTGTGTTTCTAGTTTTTAGCCCATAACTTTTTTCTTTGTAAACCGATTTTGCCCATTTTCAATCCCAAACAAACCTTATATAAGACAAATATTTGTGCCAAATTTCGTCTCCCTGCGTTGCTCCGTTCGAGCGCTATCCTGCTTTCAACAGACGGACATACGGACATAGCTAGATCGACTCAGAATCTCACCAGGACCCAGAATATATATACTTTGTGGGGTCTTAGATGATTCCTTCAACATGTTACACACGGAATGACAAAATCAATATACCCCCCATCTTTTTGAAGGCTTTTATTTACGTTTTCTTTCATATGTAATCTTGTATTATAAATGTTATTTTCATTTTCTCTCGCTCAAAAATAGAGGTTACAATATTTGTATACAATATGTCAATATTTAAATTATGGAAAATGCACAGTGGGGCCAAATGAAAATTTTTTTTGGAAATAAATCGAGATACAGATTTATTTCCAAAAAAAACTACTGCTCGGATTAATTTGATATGTATGGAGTTGTAGATGACCCAAGCTTTCAGAAAAATTATCTTGTCACCTTGTGATAACACTAGATAAGGTACAGTATGTAAAAGTTTCAAAAAATCATAACTTCTACAAATTAAGTCCGATTTCAAATATTTTTATATTTCTGTAAAGTGCTTAACAAGATAAATTGAGAGTCCTAGCACGATACTTGCACATAACTTTCAGAATGGCTCCATCCTCTACATACATATTTTGCACGAATTTAAAAATACCAGTAAAATTCAACATAAAAACATGTTTTAGGTATCATTTTAAACATAATTTTATTACCTTTAACTACTCACCTTAATGAACGTTATAACTAAAATATTTTGTAAGATATTTGTATTTTTAAAAAGACAATTTATTTTATTTTTGAGATACTATACATAGCGAACTTTTGCCGAAATCAAGCTAAAACTCGGTATTAACATTATCTGAAATTTTGAATATGTCTTAGTTTTGTCGAGCATAATATCTGTACCAAATATTATCAAATTCGGAAGAAGTGCGGAAATCAGCTGGTTGATTTTAACTGGAGTGACTCTTTTGTAAATTATTTTATATTCGTTTCTTTTTTAAATTTAAAAGACATAAAGTTTCCTTTTACACTCTTAGAGTTACTTGAGTTTGAATATATGCATGGAGAAAAGGATTTCGAATTTGTAACCAATCGCTATAAGTTTAATACAGTATCGACAGATATTCACATATAAAATAAAAAAAAAACTTTCTTTATCATATATCTTTATAAATGAACAATAACACCCAAATTAAATAATAAATCCTCAGGTTAAAGATTTCAGTACATGTTTGTTCTCCGTAGCCAAAAATGCACCATTTTTAACAATTCTTTACTCCACACTAATAAAACATATACAGTGTTGGAAAAAATAATAGGGACACTCTAATTTTTCAATACATTCTAAGTTTTTTATTTACTATTCCATAAATACTAAAAAGTATATACATAAATTTAAATAACTTCAAAGATTTTAACTTATAAAGCAAAAATAAGGAACTAGTTATGCCAAAAAATATATATATTTTTTTAAAAGGCCTGGAAAAAATAATAGGGACACTTAAAGTTTTGCAAAAACTATTTATTTTTTTAACATTACCATCATTTCCAAATACCTTTTCAATACTTGGTTGAAGATCTTTTCATTTTTATAATCTCCTGACAACGGCGATTCATAGATCCCACAAGATTCGCACATACCTCGGGCGGAATTGAGTACCAGGTTTCTTGAATTTTTTCCCACAACTTTTGTTTATTTTTTTATTTAAAGCTACCAATTTTATTTTTTAGGACTCCTCAGAGTTGCTCAATGGGGTTTAAGTCCGGTGATTGGACGGCCACTCCATTACAGGCATCTCATTCTGCTGAAACCACGTTTTGACGCTTCTAGCGGAATGCTTGGGATCATTATACTGCATGAATTCCCATTTAGCATTATAGAACCACCACCATGTTTGACGGTTTTTTTTGGTATATTTTGGATCAAATTCACGATTTGCAGGACGACGTACAAATGATTTTCCGTCAGATCCAAATAAATTGACTTTTGTTTCGTCTGACCATAGTACGTTGTTCCAGTTTTTACGGTACAGGTGTCGCCTGGCAAATTCCAATATTTTTTGTATGTTTTTCTTGCTCAACAGTGGTACTTTTCTCGGACTGCGTCCCATTACTCCGACTTCCTGCAGCCTATTTCTTATTGTTCGACTTGTCACTGAAGCACTCAATTCATTTTTAAGGCTACTTGATGACATAAAGGGGTTATTTTCGGAAAGTCGAAATAAACGTAGGTCAAAACGCGCTGAAGTTTTACGCTTTATACCTCTAGTTTCATGACTTTTTATCGAACGAATGGCATTTAATACTTTAGTTTTGGAACACTCCATTATCTGTGCAATTTTTCTAATTGATAACCCGTCCGAATTTAATTTAAGAATAAAATTTTTTCAGATTCAGTACAATGAACACCACGACCCATTTTTATTTATAATTTTTATTGACTAATGGTAATTTTTTGTAGTGCGTCTTATTATTTTTTTCAATTGAAATTACAACTTCACTGATTTTTTTTGCAAATAAATATAAAATAAAAGCGCAAAAGAGAAAAAGTAAACAAATAATGAAATTCCGTTATTTTAGGAACAGTTAAATAGCGGGACCCCAAAAAAAACTTAATATAAAGAAACTATTTGCATCTGCTTGCGAAAGTAAGGGTCATCCCTATTATTTTTTCCAACACTGTATATTTACTGCTTAATCAAACAATAAAAACTGTCCGAATACATATCGATGATAAAAAAATTACATAAGGAGTGCGATCGAAAAAATCTTAACACACGTTTTGTCTCATAACTTTTTTCGGAATCAATATTGGAATTTTTTTTTTTTTTTGATCTAGTTATCATGGAAAAATACGTCAGTTATTTTTTTTTAGTAACAACCATGTTGATTTGTTGTGATTTTCATCAAAATGAGTGACAAAAAAGATTTACGTCCTACAAATTATTAAAAAAAAAAATTAAAAAAAAACCAAATCGGTCCTACAAATAATTGTCCACAGAATTAAATTTCTGACGCCAAACTGTTTTTAATGTTATTAAACAATATCAGGAGAATTTGACCAGAAAATTGAAAGCACCAAAACAATAAATAGTTTTTGTACCAAGAGAGGTCAATTTTCAAAATTGTCCATAGCATAGACCATTGGAGAGATATTGAGTTCTTGTGAAAAGTGAATTGAAGAGCACAAAAAAAGAGTCCCAAAATACCGAACATTTTAAAATAAGATGTGCATACTGTTCCAAAAAAGTGACTGAAACAACTATCAAATCTCTAACGGAAGGGTTATCAAAAATGGTCCACAAATTCATAAATAGTGGTTCGAACTATAAAAGTTATATTTTTCTGTGATCTGTACTAAATTATCAATTAAATAAAAGAAGAACAAAAACTGTAAGATCAATCATTTCCAAGTTATTCAATATTATATATGTTAAAATTTTTTCGAACGCACTCCTTACATTAAGGTATTTGTACTTGAATAAGTTGAATATGAAATTGATTTCAGTGTCAATGTTAACTTTCATTTTATTTAAAAATGTTCATTCTACTCTTCAAATACAGCTGTTAAAGTTAAATGATAATTTTATTTTAGTTTTACCTCACAAAATATAAGTACATAGTACATATTCTCAAATAAGTTACGTTGATATGTACAAACTTCTTTTCAACTTTTACCATTCTAAATAATCCCATTTTGTAAGTTTATTTTAAATACATACATATTTCCACAAGCACCTATTCACGTACGTACTTGTGGGTGGATAAAATAAAATCATTTGAAATTATCTTATGGTTATAATAAAGTAGTGTTTAGTATTCAATGAAACAGCGAATAGTTCTAATATTTATAAATTCATGAATGATTAAAGCTTTATTATCATTGAATTTAACAAAATTATTTATTACAGAATTTCTATATCCCATGATTATGTTCTAATAATTCTAATAATTTTAAATAATTACACTATAGTTACAAATTAAATTCCAATTTTAAGAAAGTGAGCCACAGTTTTTGACAAGAATCGGACCTGTAACCCCAATATTGATAAGTATATATAACCTCTTAATCAAACAGTCTGCCGTAGCACTACCTGCACAGAAAAAAGTAAAAATAGACTTCAGTTACGAAATTTGTAATATTAATTAATTTTTAATTGATTTTGCTCCAATCATCAAAATGATAATATTAATAACTAGAATAATTGATATTATTTCTTATTTTCTTTAAGTAGATGCAATGAGCTGAAAATTTTTGAAAATTTACTTAAATTTATTTTATTTCTGTACTTTTATAGACAAATATTTAATTTTTCTTTCCATTTTATTAACAGCTGTGAATTTAGTAAAAAACAAAACTGTAAATCAATTAAAAAATTAACTATATTAATAAATCATATAACTAAATTCCAATTTAAAGTTAATTTATAATTTTATTAAAAAATTATTTGAAATTTTTTTTTCTGTGTGGATTAAAATCTTGATATATTCTACTCCAGTTACTTTGTAATTCTTCTAAAATTTAATATTTTCGAAAAGTAAATGCAATATATATGTTGTTGAAAAGTAAGAAGTTAGTTTGACTTTAGACTCTTTAAAAAATTTTTGGAAAAAATGTTTACTTGTCCAGCCAGACGGACGGATATTGTTAGATTGACTTAAAAAGTGATTCTGAGTCGATTGGTATACTTTAAAGTGTGTGTTGGATAATTTTTTCTGTGCGTTATAAACATTAGCAAAAACGCACCACCTATAGTAGTATAAGATATAACAAATAAAATAGATATAGTCGGTCAAGCAATATGATACCCTACACCATTGTGTATGGGTCTTATATTGAACCGATATTTTTATTAAGTATAAATTGAAATATACAAATACATAATATTACGTTGATACTAACATTTTAATGAATTTATGTACTTTTGGGTTATTCCCAAAGTGGGCTTATATGGGAGCTATGGTAAATTGTGGACCGATTTCATTAAAATATTGCTATATTTAAAGCATTTTTGATCGTTAAACCTCCATGCCGGCAGGACATTTGTATGGAGGCTAGGTGCAAACAATTATTATTATATACAATATATCTTAAGATTGCGACCAGTACTTTGTTCACAAAGTTTACATGGACAAACAGCCCAACAGACGGATATCGTCAAATTGACTCTGAACGTGATTCTGAGTTAATTGGTAGGCAGAAAAAATTATTATCGTATATTTTTCAATTAACACAGTTGTTTAATTTTTCATCTAAATTTATTAAATATATTCAAGTAAATATGAAATAAAAATAATATATAAGTAAAATTTTATTTCTCACTTAAATTCTTAATTCATTCAAATATCTACTTGATTGATTTGACAAATCTTTTAATTGGAAAAATGTTCAATTTTTACAGTTTTTAGTAATTGATATAATAATTTTGATGAAAGGTGCAAATTTAAAAAAGTTTTTAATATAATAAATTATTTACTAATATATTTGGTGATTGGTGACATTTTCTGTGTATACTTTGTGGTGGGGGTCCATATATTTTTTTCTTTGCGTTACAACATCAGCATAATACCCTAAAGATTTACGATACTTGTGGATGCATCATATTTATTATCATTTATTAAATTGGTACCACTAAACATATATTGTAAAATACTGTCAATTCATTTATAAATCGTAAAAAAGATATATTTAATTAAATATTAATTTTAATATGTACATTACTATAATTAATAAAATTTTATAATTAAAGAAATTAAATAACTAATTCAAATATTTACCCTCATTCTTAAAGTTGTTAGTTACCTTTCGTAACTTATAAGGAAAAATAAACAAAAAAATTATTTAAAGACTATAATTAGTTGGCATTTATACTTTATTATATTTGTAATTTCTTTTTTATTTCTTTTTTCTTTCTATTTTACGTATTTATTATTTTTTTTAATTTCAAAATAAACTTTTTTGAAAAGGGTCTTTTTAAAAATAAAATCTTAAGATTAACTCCATTTCGTAAAAAAAGTTATGCCTAACTTACTAAAGTGATAATAAGTTTTGCTTTGTGTTCTTTTTGTTTTCATTTTCTACCTTTTGTTGTTATTTCCTTTATAAATACCCCTTTTTAATGAAGAACAAGTAAGAAAGATATAGTAGGTGAAGCCTGGCCATAAGATACCTTACATCATTGTGAATATGCATCAAAATGCGAGAGGGGTCTTATATGGGACCCGTGTCCAATTGTGGACCGATACTTGTAATAAGAGTAGTGTATATTTCCATGGAACATACCTTTTGTTATTTATGCATATTAAGGTGATTCCCGGAAGAGGACTTTATATGGCAGCTATAGTTAATTATGAAATTTGGCTCATAAATGTATACTTATAGAAAACTTATTTGTGCCGAGTTTCATACAAATATTCTTATATATGGGTTTTATTATCGTTAAACTCCACATCGGAAGGACATTTGTATGGGGGCTACGTGAAATAGTGAACCGATCACAACCAATTTCAATAGGCTTCGTCATTTTATCATAAAAATTGCAAAACTTCAGCAAATTATCTTGACCTTGTACAGGTCGCTATTTTCAAGCACAAGGTTTACATGGACTGCCAGCCAACAAACCAGCCAGCCGTCCAGCAAATATCGGTAGGTCGACTCAAAAGTGATTTTGAGTCGATTGGTGTTCTTTAATGTGGGTGTTGAATAATTTTTTTCTGTGTGTTACACACAACAGCGCAAAATACCGAAACTACCTGTGGTGTTGTAGGGTATAAGTATCAAATCATTTTTGATAAGGTAGGTAAGATTTTATGAAATTTTAATAAACCAAAATAATGGTGTATAAAATGGTAGTTTAAAGTATTTAAAAAGTTTATTTTTTATTTTTAAGATTAAGCAGAACTCTAAATGTATAGAAAGCGGCATGTAAATAAAGAAGAAAATGAAAAAGGTTGTTGGCAAAAATAACAAAGACTACAAAAATAACAAAAATAATCCTAATATTAAAATTTGCTTAATTTGAAATTCTAAAATAATACAAACAAACAAAAAATAAGAATAAAGTATTCGTTGAAGCTGTAATAAATATCTTTAAAATTAGACTCTATTCATTTATTATTCCTAATTGTTTTATTAAAATTGTAAGCAATGTTTTATTATTTGATTTAACCACAACATTGCGACAGAATCGATTTAGAAATAAGGAGTGCGTTCGAAAAAATCTTAACATATATAATATTCAATAACTTGGAAACAGTTTATCTTAGAGTATTTATTTTTTTTTATTTAATTGATAATTTATTACAAATCACAGAAAAATATAGTTTTGGAACAGGGTGCACATATTCTTTTAAAATTTTCGGTATTTCTGGACACCTTTTTTGTGCTCTTCAATCCAATTTTCACAAGAGCTCAATATCTCTCCACTGGTCTAAACTATGGACAATTTGAAAAATTGACCTCTCTTGGTACAAAAACTATGTTATTGTTTTGGTACCACTCCAGAGCTTTCTTACCGTAGTGACATGATACCAAATCGGGCCAAAAATGTGTGGACACGTTGTGCTCTCTTATGAAAGGAAGAAGTCTTTTTCGCAAATATTCCTTGATATATTTTTGTATTTATAGATCTGAATGTATCAAATGACTTTCCTGTTTTGCCGCAACCGCAAAAAGCTTGTTATACTCCTGTTTGGAACTTTTTGGGCTTGATATGTTATTAACTCTGCATTAGCTTTAAATTTTTGCACCAAATAATCAAAGCATTGAGCTAATTGGGCTGCTTTTCTACCAATCGTGTTTGGAGTTCCTTTCAATATTCTTTCAATTTTCTGGCCTTCCTAATATCTTATGGACCTTTTTTCTTTCCCAACTGGGTTTCCTGTCAATGGTCAAATTCTCGTGATATTGCTTAATAACATTAGAAACAGTTTGACGGCAAAAATTTAATTCTGTGGCCAATTATTTGTAGGGCCTATTTGTTTTTAATTTTTTAATAATTTGTAGCACGTACATCTTTTTCGGCACTCAACATGGTAATTATTGACGTTTTTTTTCAATGATAACTAGATCCAAAACAAAAAAAAAAATTTTAATATTGATTCCGAAAAAAGTTATGAGGCAAAAAGTGTGTTATGATTTTTTCGATCGCACTCCTTAAGTTTTAAACTTTTAATCGGCAGTTTGGATTTACATAAACTTTCAAATAGACTTAAGAGAGGGGTACACAATTTTTGATTTTGAAAGGGGTGCACTACAGACCTCTCATGGGCGGACTCATTATAGGGTACCTTTGACATAGAAAATGTTAAATTTTTTTTTATCCGATTGCCGCATGTGCTATTTAATTTTTATAGTTTTCAAGTTATTTTTGCTTAATCTTGGTTCTGCTTTTTACAAATATATCCCAATGTATTCGTCCGAATTTGCAAAAGCTTTACCCAATTTTTTGAAGAACAAAATTATCTATCGAAAAAAAAAAAAAAAAATTTTAACTCGATATCTTTTCCGAATCCATAAATAAGAAAAACAATTGTCTCCATTTTTACTAAATAAATTATGTTGCCTAGCTGCCATAATTTTTGATTATATTTATAAAAATTGAACTCAATATCTTTTATAGAACCAAAATTATTTAATTTCAACGTTCTGCATTTATGTCACCTGTTCAGTAATAACACTGGTCGACAAAAAAAATTTGTGGTCCTTCAAAAAAAAAAAAAAAAAAAAAAAGATGGAATTTCGCATGCTAAACTCGAATCTGCTTACAGTTTTTTCCCATCAGGTCGAAATTTTTTATGGGCGTGTCTAATACTGCGTCCTAAATAAGCCGATTACTCTAGTATATTTCACTATAACTCGAGAACTTTATGCAAGTTACGATATTATTGTAACTTACTCTCTCTTTTTGTAAATTTAATTTTTCATAATTTAAGCTCTCAATACTATTTTCTATGTTGTTACTTCTTTAAATTTTTCATTATTAAACAACCAGTGACCAATAAAGTTCAAAACATTCTTTATAATAAAAATTAAATGTTGTTTTAATCACTTAAGTTGCACAATTTAAACAAAATCATGTACGACAACGAAATTTTGTAGAAATATTTCGATGGTCAATATGAACTTGGAAACCAAAAATGGGCGTGGTCCGAACACCTCCCATAAACGTAAAATTTGAAAAAGTTGATGGTGGTTGTATAGATCCGGCCGAGCCAAATATAACATTCGCGCTTGTTAAAACTTTAAATAATATTGGCTTTCACACTATATCATTTAGAAGAAATCAAACTACATTTAATACGAAAAATTCGTTGATCTTCAGAGTTGCGAGATGCCTTTTGGAGACTACAAAGCAAAGGGTGGAACACTTGGGATATAATATTCCAGAATATTTGAAAAATATTGAAACAATGTTGATTTTCAAAAAAGAAATAAAAAAAATATTTATTAGAGAACATAGAAATGCTTCCATTGCACAGTGAGTGATTTTACAATTTAGCTGATCAAAACCCCAAAATATTTTTTCGAGTTTTGAAAAAAAAAAAAAAAAAAAATTGGTTATTCTAATTAAGAACCTTCCAGATAACTGAAAAATATAGAAAGTGTTAAACAAATTTTAACCGTTATTAAGTAAAGGCACATTGAACAGAACTGTAGTTTAAGACAAATATTATGCGAAATATTTTTTTGTCGAGAAGTTCAATTTTGAATGTTTGTAATTTTTTGTTTTAAGCAGGATTTTTATGTTTTTTTTTATTTTAAACGCTGATGTGTTATCTATCACAGAAAGTAATAATCAAATTATTATTACTTTCTGTGATAAAAAACTTATCAAAGAAACAATCGTCAGGAATTTTTGGTCTTCAAATTTTTTATAATTTTTTTTGTCTCTATATTAATTTTTATTGGACAAAAACTAAAAAGTCCCACAAAGTCCCGTTATCTAAATGGCACTTTTTCAATTCGCAAAGCAATTATTAATCATGTGTCAACGCATTTCTCACCAAAAAATGTTTGATGTTTGGTTTCTTGCATCAAAGAAGAGGAAAAGTTTGAGTGTTATTGATTTTATTTCTGGAAATATTAGTACAACATCAAACAAAATTATTGATATTTATTCAATAAAATCATTTTCAAACAAAATAATTAGTAAAATGAATTCAAAATGGATGTTAGCGAATAGAATGAAAGCTCGCTCGGGTTTTACACTCAAATAGAAATTGGTTGAAAAAAGAGATTGATTTGTCAATGTTTGTTATTGGAAAAAATGTTCCTTCTCCAATTAGTACTTGTGGAAGGCCTAGTAAAAATTTCGAAGATTGTTCAGTTGTATCAAAAAGAAGAAAAGCTAGATATCTTCTGAAAACGGCTAATCCGTATCATGGCAGCTGAAATGCAAATGCGTTCAGCAGGAAAACGTTCATCTACTGCAATAGTTTGTAAACTCATAACTTCTTTCCCAAAAAGAGGTAAACTTATACAAAAAAGTAGAATAAGCTCAAATAAATCCTTGAGCTTCTCCGCCGATCAAGCCTTAGCTATGATAATAGATATGGGTTTATCTACATATGACTATCAATTGTTAAGAGAGCACATATCCTACATTGATTCAAAATTATACCCTTCTTATGAGTCTATTAAAATGTCCAAAAAATCATATTATCCAGAACAGAGTCATTTGCAGAAATCAGTCATCAATCATTGATTTATCATACAGTTTTGAGACTTTGTAGATTTAAAAATACATACATACATACATTTATACATACATACACACACACTCATACACACATATGAAAAGTAAGCGTGGCAGTTGTCCGATCACACCCATTTTTTCGCGAAATCAGCTTACTGTTACGAAAATAGTTTGTGCCAAATTTCATCAATATAGCTTTCTTAATTACAAAAATGTAGACTTTTGATCACTCAGAATGCGAAAATCTTACACTGTGCATTGTAATAATCTCATTGTTATTGTAATAATCTCATTGTTATTAACATATGTGTAAAATTTGTCACTTAATTTTGCTTTTCATTATTGAATACTAAATATTCTTAACTTTTGTAATTTTTGCCAACTGGCTTCAATAATGTCCAATGGACGCTGAGGCACTTAATTTTTTTTGTAACGAATATTTAATTTCAATAAAATTAATGAAAATTTGCGTATTTCAGCACAAACACAAATTTGACCATTGGCTTTTTACCCAGTGGTAAAAAGAAGGGGTAAAGAGCCCTACTAGAAGGCCTTTTTTATGTCCAGAAGACCTTCTCCCTGCATTCCCTGTTCATTTCATTTTTACACGCTATGTCATTGGGAGGTAGGCCTTACACATTTGCGACCCGATGCAGCCCTTCTAGAAGACCTTTTTATTGAAAACACAAGCAGGCCTTCTGTAGAAGTACCAAAAAGAGTCCTTCTACAGAAAGCCTTCTACACTATTAATAAAATATTTTTCTATTTATATAAAATATATGTTATTTTTATTTTAAATTATTTTAAAATTATTAAAACTTAAAAAAACTAAATTCAATACTAAACGAGAGAAGAAGATATAGTAGGTCAAGACCGACTATATGATACCCTACACCATTGCGTATGAGCACACAAATTCGGGAAGTGGATTTATATAAGACCTGTAGACCAACACTTTTATTAAATCTAAAATAAAGTATACAAGTATAGAATAATGGGTTAATAATAATATATTGATGATTTTATGCATTATAGGGCGATTTCCGAAAGTGGGTTTATATGGGATCTATGGTAAATTATGGACCGATTCTCATAAATTTTAGCAATGTTGTTTCTACTTATATAAAACTTATTTGAGTCGAATATTAACTTGATACTATCTTTCGTATGTGATTTATGCACGTTAAAGTGATTTTCGGAA
This sequence comes from Protophormia terraenovae, assembly GCA_951394005.1. NCBI lineage: Eukaryota > Metazoa > Arthropoda > Insecta > Diptera > Calliphoridae > Protophormia > Protophormia terraenovae. The sequence goes on from OX596075.1 coordinate 34,203,677, forward strand.
GGGGGGTTTATATGGGAGCTATGGTCAATCGTGGACCGATTTTCATAAAATTTGGTACAAAGATTAAGGCATTTTTAAGTGTGAAAACTCTATTCCGGGGGGACATTTGTATGGGGGGTAGGTGAAATAATGGACCGATCATAACCAATTTCAATAGGCTTCGTCCTTGTATCATAAAAGTACCACCTGCCAAATTTCATTCAATTATCTTCAAAATTGTACTTTGTGCACAAGGTTTACATAGACAGCCAGCCGTCCAGCCAGACGGACGGACATCGTTAGATCGATTTAAAATGTGAGTCGATTGGTATACTTTAAGGTGGGTGTTGGATAACTCATTCTATGCGTTACAAACATCAGCACAAACATCGTTAGATCGATTTAAAATGTGATTCTGAGTCGATTGGTATACTTTAAAGTGGGTGTTGGATAACTCATTCTATGCGTTACAAACATCACCAACCACCTATGGTGGTGTAGGGTATAAAAAGGTAGTACGTGTGCCTTTTTGAGTAATTTTTTTCAATTGAGTTTTTTTTAAGCTTCATATCTTATAATCTATGGTTATAACCATAAAAACCTCAAATATGCAATTGCATGTTTTTTCCTGTACGTTCAATGAAGCCATCTATAAAACAATTTTCCGTTTCAGAACAAATAAAGCATTTTGGCATCGATTTGTTATTGCATATTTTGGTATTTTTAGGGCATATGTAACCCATTTAGAACAAACAGTGGCTCACAGCTTATTTTATGTAAAACATATTTTCATGTTTAATGTTCCATAGCTATGCAGCAGATACGAACTTTAAAAAAAATATGGTACCATTTGAAAGAGAAAAAACTCTAGTTTTACAAAACTATTTCACTTAATGAAAAATTTGCACTTAAATAACTTGAAAGTATGCAGCCACTTCTTTTTGAAGAGTACTTACATGCAGCGTTGTCCAGTGGACTTTATTTTTTGTATCTACTTCTAGAAATGCCCTGCGTACTATTTTTGAACTGATTTTGTTAGTTAATGCAATGTAAATGTGAAATTGGTCCACGCACAGTGTTATGGAAGGAAGTATTGGTTATAAACCATTTTAAAAATTCTCTCGCAGCGAAAAATAACTCAAATGGTTAAAATATATGCTTCTATGGTACATGAAATTATTATGAGTTTTTTTTTCATGAAAATCGGTTGGACAATAAAAGGCAGTGAAGTACCGAATAAACATTTTTGCAATCGTGACTTCGATATATTTTAAGGAAAACAAAGGCCAACTTACGGATCTCAGCACCAAAACCGACATCCGGAGTTCAAGTTGATTTGGGAAAGCACTGTTGCGTCAAAACTTTTTGCCATGCATTGCATCAGCACTATTTTGAAGGCTGAGTTTCACGCAAGAAGACTTTTAAATATTTAAACAAAAGAGCTACATAATCAACTTTAACAAGAAATTTGTCTCCAAGGATCCAACGTTTTGGAATTCGACAATTTTTTGTTAATTAGTTATAATTCTATATATTAGGCTCAAATACTATGTCCTTTTTGGAACGAGAACCGAATACCGAGCTGAACCAAGAAAACTTAAAAATAACACTGAAGCATGTTGGTGGCAGTTTCATGGTTTGGGCCTGTATGTCGGTTAATGGTGGTGTGAAGTTGGAACTAATTGGATCAGCTATGGACAATAGTAGATACCTTTAGATCCTAAAGGATAATTTGTTGCAGAGTGCAGAAAATCAGGGCATATTATCATATTTTTGATATTGCCAACATAACGATCCCAAGAATAAATTTGGTATTGTGTACAATTTGTTAATATATGAAGGCCCAAATTTAACGACGCTCTCTGAACAGTCGTCAGACCTCAATATTATTGAGAATTTGTGGTCCATATTGGAAATTTACATAATAAAATAGGAATTAGGCCCGAAAAATGCAGTAGGAACACATTTCGCCTAATATTACAAAAAAACTGGACGCACCGGTAACAAACCGTCTCTAATCTGTTACATACAATTAAGACTACCATTCCAGATAAATATTGTAATCATCGGTCGTAATTTTCAATTGTTTGATGTCATAAGTGGCTGCATAAAATAAGCTGTGAGTTAAAAATATTGGATTTTTTGTTTTCATATCTTTAAGTTACTTAAAGGTAAACTTTATCAATAAATAATGGTTCTATGTAAAACTAGAAATCTTTCTCTTTCTAATGATACATTTTATTTAAAATTCCGTTCTGTTACATTGTTATGGAGCTTTAAAAATAAAATTGTATACTGCATAATTTAAGCTGTGAGCCACTGTATTTTGAAATTTGACAATTTTTTTATACATAATGATTTTTTTACATTTAATTTTATTTTATAAACATTTTTGAAAATTTCGTGACATTTTAAAATAGTGTAATTTTGATTCTGTAAAATATTTTGGCTTCTGTCTATTTGTATGTAATGAAGAATTAAGTATGTCGGCTAAGCAACATAACTTAGTTGAAAAAAAAGTCAAATTCATACTTTTTTATACAAATTTTTTATTTTTTTTTTTTGGTAAACTATAATTAAATTGTTTGTAATAAAATCTTTGCTAGTTAAGATAAGGAGTGCGTTCGAAAAAATCCTAACATATATGTATAATATTCAATAACTTGGAAATGGTTGATCCTAGAGTTTCATTATTTTTTTATTTAATTGATAATTTATTACATATCACAGAAAAAATATAACTTTTATAGTTCTAACCACTACTTATGAACTTGGACCATTTTTGGTAGCCCTTCCGTTAGAGATTTCATAGTTGCTTCAGTCACTTTTTTGGAACAGTGTGCACATCTTCTTTTAAAATCTTCGGTATTTTGGGACACTTTTTTGTGCTCTTCAATTCACTTTTCACAAGAACTCAATATCTCTCCACTGGTCTAAGCTATGGACAATTTGGAAAATTTACCTCTCTTTGTACAAAAACTATGTTATTGTTTTGGTACCACTCTTGGGCCCTAAACTTATCTTTAACATTGCCTCGAGCATTTACAATATAAAAGTTTTGCCACAAAAACTGCGAAAATTTTGCCAGCACATACGTTTCTTCGTCCATTATACAATATGGGTATTTTTGTGTGAAATTTGGTTTTAATTTCCGAGTCCTATTCTTGGCTTCTAAATTTTTTGCAGCATTCCTGTTTTAATCTTTTTTGGACCCAAAATTTTTCGCACCAAATATTCAGATGTGTTTGGAGTTCCTTTCAATATTCTTTCAATTTTCCGGCCTTCTTAATATCATGTAAACCTTTTTTTCTTTCCGAACCAGGTTTTCTATCAATGGTCAAATTTTCCTGATACTGTTTAAAAACATTAGAGACAGTTTGATGGCAGAAATTTAATTCTGTGGCCAATTATTTGTAGGACCTATTTGGATTTTTTTTTTTTAATTTTTTAATATTTGTAGCAAGCACCCGAAAACGTTTTATTTTTATTTTTCAATCAAAATAAATATCTTTAATGTTCAAAATATTTTTTCATTTGTTGAAAAAAATATGTGAGGGATTTTTATTTTTAAAATAAATATCCATCAATGATGAAAAAAATAAATATCTTTAACGATAAATATCTTTAACGATAAATATCAGTTCGAAAAAAATTTAAAATGATTGTTTTTTTTATTCATACTTTTGTTTTGTTTTCAAAATATTTTTTTATTCAAATGAAATTGTTGTTGTTTAGAATTTTTTCCATCCGATGAAAAAAGTTCAAAATAATTTTCAACTTTTGAAATAAATATCACAAAAGATATTTATATTTTTATTTTCATCATGATGAAAAAAAATAAAATATTGATGAAAATAATAAAAATCATGATGGATTTTTATTATTTTTTGAACATTAAAGATTGTTTTTCGATTGAAATAAAAATAAAAAGATTGTTTTTTTAGTATTAAAATCCGGTCTCTGATTTGTAGCACGTACATCTTTTTCGTCACTCATTTTGATCAAATCAACATGGTTGTTATTAAAAATAATAACTGAAGTATTTCTCAATGACAACTAGATCAAAGCAAATTTTTAATATTGCTTCCGAAAAAAGTTGTGAGGCAAAACGTGTGTTAAGATTTTTTCGATCGCACTCCTTATCCTAACAAAATCATCAGTGAATGTAGAATTTATCAATTGGAATAATGACGTGTAAAATTTATATTTTGGTAAGAAGTCCCGCAATTTCCAAAAATTTTAAATAGGTGGTTCTAGCATGTTTATGTTTCTCACTTTACAGGTTATTTAATTTTTGTATTTTCAGATCCCTCGATTATACAAGTTCAAACAATTATATTTTTAATTCCAAATAATCTAGAATGCTGTAAATTTAAAATATAGAATAATAATAAAAATCTATGAGTTTTTTGTTAAGTTTCCTTCACGCAAAGAAAAAATGTGGTGAATAGCAACCATAATAGAGTACTGTCATAATATGGTTAGATTTTATGGTTGTTTGTATATTATATTATGGTTAGATGTAGCACCATAATATGGTTGAATCATAATAAAAATATTGTTGATCTGCAACCATATATTTGTTGTATATGTATTTGGACCATGTATATAACAATAATATGGTTAAATAACAATAAGAATATTGTTGATCTACAACTATATTATTGTTGTATATATACTTGATTCATGTATATAGCAATAATATGGTTAAATCACAATAAAAATATTGTTGATTTCCAACTATATTTTTGTTGTATTTGTACTTGATTCAAATACATGTATATGGTTAAATCACAATAAAAATATTGTTAATCTCCAACTATATTTTTGTTGTATTTGTACTTGATTCATGTATACAGCTATAAAATGGTTAAATCACAATAAAAATATTGTTGATCTACAACAATTTGTTGTTGATCTACAACAATATTTTTATTGTATATATATAATCGATTAATGTATACAGCAATAATATGGTTGAATCACAATAATGGTACTTATCGTCGAGAAACAATTATTATGCCTAAAAATAAATAAAAGCCAATTAATTTATCGTATGGAAGTTTTTATTAAAATTAATTAGGATTTAGTTACGTAAAATAAATTACTTTGTTATAAAAAGATAAATTTATCAAATGTAAATGATGAAACTTGAGAAATTTCTTGAATACTCGAACAAGCTGACACATTTTTTAGCACTCCGAAGATAACCAATTATGTAGTTTTCTTTGTATATTATCCGTTTACAATATTTTCACAATATGAAACACTTATTTATTTCTAGTTTAATTTTAATTAAAATAATTTATTTTAAATAATTCAATTTTTAATACATATTCACCATATTTTCTAATAGATTTTTAACTTGCCGACAGACAACTAGCTCAATGAAAGAAGCAAACTAAACTGAATAAAAATCAACAAGTATACTTATTGTCAAGTACTAATAATGTATATTGTTGCCAATACAAAACAAACATTTTGTTTTCAATTCAAAATTACAAACAAAATAATATATTCAGGAATTGAAAATATTTTTTTTTTTTGCACATGAAATTTTAACAACAATAATGTGGTTCTAATTTAAACATATTGCTTAACATGTTTTGCCAACAATATTATTGTGAGTTGAGAACAAATGTATAATTGCTACAACAAAATTGTTTTTAAAATAAAATATATTCAACAATAAGAATGTTTGCGACGGAAAAATCTCTCTGCAATGAAAATAATATTGTTGGGGCAACCATATTGAGAAATGTGTTTTCTCTGCGTGTTCGTTCAACTAGCACACAGAGAAATCAGTTTCATTGGGGCAACTGATTTTTTTGCCAATCGAATTTTATTTTTATTATAAATTTAATGGAAATACATAAATGTATGTAGGTGTTTAAAATAAAGATGTCTTTTTTTTAAACAAAGCACAAATTGATCTTAATAACTAACTTTATAATTGGAAGAACCTTAATACCATTATATGTGAGCATTTTCTGTTTTAATGAAAGAAAATCTGTTGAAGCCTTAATATTATAGTATGTATTATACATTTTGTATTTATTCCGCTGAATTTTATTAATAGTAACCATTTTCCAATCAATCTTTTTTTTTTTTTTGTGTACTTATATATCTATGTTTAATTATGATGTTTTAATGAAATCTTTTTATAAAGCTCTATCATTTAAATGTATAATTATATTCCCAAATGAGTCATTGCCCAATAAGCAAAAGGATTTTAAATTAAATGTTCATTCGTTTGAAAATAGTTCAACTTTAGACTTAATAATACTTAACATTTTTTTAAATATTACTACCTTACATTCAAATTTTTCAGAACGTTTTTTTATGTTTTTAATAAACAATATTTAACAATTAATATATGAAATCCTACTAAGTATTTTAGAAATATACTATTTACTTGAATTGATGTTTATTGGGTATCATTCAAACAGCAGATTTAAACATAAATATGTATATCAAGCATACATACATATACACGCAACAAATGAATAAAAAGCATACTTACAAACATTTAATTTAAAAAAATTATCATTGAGTTATTATCTACAGGGTTATCTATGTCATAATAACTGTCAGACTGTCAAAAATGAAGTCTTTCAAAAACTTTAGACATTTGCACACAAATACATATTGCTAAAAGATGGTTTGGTTTTTACCACAATAGGGAATATAAAATATTTATTTATTTGATTTTTAGCAAATGTCATTACGTCAAATTTATTTTTGTTATGTTAGATGGACAAAGTACTCGAGAGATTTAAATACGAGGGCGGATCAATATTTCCGTGACTTTTCGAACTTCCCTCAAGTACCACCTGTTAATAGACTACTGTCAAATTTTGAGCAAGTGCCGCCATTTACTTTGCGTTTAACAGCTGTTCAAAACATACAACCTCGTGTATTTTTCTAAAAATGGAAAAAAGTGAATTTCGAGTGCTCATTATTTTTTGCGAAAAAAATAACCATCAATCACCAAGGAAAAGCTCGATTGACCATAAACGTAGACGTGTGACAACTTCAAAGGATTGTTTGGAGTTGTTTAACCGTAATCCGAATGAGTTTTTGCTGCGTTTTGTAACTTGTGGACTCCGGAGACCAAGCAGCAGTCTAAACAATGGGTTTCTCCTGGTGAACCTGCTCCGAAGAAGGCCAAGGTAAGTTTGTCGGCCAATAAGGTGATGGCAACAGTTTTTTGGGATGCACGCGGAATAATCTACATCGATTACCTTCAAAAGGGAAAAACAATAAATGGCGAATATTATGCCAACTTATTAGACCGATTTAATGAGGATTTAAAAAGAAAACGACCCGACCCCATATGGCCAAGAAAAAAGTTTTTTTTTTTTAATGAAGATAATGCACGGGTTCACACGTGTGCAGTCTCAATGGCAAAACTCTATGAATTAGGCTACGAATTGGTACCTCATTCTCCATATTCTCCGGATTTAGCCCCTTCCTATTTCCAAACCTAAAGAAATGGCTCGGTGGAAAGAGATTCAGCTCCAACGATGAAATTATGGACCAAACAAATGCCTTTTTTAAGGACCTCAAAAAATCATATTTTTTGGAAGGGAAACAAAAACTGGAGAAACGTTGGACTAAGTGTATTGAGTTAAAAGGAGATTATGTTGAAAAATAAATTTTTGTTTTGCAAAAAAACACTGTGTTTCATTCAAAAAGTCACGGACTTATTGATCTGCCCTCGTACAATATATGAGTCACGTATTGGCTTTCTTAACATACATAATATTCAATAACTTGGAAACGGTTGATCTTAGAGTTTTCATTATATTTTTAATCATTTAACAATTTAGCACAGATCACAGAAATATAGAATTTTTATGGTTCTAACCACTAATTATAAAATTGTGGACCATTTTCGAAAACCCTTTCTTTGGAGATTTGATAGTTGCTTCAGTCACTTTTTTGGAATAGTGTGCACATCTTCTGTTAAAATCTTCGGTATTTTGGGACACCATTTTTGTGCTTGAATTTACTTTTCACAAGAGCTCAATATCTCTCCAATGGTCTAAGCTATGGACAATTTTGAAAATTGACTATGTTATTGATTTGGTACCACTCCAGAGCTTTCTTACCGTAGTGACATGATACCAAATGGGTCCAAAAATATGTGGACACTTTGTGCTTTCTTAAGAAAAGAAGAAGTCTTTTTTGCAAATATTCCTTTATGCATATTTTGGTATTTACAGATCCGAATGTATCAAATGACTTTCCTGTTTTGCCGCAACTGCAAAAAGCTTGTCATACCATGAATTTTGTAAGAAAATTTTGCTGCTTTTGGGTCTTAAACTTATCTCCAACATTGCTTCGAGCATTAGCAATAAAAATTTTTGAGACACAAGCTGCGAAGATTATGCTAGCACCTACGTTTCTTCGTCAATTATACAGCTTGAGTATTTTTGTATGAAATTTGGTTTTAAATTCCGAGTCCTATTTTTGGCTTGTAATTTTTTTTGCAGAATTCCAGTTTGGATTTTTTTAACTTTATATGTTATCAACTTTCCCATTAGCTTTAAATTTTCGCACCAAATAGTCGAAGCACTGAGAAAACTGAGCTGATTTTCTACCAGATGTGTTTGGTGTTCCTTTTAATATGCCTTTAATTTTCTGGCCTTCCCAATATCATGTGGTTCTATTTTTTTACCGAACTAGGTTTCACATCAATAGTCAAATTCTCCTGATACTGTTTAATAACATTAGAAACGGTTTTACGGACGACATTTAATTCTGTAAGACCTTAAGCAAAATCAAATATTTAAAGAAAGTAAAATAGTTATAATAAGTTAAAATACATACGGAGCCACTGAATAAAACGTACTTCTTTGCATTATTTCAAAATCAGTTATATAAATTTTGTATTTCAAAAAGTATGTATATTACAGTGCCTTGATTTGTATGGGGACAAAAAAAGTTACAAATGTACCCCCGTAAAATTAAAGATTTATGTGATTTTAACTAATTCCAAAAATATTTCGGTTCAATTATTTCACTTACGTGAGCTGAACCATTTTTAAAATACCCCCAAATATATGGTTTTCGATCAACAGTATACGCAATTTTTAAGTTTTTGTCAAAAAAATTACAACATATGATAGAAAAACGACGTCTAATATATACTGAGCAAAAAAATATTTAAAAATTTGTTTTCATTCTCGCGAAATTAAAATTTTAGTAAAATTTTCAATGATTTTATTTTAAATCGTATTTTATTAAAGTTTGAATATTTTGGGCATTTTCCATCGTAAATTATATTTTAGGGCATCATTAGAAGAGTCTCGTTAAATGCTATTGAAATGTGCGTTCATTTAATCCTTTAGTTGCATAGATAATATTTTGGGATTTATGGTCCATAATTGGTTAAGTTAATTTTAACGGCAAAAAGTTTTTAGTTAAGAATAAAAATGTACCCGAACGCGTAAATTGATAAAAAAAAAGTCGTAAATTCGTGTAAATTAGCGGCTTAACAAAGTTGTTTATTTTTTGTAAAAAAAATTTTCCATTTTTAATATAACCGCATAATCACATAACCTGATAACCAGCCGATCGTGAACAACCTAATCATGTTTTTCTTAAATTTATCAATATTTAAGTGTAATGAATACTTCTATGTGACTTACTTGCAAATATTGCTAATTTAACCTTTTGGGAACTAAATGCATAAAATTTACCCTCTAGCTCTTAATGGGTTAATTACATGTTATCTTCAATAGCAGCAGCATAGACCATTCCTATGGTACATTAAAACCTAATATATTTTGAAAAAAGTCTGAAATATATAAAATTACATGTTTGTACAATGAAAATGTGATAAAAAATTTTAGTAAAACCTTAATATTCCGCGACTGAAAAGATATATAATAATATTTAAGTGAATATTCAAGTTCGTTCTATTATAATTTGAAGTTAATTTTCTTATAACTAAAATTTTGATAATGATATTAAAAGAAATATGTAATTTTAGAGGTGTTTTGAAAAGGTCAGGTCACGTAATTTTTAACATTGAGATGTAATATTTTGGGAATCTTATAAGAACATACTAATATTCATTTTTAGAGGGTGTAACGTGGTTTCGTCGTCGGCTGAGGTAGTTCAGTCGCGTACAGGGTCAACTTACGGGATCCACGAACCTGAAGTGAGAACACAATTTGTTTACCCTTTCTGAGGGTTAATTATACAATGTATCTTTATTTAATAATTCAATGTTTAAGATATCGGTAACGGCAAATTATAGTTAATACTTTTGTGTTGAACAAATTACTAGCAGCAAGATGATATGCAGGGATTCTACTGATAGATGCGGAGTTGAAGATGCGGTTCCCTCGGGAATTATGCAGCGAGCAGGATCGTTGATGATACTTAAATATAACTTATCAATACTGTTGTAATAATACGATTTCTTAAAGCTAGATTACAAAATTCAGACTTAATCTAATGGGTATAACAGACGATACAATTCGCTGTGCCAAAACCGATGACCGAAGTCACGGTGCCGAAACTAACAACCGAAGTTGTAGTGCCGAGACAGACGATAATTTGCTGTGCCAAAACCGATGACCGAAGTCACGGTACCAAAAATAACAACCGAAGTTGCAGTGCCGAGACAGACGATAATTTGCTGTGCCAAAACCGATGACCGAAGTCACGGTGCCAAAACTAACAACTGAAGTTGCAGTGCCGAGACAGACGATAGTTCGCTGTGCCAAAACCGATGACCGAAGTCACGGTGCCGAAACTAACAACCGAAGTTGTAGTGCCGAGACAGACGATAATTCGCTGTGCCAAAATCGATGACCGAAGTCACGGTGCCAAAACTAACAACCGAAGTTGCAGGGCCGAGACAGACGATAATTCGCTGTGCCAAAACCGATGACCGAGATCACGGTGCTGAAACTAACAACCGAGATCGTAGTGCCGAAACTAACAACCGAAGTAGTGGTATCGGGACTGACGACCGAAGTTGTAGTGCCGAAACAGACGGAGCAAAGCCGCTGTGTCCGAAACAGACAAAAATGCTTTTCAAGGTATCTCCCTGACGCTCGGACCTAATCCGAGTACAAGAGAAATAGTGACTGATGTTACGATATCAAGTGTCTTGGAATAAGGCAAGTTATATCGTAATATCAGCTGTCTTAGATTTTTGCAAATTAAATCGCAACTACTTCATCCAAACTTAGAGTACTTATGATAATAATTATATAAACTTAATGAAAATTATTAAATCTCAATTCTTAGAAAAACAATAAGGGTGTTCACAAGTAAGGTAGAATAATAATAGGGTATTCACAGATGCGGTAATATAACAAGTTAGTAAATGAAATAATCCGGATAAAAATAATAAAATGTATGTAATAACGTTTCATGGTATAAATTCGTTTAATACCATAAAACTTCGTTACAATAGCATTTCGTGACGCACTTTAATGTATATGAGGAAAATAAAAAAAAAAAAAAAAAAAAAATTGAAAATTTTAAGTAAAAGTATTTTAAATTTATTTTTCTTCTGACACTAACGTTGATTTTTGGTTTCACCAAATAAATTTCAAATGGTACTTTTTTTCACCCTCGGAGTACTAAAATTCATATATTTTGTAGTTATTTATTTTTTATTTAGTGCAAAACTCAAATAATGTAATTTGTATATTAAAAACAAAGGATTAAGTACGATACCAAATCAGCAAATGGTTTTATTAAAATTAAATATTATAAGTAGTTATTAAAATAATCTTAAAAAGAAAGCAAGTCCAAGATCAATTCTTTAAAATCGAGCACTACAGCTTTAGTTTTTCTAAAATTTAATTCATTATTTCCTTAAAATTTGGAACATTTTCACTTCAAGTGGATTTACAAATCATAAAAACTTGTAGTTTTAGTAGCTTAAATTTTATAAATTAAACCTACACAGAAAAAAATATTTCAAATAATTTTTTAATAAAATTATTAATTAACTTTATATTGGAATTTAATTATATGATTTATTAATATAATTAATTGCTTTTCATTTTTTTTTTTTTAATAAATTGACAGCTGTTAATAAAATATAGAGAAAAATTTAATATTTGTTTATAAAAGTACAGAAATAAAATAAATTTAAGTAAATTTTCAAAAATTTTCAGCTCATTGCATCTATTTAAGGAAAAGAAGTAATAATAATATCAATTATTCTAGTTATTAATATTACCATTTTGATGATTGGAGCCAAATCAATTAAAAATTAATTAATATTACAAATTTCGTAATTGAAGTCCATTTTTACTTTTTTCTGTGTACAGGTGAAATGATTCTATAATATAGTTTGTTATAGTTATAAAATTATTAGAATTGTCCTAATTACGTGTAAAATTTTGTGGGAAGTCGAATCCCCATCATTTAGTAAAATATAGTCATTATAATTTCACTATTACTTCTGAATAAATTGTAAATAAATATATATCAAAGGTGTTAAAAAACATAGATTTCTATTCGAAAATCATACATATATATCCAAAATCATTTAAGGATAAGATTCTGTAATACTTATAAGTAATATTTTGTAATTTCATCACAAGCCGATAGTTGCTAGTTTTTTAATTATAAATTTTTTGTAATTTTACTTATAATAAATAAATAATAATCTCCAAAATCATATGAAAATCGTATATTTAATTTGAATTGTAGAATGTTCAGCTAATTGTTTGACAGTATCAAATGACCGAGGGATTACCTACTTCGGTACTTTTGAATGTTATATAGTTTTTAGGTATGGAAAAGTTGATACTATAGTATCAACTTTTCCATACCTGATTTCAAAAAGCGCGATTATAATGCTTTTAAAAGTGAATTTTAGCAAAATTTTTAACTTGTTTCTTATTTGATGATAAATTTCACATCGTAAATTGATTTTATTATTTCAAAATTTGGACTATAATGCGAAATATTTGGGATTGATTTTTTAAGTTCTGGTATGGTTTTACGTCCATATAATTATAAGTCCTTAAAATATTTTGACCCCATCGTAATTTTAGTATTAAACAAATTAAATCAATATTTAAATTTGACATCAATATTTACATCATTTATACTCCGCGGTAGCTGTCAGCAAGCAAAATTAATTTAGAGATGAATGCCGCTGTAGCCGATATGATTGATGTTTTAATTTTTTTCATAATATGAATTTTAGTCATTAAAATGATTCTTTACATATATTTTTCGATGATCTATATGATATTAGATTTCACCGAAAAAATTTAAAAAAAAATTTTGGAATTTGGTGAAAATTTTCGAAATTGAATAAAATTTTTGCATTTCAAAATTTTTTTAACGACGTTTTGACTCAGACGTGTTTTTTGTTAATAAATGTAGTTTATGCGGTATTTTGGAAAATTTTTATAAAATCGAAATTTGTCAGTATTGAAAAGTACTGAAATATTTTATAAATATTTACATTAATTATATAAAAGTTTGTGAAGATGCTATTCCATGTCTGGTTTTCTGATATCAACGAGATTTACATTAAACTGTAGGTAATCACTTTGCCTTTAAATTTCTGCCCTCTAAATTTAAATTCACTAAATGACGCAAATTTTCTATCAAAAAAGTCTGCAAGATTTCAAAAATTGTAAATTTTTGGTTTCATTTTTCATCACCGCATAAATTTCCAACAGATAGTAAACCGAACACGTATTATACAGCAAATGAATTTCCTAAGTCTTTTCTTTTGACTGGTTAATGATTTAAGTCAATAAGTTGTAAATTGTCAGTGCAAAACTAAAATAAATCCAAAAATCCTCGAAAGTTTCAACTCAGTTTTTTTTACATTTTTTAGTTATAAATGCCTTTATTTCCGTGAGATTTTAAGCGAATTGTTTAAAATTTAGGATTTCTTAGTTATTTTGTAAAACCTACGAAAAGCCATCAACATTCGTCTTAATTTTAAAACAAACATTGGCAATACAAGACACCTAAAGTGAGTTTCAAACAATTTCGAAATTTTTTGATTTTCTTCTAATTTTTAATTTTTATTGTTTGTTTTTAGTTTTATGTTCCACGATTATTTTTGATGATAATTTAATTTCATTGCCGTTTCACTATGTGGTAACAAAACGTGCTTTTTCACATTTAAAAGTCCTTTCGTCTAATTATGTTTGCATTTTATAGCAAACATAATGATTTAATTTTTTCTACGTATTCAACAAATTTTTCTGCTTTTATTCGTTGAAGATTTTATTCCATGTAAATGATGCTGAAAAAAAAAAAAAACAATAATAATCAATTATGAATTACGAAAATTAAAAACTTTATAGGCAAGAATTTGATTATTGTATAGAAATTTTAGTTCATTATACCCAGTTGGCCATGTCTTCGAGACAACATCGACGACGCCTACAAGACCCATAGTAAACTCTTGACGACATGTTGACGACAGCCCCTACAATTCGTCGACGACTTTTTCAAACAAATGTCCTCTGAATCGTTAACGACATAATTAGCAACAATGTCGTGAAAATTGTCGTCGACGATTATATGGAGGACAATGGAGTTTAATCTGACGTCAACGAATATGTTGGCGATATTTTTAGATGACTATGGTTGCAATAATATATTATATGGAATAAAACAAACTCTGTGTGCAAAAGTTTTGAAATTTTGATTTTATTGAATTGACCCACGAAGATCATCAAGAAAAGAATATAATGTTGTTTAAAATTTTCGTGCATTTTGCATGGATGGATGTGGAATGTCTCTGCTGCATTGATTAGGGAAAATATAAGCGGTGGATTGAGTTATGTTGATTGAATGTACGTAGTGGCATTTTTCGGCATCTTGCTGCTACCACATATCGTCTATCTGCATTTTATTCAAATCAAGTCTGAGAAGCAGTACGCACAAATGCTGCCACCGACCAAAAATCAGCACAAAATATTACAGTTGTATGAATATATAATTCGTGGAATAAAAATATTAATTTCTTTTTGTTTATTTTTATTTTAACACGCGTTAAACAATTAGAGTTATATATATATATATATATATATATATATATATATATATATATATATATATATATATATATATATATATATATATATATATATATATATATATATATATATATATATATATATATATATATATATATATATATATATATATATATATATATATATATATATATATATATATATATATATATATATATATATATATATATATATATATATATATATATATATATTTTTTTTTAAACAAAACTAATATTTTTTTCAGAAATAAATAATTGTTTGACAATTGAAACAGAACAAATACAGGACATTGTCGCTCATGTAGTCCTCAATTGAACCAGAAGCACGACAATATGCATGCAATTGTTACTTAATTTGTCTTGAATAGAATTTTATAAACGACAAAATATACAATTTCCTGCAGACAACGTCGACGACAATATCGTATATGATCATTAGGCCAACTGGGTAGGTTTAAAAGCATACTACCGGATTAGTAAATGAACTGTGATAAAGTTCCCAGAATTGGTACTTTCATTCCATTTTTTTAAGATCCAATCTTTTTGAATCTACAATTCACTAAACTACCCAGCAAAAACTTTACTTACCCGGTAAGTCAATATATTACATTGCTAAAAGGCGGTAACTACTTATAATTCGGGTGAAAAACTCATTACATTTATATGGCGATGTCCACGAATTCATGGGTCCCCATTATTAAAGTACTTATTTTAAACAATTAAATAAGTAGTTAAGCAAAAGCTACAAAACTATAAATACTTCAAAATTACAAAATTGCTAAAAAAAATTAAAAACAAAATGTTGGCTCAACTGAGATTTGAACCTAGACAAAAACATTCGTTCATGTTTCAAAGACTACTGTGTTAAAATTTGTGTGCGTTATTAATAGTTTCAACATACCAATAGAAATTAAAATAATTTACTGAAAAAACGTTTGGGTTTAGTTCGGGGTTGAACCGACAACCTTCTGAGTGCTACGCCGTCGCTCTAGCGAACTGAGCCATTGCAGAACTAAATGAAATTGTTGTTTACTGGTAACTAGTTATTCCACTACTCGAAGAAATTAGAAAAATAATGACAACTCATTACCTGGTAATGAGTCTAGTAAGTAGTAGTCATTACTAAAAGCCAAATAATTTTTACTGGGTACCTGCCAACAATGACTTAACCAATAAAAAAAAAACAGTATTTCGACGTTGCACTGCTAATCAGCGTTACCGTTGAGAATTTTTAAAAAGTGTCCAAAAAAAGGGATTTCAAAATAAAAAGGGGTTTTTGTAAAACCTAAAAAAATCCAAAAATAGTGTTTATTTGATAACAACGAACACAAAAAATTTCTATTTTAAGAAAAACTAAAAAATTCAGTTTTGTTAATAACAAAATAATTTATAATTTTTTTACAACAATTTTTATTATTGCAAAAATTATGATTTATTCACAAAAATAGTTAACATACAATTCTCCTTTAAATAATAAAAAAAAACTTCAGTTTGAAAAGGAAATTAATAAATAAATTATTAAATAAAACCCTATTGTGCTAAATATTACTTTGCTGGAAATAAAAAACACAATTCCTAATTACTCATATTTTCGGATAACCATTGTGCTGTAGTCCAATTAATGTATCAACTTTTTGTGTACTAAAATCGCCCGTACATGTTTCTAAACCATGCAAAAACTTAGTTTGTAAAAAAAATAAAAAAATCAAAAAATGTTTAACACCCACCACCACCAAATGAGAGCTCTAAATGCTGTAGGATCACATAAAAAAATATATAAAAAGGTTTATAATGTATTATATAAGCTTTTTATCAAACCTTTACTTTTTGGTTGTAATTTCACCCACTCTAGGATATCTGTTGCTATATTAAAGGATGCTCATTTTAAATTTATTTAAAACTTCTTAAGAGTTTCTACTTTAAGCTGAATTTCGTGGTAATTTAACGGTTTGTGGTTAGATTTTTTATTTGTACTTAGGAGGAAAACAAAATGTAGTTAACTTGAGTTATTCAGAAACTTTTAAACCAAAGACAGTAGAGTGAAAAAATAAAATTTTTAAAGGACGCACACAATGAATTGGAAGCACCTCATAAAAATTACATTTTCTTGTAAGCATTTAAGACAAACCAAAAGTACATAAACTTTGTAATAAAATATTAAAATAGGACATAAAAACTGGGTTGTAAAATGAAAGTTAGTTTTTTTATGACCTTTTACTTTTGAGCAGAAGAAAACAACAATTTATAATATTTATTGACGTATGATGAGTTAATTAAATAAAATATTTTCTTTTTTTTATTCTTTACTAAAATAAATAATATGGAGAAAATTTCAGAGTTTAAAATTTGATTTAACATATTTTTCATTTTACTATCGACTACACATTAAATATGAAAAGTTTTCATTTTAAAAATATTCTAAATTAAAATAAAATTTTAATATAGAAATATCATGTATGCAAATTATAATTTTTTTGAGCTTTTCATTTTAATTTTTCTAAAAATATTTTTCATTTATAATTTTTTACAAATTGCTTTTAGAATATATGATATTAATTTTAAAATATTATAATTTTCAAAGCAAAGAAATTATAAAAATTATAAAAATTAATATTTGAATTACCATACATTTTAGAAATGAAAATTTAAAAAATTAAAAATTAAAATTTTTTAAGCAATGAATATTTTACTATGAAAATTTTTATCTATAAGAAATTCAAAAGTAAAAATTAAAAATTTTAGAAATTTTAAAACTGGTTGGTAAACATTTTTAAAATATTAATTGAAAGATATAAAACAATTGTATATTTTAACTATTAAAGTGGAACAATAAGTATTAACATATAAAGTATGGACGCTTATGAAGGCGAATAAACATACTTTCAAAATGGGCTTTTTTGCTTTAGTAACAAATTTGCACCTAAAAAAAAAAAATATATTTTAAAGATCGGTCAATTACACATAAAAAATGGCTTTACTCGTTTTTTAATTATATTTAGTGACACGTAATAACTTTTCAAGTTTATACACATATTGCAATTAAAAAAAAATATATATCCATTATTTTAATAATAAAATAAGATGATCTTTTAATGAGATTTTGTTAATTATTTTAAAAAATCCATTGGAAATAACAAAAAGTCAAGATATATTACTTATGTTTACATAAGAAATATATAAGATTAAACGATGTCTTACACAATACAGTGAGATCAAACACAAATTTTTTGGTATTTAATTTGTATCTCGAAAACAACTGGCTGGATTAAATTGAAATGTATGCAAGAGTTTTAGAGGACGACCTAAGCGTTCAGGAAAATTACCACACCGTGATAACACAAGATAAGCTACAAAGATGTCAAATTTTACTGTTTCGAGTATGTAAAAGTTTCAAGAAGACCTTCCTATTATGTACCCCATTGAAACGAAATTTGCAATTTTTTCAAAATTAAAATTAATCACCAAAAAATTTACTCAGGTGTAAAATTTCATTTAAAAATATTCACTAACAAAAATTTTATTCCAAAATTAAAAATAAATATTATGTGCAAAATCAAAAATCAGTCAGCATTACTAGATTAAAGATAAAGATGATAAACTGAAACATTTTTGATGGTTTCACTTTTAAAACGAAATTTTAGTAACAAAAAAAAAAATCAAAAATTTTGCATAAAAACGTTTTTTTTGGGACATTAATTTCAAAATAACTCCAAAACTACTGAGCATATAAAAAATTAAGTTTTGTTGGTTTGAAGATATATTTTCCGCATCTTTTGGTTTATCACTTATGTCAATATTACACACCGTTCTTGAGTTCAACTATTCGTCTTTTGGAGGAGGATTTTTTTTTTTTTTTTTTTTTTTTTGACGACCAGTGTAATAATAATATTACAAACATTTATAAGGGCAAAAGCGCTAATATTTTTTAGGAAAATGATTTTGCATTACAATTTACATCATAAAATATCGAGACATTTCAATAATTAATATTTGTAGCAAAATAGCATTAAAAATTAATAAAATTTAATATCTACCTTTTAGAACTAGCTCATTAACTTGATGTTATTCTTAAATATACTCTCAGAAATACATATATTTTAAATTTAACATATATAAATAATAATTACGCCAAAATACTTTTTGTTTAAATTGTAAAATTAATTTTTGTATATTTTTCAACTTAATATTTCAAAAAATTTTACCAACCAGTTTTAAATTTCTAAAAATTTTAACATTTACTTTTGAATTTCTTGTAGTTAAAAATTTTCGTAGTAAAATATTCATTGCATAAAAAATTTTAATATTTAATTTTTTAAATTTTCATTTCTAAAATTTCTTATAATTTAAATATTCATTTTTCAAATTTCTTTGGTAGTAATATTTTTAAAAATGTTAACAAATATAATTTAAATATTCAGAAAATTTTAAAATTTAAATTCTTTGCTATGAAAATTGTAATATTTTAAAAATAATATCATATATTCTAAAAGCAATTTGAAAAAAATTATAAATGTAAAAAGATATGTTTAGTAAAATTTCTATAGAAATTATACAAACTAAATATTTGAATATGTTGAAAATATAAATATGTTAATATTTTTACTTTTAATATTTTGATAACTATTTTATTTGAAATATTTTGGGAGTTTTCATTTCAAATTATGTATTATTCAGCAATTTTTCTACTAATTTGGTAGTAATTTTAATCCCTGGAAAATTTAAGTTTTCTAAAACATTCACAATATAGATAAGGTAATATTTAATTTTTAGAATTTAATACATATTATTATTATCATTCCCCGCTTAAAACAGACATATCTGCTATAAATTGAAAATAAGTATTTGTAAAAATTTTGGACATCATAAAAAAAAAGAATATTTTTTAGTTCTGAATATAAAATTGGTCATGGCTTCTCCTATGTTATCAATTAAAAAATTCTTTTGTAGCAAAGAATTTAAATATTTACATGTATTTATTGATTTTTTTTATCTTGTTAAAATTATTCTGTAATTCATTTCATTTAAACTTTTTATATTTTATTGAATACTTAGTATACAATTTTAAATATTTTATGTATACAAATGGAAAACAAAAAGGACGTGACATAAAAATGTAATTGTAAAACCAAAAGAAAAAAAACCTAATACTAAATATATGCACATTAGACTGCACCAAAAGTTGGTTTTTTTAAAGTTTTTAGAAAACTGTTGCTATTAAATTCTTTGTTTTGCAACTAATTGTTAAGAAATCGTAATATACACATAATTATCTATCAAATAATAAATGTATTAAAAAAAAAAAAACGTTAAAATAAATAAAAGTAATTGCGAATTCTCCAGACCATTAATGTGTTTTAGAACACTTGTGTAAGGATAGTACAACGAAATTTTTA
The DNA here is from genome assembly GCA_951394005.1 of Protophormia terraenovae. Taxonomy (NCBI): domain Eukaryota; kingdom Metazoa; phylum Arthropoda; class Insecta; order Diptera; family Calliphoridae; genus Protophormia; species Protophormia terraenovae. Next base: position 34,224,086 of record OX596075.1, read on the forward strand.
ATTTTTTGATAAATGTTTAAATAAAAAGCTATTTTCAATTCAATTTGAATCCTAATTACTGAAAAATACATTTTTGTTTTCGCGGGATAATCCAAATACCTTTTCATGTTCAGTTTTAAGGCTGTTTCAAAACTCCATTTTCAAACTTTAAAAAGGTTTGTTAAACAAATTTCAAAATAGTTCAAATAAAACTTTGCAGATTTATTGACAACACTATAGAGAATAAAAAAAAAAAACAAGCGAGAATGTTATATTCGGCTCGGCCGAATCTATGTACCCACCATCAACTTTTCGTTACATGGGAGATGGGCGGTAAATTTTTTTGTTTTCGAGTTTACATTGGTCCCTAAACTATTTGTACAAATTTCGTTGATTTTCACCTATGGGAGGTGGACGGTAAAGTGGGCGGACCACGCCTATTTTGGGTTTCCAAGTTTATATCGACCCCCGAACTATCTGTACAAAATTTCCTTATCGTATATGCTTTTATTTAAGAGATATCAGCAGAAATGTATGAAATGAAGCTACAACGGACACCCTGTGTTTCTAGTATTTTGCCCATAACTTTTTAACCGATTTTGCTCATTTTCAATACCAAACAAACCTTATGTAAGACAAATATTTGAGCCAAATTTCGTTCCCCTACGTTGTCCCGTTCGAGCCCTACCCTGCTTTCAACAGATGGACAGACGGACAGACAGACAGACGGACGGACATAGCTGGATCGACTCAGAATCGAACCAGGACCCAGAAAATATATACTTTATGGGGTCTTAAATGATTCCTTTGACATGTTACACACGGAATGACAAAATCAATATACCCCCCATCTTTTTGATGGTGGGTATAAAAAAAATTAGACCAATACCTTGTATGACTAAACCGTACCTTCGACTTAAATTCTGCGGATTTCGGCAAAAAGCCATTTTTACATATATAACTTTCTTTGAACTGATGTTCAGACTAAACAAAATTATTATATACAGTGAAAGCTCCCATAGTCGGACAGCGATCGTCACGCTGATTTTGTCCGTTATCGGGAGATGTCCGTCTATGTGATATGATACATTATTAATTTTTTTTTTCTCTTTATTTCAGCCTTCAATGATTGATTTAATGAATAAACTTATAGATATACATATTCTTATTTATGCATATATACTGGATTATAATGTACTGACGCAAACTACATTTATACAAAAAATTTCATGCTCATATTTTCAAAAATTATATCAATATTGACAAAAGTAACATTAACTTCATTAACGAAACAGTCATAAAATTTGTTAAACATTTTATTTGAATAGTGTTTTATGATTTACCTATTTTTGCATTAAGTTAACGTTTGAAAAATGAAAAAATAAATTATGATTTCATGAAATTTATTTTATCAAATTTATTGCTACAGTTCGCTTCTCTCCGTTTTAATTTTTCGTACGCGAAAAAAATAATTTTTCCACGTTTGACACAAGTTTGACTACAAAGTCATCTACATATGTTGACATGTTGTTGGCATTTAAAAAGAACGGGATTAACTTGGGGAAATGATGTTGGTGGCCTGATCACGATCTTAAGCAGCACCCAATTACTTTTTTTATATGACTGATGATAATATCGCTCTGCACAACAAGAGGAGAATTTCTATGTCCTTTGTTAAAAAAAGTTGTCAAGATTTTTAGAAATCTGCCGCCATTGTGCTGTACGAAAAATCGAGACTGTCTTCAGGACATATATAACTGGTACAGGATGTGTTTTTAGGGATTTTCTCCTTTCCAGTGTGAAGAATTTTTAATGAAGTGTAAAAGTCAAAAGTAAATTAAAAAACTAGTTTTTGCTAAAAACCAGCAAAAAGTTAACTAAAAAACGAATAGTAAACTATTGAATTTCAAATATGAAATATGAATGCAAACACGGACAAAAATGATAATAAGTAGCATCTTATTAAAAAATATTCGGTACATTTCTTTTACGGTTTAGGATATTTGTCCGCCTACGAGAGATGTTTTCTCTAAAAATAGGCGTCCACCTAGTGGAGATTAATTTGTTCTAAAAATGTCACCTAAACCATGGGACCTAAAAAATTGTCCGCCTACCGGAGATGTCCGCCTATGGGAGCTGTCCGTTAAGGGAGCTTTTACTGTAATAGTGTAAATCATATGTCAGAAAATACATTCAAAGTTTTCAAAAAAATTTGGAAAAGACCTTTGACGGAGGTCAAAGGTCAAAATTAAAAAAATTCATTTTTAAGGAAAACATAACGAAAAATAATTTATTTTTATCTGGATTTCAATGCAATGATTTTTATGTAAAATTTTACTTGTCAGAATGAGGTAATTTTCATTTAATTTTTTCAAGATATTAATCAATAAAATTTTCTTTCAACATATTTATGAATAAGTGCGTTTAGAAAAGCTGACACCAGGCTTAGTTGAGGGTTAAATTTGACTTTTTTCTGTTATATAAACTTTAGTTATATTTCCATTAAATTTAATAGAAATCCATGCAAAAATAACAAATTTTTTGTTATGTTTTCCTTAAAAATTAAATTTTTTTCTAATTTTGACTTTTGACCTCCGTATTTATAAAACAAAAGGCCATACAAACGCACTTTACAAACTTCTGGTCCTATTCGTCACTGGTTAATGATATCCGATTTAAATAATATTTCGCCAAATTCGTTTTTGCAGCACAAAGGGGGAGTTACGATAAAAATTCGAAAGATGATAAATTTGGTGTAGCCTAATGTACATAATGTAGAATTAAATACAGGTTTTATATTTTTGTTAATTGAAAATTTTATTTCCTTTTTTAAACCAAAGATAAAAATACAATAAAGTGATGTTTTTAAGATAGATGGTGCACCACAAATAAAATTTTATGAGTTGCTTACTGTACCTTCATAACATAATAAATTGAATTTTCATTACAAAAAAATACACTATATTGTGAGAAATCTTGAAAAATAGGACACATATTTTGTAGAATATATAGATATTGGGGTCACACTAGGATACAGCTTTGAAATACCCATTAAATGATATCGCATTGTGTTAGCGTTTTATTGGAAGAAATTAAAAAAGATTCTAAGAATTAAAAAGTATACTTTTTTTTACTGAAACGTTTGAATAACATACATATGTATACGTTTTAACCCTTCGTCTTACAAACCGTTCTGGCCAGACCAATTTCAGATATAAAAGTTGTTTTTATGTATTTCTAATTAAGCTAGAGACTTGAAATTTCAGGTACCCTCCTACAATTTTGTTTTCTAACAATCTGTGAAAAAACCAGAACGATGAAGCTAAGTCAAGGATAGTTATAAGGATAAATTGGTGTACATGTATTTGCTACGAATGTGACAATTGAAACATCTGTATGAAGAAGGCTTAATATACATTTGTATTGCTCTATGGTACTTTGAGGTATTTCACATTTAATATAATATTCTATTTACCAAATTAAGTATTGTAAAAATTTACATATGTCACTACCTATTAAATTAGGGGCTAATTTTATAATATTGTATCACCATCATTTGTTGATTTAATATTCGTAAATAAATATAAATTTGAAATTGCATTATCTCCCTTTTTACAAATATTTATAAGTACACATTATTGTCAAATAAAATTTTCTGAATAGGTGGATGTATTTGTAAACAATTTTACATATTTAATGAATTCATGTAAATTATTGCCTCAATATCAGCAGCACAATTAAGTATTTTAGGGATTTGTTTAATATTATGAAATCTAATCACAAAATTTAATTTATACACATAGAACAAATTTTCAAAAACAAATAATTATTTGGTTATTCAATAAGCAATTTTATATATATAAATTAAATGTTATATATAAAGATATAATTTTGTTTAAAAATAAAAACTTTTGTTTGTATTTTTTCAATATACTATTATTATCATGTGAAGCTATTCCTATATGTGAAGCTTACAAAAGAAGTAGGCGCCAAGTTACCATAGATTTGAGATACTAAAAAGAAAGGCGCTGAAGTAAAAATGCTGATAAATATTATTAAAAAAAAAAAAAAGAACTTCATTTGTTTACAGAGATATACAAATGTATATATTTTTTAATATTAAACTACTTATTTATACCAAGAAACATTATGTCTTCTTAACAATTTTTTTTTTTTAATTTCTTAAGGTTTCAGAATTATTTATTTTTTTATTTATTTATTAAAAATTCAGTAGATTGCAAGCCTAAAACGCCCAATTAATCTAATAAAAAATATGACTATATATTACATTAGATATAATTCAATTTAAATAAATCATAAAACTTAAAACAAACATATTATAATAAAAATGAATTTAATACAAAATAATATTTTTTAAATTTTAAATCTCCCCAAAATTGCACAATATGTTGAAGTTAAGAAGAAACAAAAATGATGATTTCTTAGTGAACTTTAGCTAGTAACAGCGGATATATCATCACAAGAAATTTCTTGAAGTTTTTTTAAATTCTTTAATCGATTTATTGAAATTACGCTCGCCATTAGGAAGGCAATTATTCCACAATCTGGAAACTCTTACCACAAATGATCTGGTCATATAAAGAGATGATTGATTAGGGCAAATAAGATTATTTGTTCTAGAAGACCTCCCAAAGTTAAATTTTTCTAGCAAATATGTTGGCCTACCTATCATAACGATTTTATAAAATTGATGTAGTAACCGTAAGTTTATAAAAGTTTGAAAGTCTGAACCTAGTACGCTAATTACAGAACCAGAAATATGTTCCCTATACTTAATATTACAAATATATCTAACAACACGATTAAAGCATAGCCTCAGTTTGGTTAAATTTTGTTGAGATGTACCCGAAAAAATCTGAATGATAGTGTTGCTCTTTTCTTAATAAGATATAGACCAAGGCAATATAGTTTCCTTAAAATAAACGAAATTCTTGAAATTACAAAATTAACATGAAAACTGAAATCTAATTTTGTGTCTATATATATGCCTAAGACCTTATGATGCGAAACAAATCCAATACTCCGGTTCATTAAAAACACATTTGGTAAAATGGAACAATGAGAAAAATACATGGCTTTAGTCTTTGAGGGATTAATACATAAATAATTCGCTTTAGACCATTCCAAAATGCGTTTCATATCATTATTGACATTTGTTTCAATGAAGTTGACTCCATTTCCTAAATCATTTGCAAGCAATTGAACGTCGTCTGCATACTGTTACGCGCCGTATATGCTGAATGAACAATAAATATTGTTATACAGAGATATGGACAAAATAATTACGTTTCTTAGAATACTTAGTTAAGGGGTAATTAAGATAAGGACTAGCTCAGAAAAAGGTATTAAAACTCTTAACCAGGTCTTCAAAGCGCATAACATATAATATACTCTCTACCCTTAAATACCTTAGAGTATATTAAATAAAAAAAAAGAAAACTAAATTATTTTGCAAATTTTATAATGTGGCAAGATGGAGTGCCATTTGGGGTACATACTTCCCACCCTACTGACTAAACTTCTGTCAGATTCCATGACAGATTTGTACCCTATTTTTAAAATCTGTCCCTTTAAATAACATGTTTATTCTACATACTTACATATATCTTTGCCATGTCTATCCTTCCCTTATTAAAAGATTTAGAAGTTCATGTTTACAAATTACAAAATTACGCAAATTTTATTGATAAAAAAAGAGAGTGATAAATATAAAGAAAAAATAATTTCATACATATAATATGCATGATCCATACTCAGTGAGTGGGAAGAGCATACTAAAATAACTAATATATTTATTTATAATTTATATTACTTTCATTTCATAAATGTACACAGCAATTGATGAATCCACGATTGATTTGTTGGGCCCAGCAGTCAATGTGTGATGTTGTTGCTGTAATCTCTTAACTTTTTGTTTAATTAAATGATCTGCTCTTTTTGTAAATGAAGATTATGAATGAAATGAAAAAAACTAAATTTAGATCATAATAACAATAAAAAAAAATTACGTAAGATATTAATACTAGATGATTTTACACCAAAAGAAAAATATTAGTAATATATAATAACTACATAGTAATTATATTAATAAGTAGAAAATATTTAATTAAATTAATTATTATCTATGATAATTTAATTTCTTATTTTTATTTTTATAAATATATAGATTAAATATTAAATATTTTAGATTAAATAGGTAGATATTTTAAATTCAATTGTTTTACATTTTATAGAATAATTATAGGCAATTCTTTTAAATCAAAGTAGTAATAATAGTGTTTTACTTTAGTTTAATTTTATATTTAATTTAGGAATTCTTTAATTTATAATCATTCGAGTATTTAATTTGATTAATTCATTTTATTTTTATTTTAGAATGATCAAATTTAAATGGCTTAAATTCAGATAATGTTATTATAATAACGTTAGAAAATACTATACTTTCGGAAGAAAATGCTTTAGATTAATTAGGTTTTTTGTTAATTTACAATAATTGTAAATATATATAAGTTTAATAGAATAATGATATAATTTTATATAAATTTAGAATATTAGGTTAGGTAAATGAATTGAAACCTTTTGTAATATAATTCATATTATTATTTTATAGATAGGTTTTAGATTTTTTTCAGAAAATTTTACAATTAAAGTTACAAAACCAATTAGATTTTAGTTATAATGAATATGCTAGTCAACGATTAATAGGAAAATTTAATTAGACGAATTTATATGGTAAAATATGGCTTTTATATATAGAAAATTATATTAGGTTAAATAGTAATAAAAATACTTTTCAGTCATCCAGGTTATGGAAGATTATAACGTGGTTCCATAAAAGGCTTTTAGGTTTATATTTGTAATATTTAGTTTTAAGTTTCGTTATGTTGTAATATTAACAAGTATTACGTAACTTGGAGGAAATCAGATATGCATATATCAATGTGATAGCCACGTGCACCTAACAATCCTTGTCCACGTGTAGTTCAAAATTAGAGATTTTATGAGCGTTATGAACGCCAACAAACATACAGCCGGAATGGGTTTACACAAATTTATTTGTTGGGATCTCTGGTTAGGTGATAAAATCCCCACGTGGGAAACAAGACCTTAGGGTGACAATATATTAGGAAAAATCACAAATCTATTATAATACCTCTTCTTACCTTTAGGTTTTTTCCAATTTCAAAATATTGAAATATTTGTTGAAATGATTAGAAGAATTTAATTAAAATCTTGTTAATTTTCCCAAAATGATAGGTTTAATTAATTAAACAACTTAAATAATTTTCACTTTGCAATCACTATTGTAACACACTTTTTGTTTAAATATTTTCTTTTATTAAGAATGTCACTACTTTACGCTGCTACGCACAATATATAAATGATCGAAGATGATTAAGAAGTGGTGTAATAAAAGAATATATAATTACGCAGCAAAATTAATCAATTGTTCTAGAAGAATTATGTATGTGATAATAAAAATATCAATTTCTCAGCTAGTGCAAAAAAAAGAAAACTGATATAATCTTTATCATTTTTGAGTGTAATTCATTAAACAATTTGCATGTAACTTGTGTGCATATGTATGTAATATTATGTGTTTCTCTCATTACTAATGTTGACTATTTTTCTAGCATGCTAGATAAAAGGGAAAGATACCAAAAGTGGATATCTCATCTTAGGATAAACAATGAATTTGGTAAATTTTAAGTTTACAATTAAATATATGTAAACAATGTAATTAATAATGAGAGTGTATACATTGTAATATTAAAATTAAAAAAATAGTTGATTTTATAAAAAAAATATATATCGTCCATTCCATGGAAGAACGCCCAAGAATATTTTTCATGTCTTCCGATTTTAATAATATTTGGCATACGCATACGCTATGGAGCCATTTTTGAGATATTGATGTTTAAAGTTAGACACTTTTCACTTTTTCACTTTTCACTTTTTGAAAAAATTAAATCGCGAATAAATTCGCGAATTTTCCAAAATTCCATAGGTTATATGCTCCATAGGTTATATGTGTACCAAATATAAACAAAATCGGATGACCCTCCGTAAAAAAATTGACATTTTTTATAAATCTTTCGTGGAATTGACGATATATAAATACTATTACTTTTATTGAACATAAAAAGTGTTTTAGTTAGTTTTGAACAAAAATCGCAACAATATGTATAGCATTTGCATAATTGTATGGCATTATACAAATCATTCAAGTACATAGTAAATAAAAGAGGTCCCATTATTGAACCTTGCGGTACCCCCATGAAAATTTTTCTAATTAATAAAGAATTCACACCTCTGTCCATGTTAATACGAATATTTTCCGATACATCTAACACTAGACCCGTAGAGTTGTAACCACTCCTAAAACCAGATTGAAATATATTTATCATATTCCTAGAGTCTATATGTTTCAGCATTTGTTTTTTCAATAATACCTCTATAACCTTGGAGCAGGCATTCAATATACTAATTGGGCGATAATCTGAAACTGAAAGAGGTACTTTAATTTTTGGTATTGGTACTACTCTACCAACTTTCCAAGATTTTGGAAAGACAGAGCGTGTTATTATTGAATTTAAAAGAAAAGTAAAATATTGAGATATAACAGGAAATATAATTTTTAAAAATTTCAATGGAATACCATCAGGACCAACAGAATTCTTTTTAATACTTATCATCGCCTCAAAAACTTCCGTAGTGTCTACGTTTCAAAAAGTAAAGCCACCATTGCATTGAAATGAATTAATTCCTGAGTAAATGTGAACAATTGGTGGAAGCAGCGATTGTTCATTAAATTCCTCAATATCAATAAAAGAATTTGAGGTTTTATTACCAATAACACCATTCAATTTCAATTTCGACCACAATTGGGACTGAGAGCATTCACCAAAATAGCTAATACTATGTAGTTTCCTCAGTCGTCTAATGGTTAATTTAACCTTATTTCTATATTTGCAATAAATTCGGCGGTTATTTGGAGAATTACTTTCGCAGTACGCACGCCATGCTAAATCTCTGTTTACTCTTGCAATTTTAAGTTCCGTTGACTCCATCCATTTCTCCGATTTACCTGGAATAAATTTTCTTAGTGGCCCACTCTCATCAAATGGTCTTTTAACTGTGTCATTAAATAATTCAGACTGCGTTTCCACACAGTCAGTACTAAAAAAATTAAAAAAATTTAACTCGTCAAGTCTCGTGATACATCGCTCAATATCAATATTCCTATAATCTCTGTAAAAATGGTTTTCTAATTGTCTCACAATCTGAAGTTTGTAAGATAGGGAAATAATTGCATGACCAAAATTTAGGGCAGGAAATTGGTACTGCGTATTTTTGTTCACCAGATTCATATCAGATACAAAGAAGTAATCAATTAATGTTGAACTATTATAAACTTCGTTAATATGTGTGGGAACACAGTTATGAATAACTGATAAATTTGCCCGAGAACAAAAGCTTCTAACAATAGACCAGTATTGATTATACCGTTCACCACCACAAATGATTAGGATATTATGTGTTTGTGTAGAAACTGTAACGCAGTGACAGCCCCTACCTTAAAGTTTACCGTTCGACTCAAATTCACTTTTTGTCCGTCTGTCTGGTCCAGTGTTACCGTTTGGCAACTTTAGTCGCCAATTGCCCCTTTTTTAACCACCTGGCCACTTTTTTGGACCCTTTTATAAATGGCGACTAAATGGAGACTTTTTAACACTATGTGTTGAATAACGAGAAACTAAGTTAGTTAAAATATATCGATCCATTTTATATTAATTTAAAGAAATAAGTTAATTATTTTGAGATTATTTCACTGTATAGTGTTAGAAATAGCCGCGGAGTATTTATAAGTGGACTGAAACTGTTAGTTACTAAAAACAAAAATGAAGTCATCATATGCCGAATTTTTTGGACTGAATTGAAAAAATAAAGAATATATACGATGAATACTTATATCCTAGGTTATATTTTTACATTATTTTTTACATTATTTTTTTCACTAAATTATCAATAATGAAAAATAGTTTGTCCAATACTTGCGGATCCATACGTTTAGTCCTAAATTGGTTCGAAGGAGAATTGAAAGACTGATGTAAGAGAGTAAAAAAGTACAGAAGTGTAATTAATAAGAAGAGGATTGTATGTCAACTATTTTTGTGAAAAAATCTTTAATTTTGAAATAAAAAAAAAAATATTTCTATAAAATAATTAAAAATAAATTACTTTGTTAGTAACAGAATTGGATTTAGTAGTTTTTCCTAAAACATAATATTTTTTTATTTAGTTGTTATCAAATAAACACATTTAAAGGAGTTTTTTTTAGGTTTTAAAGCAGTTGGCCCCTTTTTCTTTTTTTTTTTCAAAAGGTCCCCTTTTTGGAGACTTTTTATTTTGAAATCCCCTTTTTTGGACGCTTTTTAAAAATTCTCAACGGTAACGCTGGTCTGGTCGGCTGGCTGTCCATTAGGGTGGTCCAACATTGTATGAAGAATACCTAAGTGTATCACACATTTAAACGTACCTAAAATTATTAAAGGGGAGGTCATTTAGAATATATTTGCCAAATTTCAACTTCCTACGATGATAAGAATTGGATGCTACACGCAGTGTTACCGTTTGGCGACTTTAGTCGCCATTTGCCCCTTTTTCAACCACCTGGCCACTTTTTTGGCCCCTTTTTCAAATGGCGACTAAATGCGCCTTTTTAAAACTATGTGATAAATGACGAGAAATTAAGTTGTTTAAAACATATAGACCCATTATATATTAATTTCAACAAATAAACGAGTTATTTTAAGATTGTTTCATAGTATAGTGATATAAAAAACCGCGGAGTGTTTATAAATGTACTGAAACTGTTAGTAACTAAAAACAATAAAGTTTATGAATCTTTTTGAACTGGATTGAAAAAAATAATCGATTTATATTTTTACATTCCACATAGCAACTAAATTATCAATACTAAAATTAGATGGTCTAACAGACTTAAGTCAATACTTGATCCATGCGTTCCGGCCTAAATCTGTCTGACGGAGATTTGAAAGACTGAAGAACGAGTGAAGAACTCGTACAAAAGTACAGACTTTTAAATAATTAAAAGAAGATTGTAAACATACAATCAATAAAATGTGAATAAATCTTTATTTTTGCATTAATAAAAATTTTTGTAAAATAATTATAAATTTTTTTGTTATAAATAAAACTGAATTTTGTAGTTTTTCTTAAAATACAAATTTTTTGTTTTTGTTGTTATCAAATAAACAAATTTTTAAGAGTTTTTGTAGACTCTAAATCAGTTGGCCCCTTTTTTTCAAATAATCCCCTTTTTTGGCGACTTTTTATTTTGAAATCCCCTTTTTTGGGCACTTTTTAAAAATTCTCAACGGTAACGCTGGCTACACGGCCATTTAAGTTGATGATTTCAGAACAAATCTTAAAAAAATCTCACCAAAATTAATGATGAAAAGGATGCCACATGACCATTTAAGTCGATGATACTAAAACAAATCTTAAGTTTCTTCTTACCAATATTAATGATATATACGATAGCTTATAAAAAATTATTATACAGATATTTCGTAATTTTTGAAGAAATGAAAAAATGACATTTTTTAAAAAATTTTTTAGTACAGTTTTACTTATTATTTCTACGTCATTTTTTTAATATCAGTTATTTTTATTATAATATCGATTTAAAAATAATTTTAAGATTTATACTACGATCATTGACTATAGCATCCTGTTCCAATCATCGTAAAAAGTTGAAATTTGGCCAGGTTGGTCTAAATGATATCCCCTTTCATAATTTTAGGTACGTTTAAATGTAGCTCGCAAAAAGGAATCTTGTGCGCAAAGTACAGGTCGCAATTTGCAAGGACGAAGCTTATTTATTCAATCAGGTTATGATCGGCCTATTATTTGACCTAGTCCCCATACAAATGCCTTCCAGGAATAGAGTTTAGCACTTAAAAATAACTAAAAGATTGTTTAATATGTCAAATTTCGTGAAGATCGGTCCTTAATTGACTATAGCTCCATTGAACCCTTCTTCCGAAAATCTCTTTAACATGGATAAATCCCATAAAAATGCTAGAAAATGATGTAGGGTATCATATGTTCGGACTTTCTTACTTGTTTTATGCATGATTTAAACTAAGTCATCCTACATTATATTTTAAATGTTTTAAGCCAAAATACGTAACAATTTATTTTAATGGAATTTTGTGCGTTATCAATTAGTTAATAAAACAGAATAATTTAATTATATATCTGTACAAAAAGAAATATACAATTAATATGATACATTTATAAAGTTAAAAAGCAGTTTTTTCCACTCTCTTGATATATTTTTCAATTTTAGTCATAATAAGTTTTTCATCTTTAGTTATAGTAAGTAAAAAAAAGTATATAAATTTGTTTTTCTTGATGCTATTGTACATATTAAGACTTGTTCTTGTTCATAAGTATGTGCTTATTTTATAATATCGGACAATATCTATGGTATAAAGTCCAAATAAATACATTGGGTCATAAGGTCTTCTTAATCACCCAATAGCAAAAAAAAAAAAAAAAAAACACATGCACTAAAAGGCATAATGAATAAATATTTTTTATGACTTTTTCAATGCTGGTGCTATTAATTGATTTCCATATGTATAAAGTTCAATTTATAATCAAGTAATGAAAGAGAAAAATATTTTAATGAAATAGAAAAATATATCAATAAATTTGGTATCATTGTGATGCTATAAAAAATGTCTGTAATAATAGACATTATAGAGGAAAAAAAATTATTTTATTAGGTCAAGAGTTTCCAATTGAAATTTAATAACACTTTAATATATTAAACTGTTTGAATTAAATTTGAAATAAGTTCTTGATTTTTGCGGAAATGAAATATTAATATTTATATTTAATACATTACCTAAGAAATAAAATATTATGCTAATATGCTTTTTTTACAACTTAAAAATAATAGTTTATTTTATTTTTTTTTTTTTTATTAATCGATAAAATTAAATATTTTTGTAAATTCACAATTTTTGACTAATGCTGGATGTAGGTTGCAAACCTAACTCAATTTAAATTTTGCTTTATTAACCATTTATGAAGCCTTGTCTTTTGAGATATATAAAGAAAAGTCAGTTTTTCAAAAATGACATAAAATTCGATTAAAATTTGAGTTTAGTCAGAAATTTTCTACGTCCAATTTCGCTAGGGGTCACCGAAGGTCTAAAGTTTATTCGGTGAGGCATTTAAGCAATGAAATGAAATAAGTTAAAGTATTAGTACTTACATATGTTAACGATTTCTACCAAAGCTTTTTTATATTTATGTTTTGTTTCATTGCCTAGTTTAAGGCGTTTATATAAGAAATGTTAAAAAAATTATAATTATCTTCTTTAAGAACACATGATAAGTTCAATGAATTTTTGAAACTCTTAGTAAAATTTGACAAAGGAAATGTCTGTCGAATATTTTAACACATTAAACACAAGTTTTAATCGATTTTCTTAAAAACGGACTAGAAATTACACCTTATAAGGAGAGGTAAATGAATTAAAAGTTCTAATGAAATATTCCCCATTAAATGCTGTAAATATTTATGTGAATGTAATTTAGCTTCAAAATGTATTTATACAATTTTTTTTTTTTTTTTGATCTGATACTACTTTGGTACAAAAAAAAAAAAAAAATTTAAAAGTCATAGAACAAAAGTTTTGTCTACCAGCGAAAAATCCTTTGGAGTGTTTATTATATTTGTCAATAGCTATCAATTAGTGTAATACTGTTGCATAGTGTAATACTAACGAACAATATTAAAAATTTTGTATACAATAATTTTGAAATTTTTTAGGTTTAACGAGAAAGAAAGATATAGTCGGTCAAGCCCGACCATATGATATCCTATACCATTGTATACATCAAAATTCGGGGAGGGGTCTTTTGGGGCCCAATTGTGTTACGTTGTTACTAACACTTATATGAATTTAGTTAATTTCATTAACTAGTCCCTTTCATTATTATTATTATTATTACATATTATTTTAATTCAAACCAACTAATATTTCATTTTTGCATTTCTTAGATATTTTTATGAAACTTGACATGACATGAATTTATACACTGAAAGAAATGTCTTCACAGATCCAGTGGACTTTGACATTAATCTAATGAAAAATTTCATTAAAATTCAACATATGTAAGGGTTCGTTGGATTAATGAAACGTGTTTCGTTAAACTTATGCACAGTGCTGAGGTGTTTTCGAGTTGATTTGGAGGAGTGCAGACCCCTAGCGTGTCAGGGGTTAAGTGGGTGGCCCTCCAAATTTGCCCCTCTCGGGTATGTCATTTTTTTAAAAAATCGCCAAAAATTCATTTATGATATGATATGGGAGGACCTCCGAAATGGGTCACCTCGGATATTATTTAATAAATAATTAAAAGAGTTAATCATTTTCGGAGATTCTCCTCCTGATCACATACCAGCTAGAAACTTGTACTCCTCCAAAATATTTGAGGTAAAAATTTATTTCGAACCGAATATCTCTTAAACTAAAGGAGATAACCTACACATGTAAGCATATTTTTTGTAGAGATTTACAAGGACTATTTATATATAAAATTTCTTTTCTGTCATATCATAAATTAATTTTTGGCGATTTAAAAAAAAAATGGTGGGCCACCCACTTCCCACCTGTTGTTGCTATTTCTAAACAATTACATTTATTGAAGAACTTTACTTTAAATAATAATTTGAATAACAAATTCATATAATTAATTTTCAAACTTTTTCAAGTTATCTAGAAGAATGCTAACTTTAGATTTTTTTTAGAATTCGTATTTAGGACATGGAAGTATATTTCAATAAATGACCAAACTGGCTCACAAGCCTTAAGTTATTCTGAATGAAACAAATAGAAAATGTTGAAGCAAATATCTAGAGATCTTAGAAAGTTTGAAAATGGTAAAATAGTTCCATCAAAATATACGTAAAATTGTTAAATTTTTCTAATTTTCCAACTGATAACATAACATGTATATGTTGTCCTATTATTTGAATAATTTCAATATGGTCTTGTAATGCCTGCATGGTATTACCGATAAAAAGAAATGAAATGCGAGACATTTCTTTTTTTTACCTGATGCGGTTCTTTCCACGAATTTCCAGTTGGGCCAAGAAAATAATGTAACACTTTAACGGCAAACATGTCAGGATCTGAAAAAAATGAAAACACATTTGTATCAAAACACCTATTTATATCAGTGCTTTTTCCTTGTTTTGACTTAGTCCTTTATATAGCTGGATAATTTTTTTGTACCCTTAAAATTGAGTCATGGGAACCATTAAGAAGAACAAAATCCTTATAAATCTATAAAATAATTCAAAAAATACAATTAGTAATTTGTAAGTACAAATTTATTTAGGCGAAATTTTAAAAATTTCGCGTAGATTATAGCACTCTTCGAATTTTTTTTTTAATCTGTAGTTGCTACATGCACACCACTTTGACTCAAATTCTTCCGCAGACAGATTGTCATAAAATGGACTCTGAACAATGTTTTCTGCAGCTTTTTCTGGAGCTAAGAAATAATATATAAATAATATAGAAATTTTTTTTAATTAAATAAATAATACATTTGTTATATAAAATTATAGCGCAAGTTTTGCAAATATCAAGAGACTGTTATTAACGCACGTTTGATATTTAAGCTGATACTACAAAAGTTCCACAAACTTTCAACAACTTTTTAAACTAAAAGTTCGTGGAATGAGTACCACAAGAACAATCTGTGGATATTTTCATTAAATAATTTTTGTCAAATTTTGTCAAAGTTAACTACATAAGTATTATGAATTCTATAAAAAAAATGTAGATTTTTTACTTTGGATGACAAACATTCTTTAACTTAAGAAGACACTTACGCTATGGGATAATGCGGATACCTAAAATTTTTATTATTCTAATTTAATTCTCGACATTTAATTCGCAAATTTTGCTTATGAACATTTTTAAAGAATACACAAAGCACCTATTAAATGACGTTATGTACTCCGATTTTCTTGAAATTTGACAAACATTTACACTTGGAAATTAGTTGTATTTATATTTTTTCTAAACTTTGATTTAAATATTTATAATTAGTTAAGTTGCCATCCATTGGCTGTAGAAATCACAAATGGCACCATATGGGTGGTTTCAAGATATAGGGCGCATAATCTCGGTGACTCTCCACCTAAAGAGTAAGTCCGCAATGCAATAAGGAAGGCGAACAGCTCAGATATTCCTATTATTATCTGTGCTGATGCCAATTCACACCAAATCATCTGGTGGAGTAGTGATACCAACCTGAGGGGTGAGTGTTTATTTGACTTTATTCTTGATACTAACCTGGATATAGTTAAGAATGACTCAGAGCCGACATTCATTGTCTCCGATAGAAGTGAGTTTCGCTAATAAGCGCTAGATATTTTAGCTTAGTCAATCAATAGAGGGTCTCTAAAGACTGCTCCTTTTCAGATCACAGATATGAGGAATTTGATATAAATACTGGTGATACTATCCCGATACCTGTACAAAATAAGAGAAAGACAAATTGGGAAGTTCAACGTAGGAGCTTTCTAACTCTCTTAATAACACTCCGGTGATTGCACTGGGGATATTGAATCTACAGTTAACATTCTTAGTGAATCGTTACGGTCTGCTACTCTTCTGGCCTGTTCGCTGGCCTTTCGTAAAGGTAGGGCTAAACCTCAATGGTACAACCCTGATATAGCATAAACTAGGATTGTATCTCGTCGTCTGTTCAATGAGGTCAAAAGATCGGGTGACAGGTCATCTTACAAAGATTCTGTAAATAGTTTCAAGAATTTGATAAGAAATTCGAAAAGGAAAGTTTTTGCAGTAAAGTAGAATCTTCTTCGGAGACGAACCGATTACATAAGATTCTCGCAACTTCGATGATTGTTTTCAGTTTCAAGAATAGCTTTTGAGGTGTTATTCGACCCGCACTTTCCTGGTAGTCAAGACACTGCCTACCAGGATGAACAAAGACTTTGATGGTAGATTGACAGTTTTGAACCGTTCAAATTACCAGGTTTAGATAGTATCATTCCGGCGGACTTGCAAAGTAATGCCGATATTATTATACCATGGCTAGTGCTTATTTACCATGCCTGCCTAAGCAACACATATATTTCATTATGCTGGACTATGTGGAAGGTAATTTTTATTCCACAAAACACACACAAAACCGAAGGATTTTAAACCCATTTGTCTAGCATCCTTCCATGTATGATCTGGGTATCGATAGTAATACCTGTAGTTTAATAGGTAAATTACTTAGGAACAGGCACATTTGTTCTGATCGGCCTGACTAAGGTTTCTAGGATGGCCAACAGGGGTACTCTTCAAGGTGGTATTCTCCCACCAATCTTATGGAATATTACCATTAATACTTAATTGTTATGTTAACTTGATAATATGAGGATTAAGACAGTCGCCTCTGCGGACGACGTCGCGCCGGCTGTATCCTGAAAACACCTGGATACCATCTCTCATTGTCTGGAATCTTCGCTAAGTACTGTTAGTGACTGGAGTGTCACATGTGGACTTGGGGTCAATCCAGCTAAAACGGAGCTTGTACTCTTCTCTAGATGGTATAAGTCACTTGAATTTACTTCTTCTAAACTGAACGGAATCTTTTTGCTGATCTGTGACAGGACCAAATAAATGGGTATTATTCTTGATAAGATATTTGGGACCAAATATCCAAGCTAGGGCTGATAAGGCGATTACGCCCACTTATACCTGCAGGAAAGCCATGGGTACTACTTGGGAATAAACCCAAGGGGTATGAAGTGGATCTTCGAGGCAGTAGTTAAACCTATACTATAGTATGGGTATTATATTCATCGTGAAATCTTTGTAAAAGTTTTCAGATCGATCGCCATTCTCACAACGGGTGCGCTGCGTACGATGCCAACCAAGGTTCATTTTACAATTTTACATTGGCTATCGGTTGACTTAATGTCGTTACAGTTTGCTAATTACTGGGCTATCAGGCTGAATGCAGAATGTCTATGGAGTAGGTGTGACTATGGACATGCTCGTATATTAGGTTACTCGACAGGTAACAGACAGCAAAGCTGCCATTAGATCTGTAGCGAGTGTTTATACGACATCTTTGTTAACAACTGGCGGATGCTACTGCCAAAAAGGGATTGACTCTTAATGATTAGTCTATCGATCAGCTGATAGGAATTCCCTTAGTGGAATCAAGGTTCAATCTGGAACTCTTTAGAACTGCTCAGACTAGATGGGAGTATGAACCAACTTGTCGGATTGCAAGAACTATTTGGTCCACTAGTGATGGGCACAGAACTAAATCACTTAATTCGTTCTCCAGAACACAAGTGAGATTGCTAGTGTCTGTAATTACTGGACATTGTATCCTAGGGCTCATGCGCGAAGACTTCCTAATTATGACTTCTGTAGAAGTTGTAATGATGAGACTGAAGAAGAGTCAGTCTTTCATCTGCTATGCGATTGTCAGGCATTATCGCAGCTAAGGACTGCTACACTAGGCACTCCTACTCTCAATTATGGTAACTTAGGCACACAGAAGTTAAAGTCAGTCAGTTTAATGTAGACAGCTGCAAACCTGTATTGGGGTACTACAATGGGATCAGATTTTCATCATGAATCATAATAAAAATGGAAGATATAATTTTTCAAATATCCTTAAGGAGGACGAATATTTATTTCATTATACTTTTCTTTAAAAAAAAATGGCGTTTTCATAAAAATAATTGCAAACAAGTTTCAATACACATTAATTTGAGCCAAAGATTGTTTAAATCGGATAAATAGAGATATACTGATTTAAATTTCATGTATTTAAAAACAAAAAAAAAAAAAAAACATCTGAAAAAAGTGAACTTTGAACAGCGACAAAATCTAAACTACAACTAATTTGAAAATTTTGAAGAACTCTAAATTTGTGTATGCCGAATTTTATCGAAATCGGAGATGGTAATATTCGTCTGGTGTTCGAAATTTTTTGTTTTCTCCCAATATTATTTAAAAATGTTAATTTATAATGCAACTGGATTTTTGAAAATGTTCTCCCTTTTAGATTTTTCATTTCAACCTAAATAGTAATTTATTGGTCCAACAGTTCATTTATAATGGAAATATTTGCCATTCTTCAAAAAAATTTAAAAAAAAAAAAAAAAAAAAAAATACCTATTACAAAATATAACATTTTTAAATATTTAAGTTTTTGTATGTTTTACGCAAATATGGAATTCATGTTAAACTCTGCCAAATAAAACAGTATTTTTTAAGAAAACGACATTTTAAAAGCACATAATCATTCCAACCTTTAAGATAATTTATTTTTCAATGTAACCACTTCCAATGACTTATTTTTGACACATATTGTTTAGTTCAAAATAAGACCGAAAGCACAAGTAACGTAGAAAAGAAAACTTAAAAAAAAAAATTAAAGAAAAGTTAAACGGAAAGCAACAAATCGTTTGCAATAAATCAATCAATTTTTCTAAGTCACTACTTGCGTGCAGTGACTTTTTTCATTCTTTCCATAAAAAGTTGCAACAAACAGAAAAAGAAAAAATCTTAAACGACCATTAAATAAATTTGATGTAAAGTACTAACATTTATTTTTCAGTTTTTGTTGCCATTGTTATGGGTTTTTGGTACATTGACTTTATTTATCGTGAAGTTATTTATTATGAAAATAACAATTTTTTTTTTTTCTAAAGTGTAGAGAATAAATATGGGTTGAAAACTTATTTAGTTAAATATGTTCTTTAGACAGTTTCATTTTCGTCTGATATTTTATTAAATCGTAAAAAAAAATGCGAATAAAGTGTCATTAGTATTGTCTTTTTAAATACATACAATAAATATATTATTTTAAGTTAAAGGGTATTAATTTACAGTAGTTCCAACTACAGTGTGTTGAGTTTGGTTAAATAATTATAGTTAAAATCATAAAAATTTTACACTTTTAATGTACAATTATTTTAAAGTTAAAATTTTTCTTACTTTACCAAAATTAAACCTTCGTCTTACAAACTGGTCTGGCCAGACCAATTGCAGATTTAAATGTAAATTTAATATATTTGTAATTCAGCTAGAGACTTGAAATTTCAGGTACACTCCTACAATTTTGTTTTCTAACGATATACAAAAAAAAAAAAAAAAAAAAAAAACAGAACGATAAAACTAACACAATGATAGTTATAAGGATAAATTGGTGTACATGTCACATTCGCACCAAATATGATCTGGCTTGAAAATAAATATTGTATGTGTATTTATACACAAGAGAGTACACCTGGGGTGCTTCTCCACCCCTATAGTATTGAAATAAAAAAGTTTATACAAATATATACATTAGAGTGTCCCAAGAATAGTGTTTTCGAGATTTCGATGTAGGAGCATCCCTCAAACGATTCGTAAAAATAAGCTGAATATGGGAAAAATATTAAAAAAATTTTTAAAATTGGACTTCAGTTCCCTACCAGCGATTTTAAAATCATGGATCCCATACATTTTGGTCAAAAAAAAGTTTAGATTTTTAAATCGAAATGGGTATCAAAAAATTCTTCATTTTATGTTGGTTATGGAAAAATATTCTAAAAATTTTTCCAATGGGATTTTCGTTCGCTAGAAGACTTTTTAAGGTATTTTTATGAAAAATTTTTTTAAAAAATCTAGAAAATTACATATTATCAACAGTTCTTACTACAATGCAATTTTTTAAAATTTTAGCCTTAAAAGGAACAAAATTATAACATTCTTATCTATTTTTTTTAAGAAAAATATCGAAATATTTTTTGCAAGATGTACTAAAATGACGGTTTATGGTCCAAAATTTTTGCGAAAATTTTTTAAAATATTTTTTTCTATAATTGGCTTAAAATTACGAATTTTTTGATACCCATTTCAAGACTAAACTCAATACTATTTTTTTAACGAAATGTTCTAGACCCTTGACATTCGTAGGGAACTGAAGATCAATTTAAAAAATTTTTTTTAATATTTTTCCAATATTCAGCTAATTTTTACGCATCGTTTGAGGAGTGTTCCTACAAAATTTTTGGACACTCTAATATACATATATGTATAACTAGTAGCTTTTACCGCTTATAACTTCTTAAATACTGAATCTGTTCAGTACATCTATGAGAAAATATCTTTTTAATGGTATATTTTCTATAAAAGTCGCATGTTTAGTTTGAACGTAAAAGGGATTACAGGAAATGTGTTTTCCTATTAATTATATAGATATCCTGTGTAATTTTTATTTACATGTGTAGCCTATGTGTAATTAGTTTCATGTGCAATCTATCTGTAATTTTAAGTCTCAGTGTTTTAATTTTCCAAATTTTCTTTTTACAACACTTTCATAAAAAATAGTGAACTTTTTAAGAATAAGTAATCGTACTTGAATATTCTAGGGAATTTTAGTTAGAAATACGTCAGATAAAATCTACATTTGATTCTAGCGATTATAATTTTACTCCTGTAGTTATTGATAATCACAAAATTGTCCTATTTTTTTTTTTTTTTTTTTTTTTCAACTAAAGATGTTTTAAAAGAAAATTTATAACAAGTCGATAATGAGTGGAGAATCAACGCACGTCTAGATTATGACAAATTTAATCTCAATATAAATTTAAAGCGAGAATCATATTGACCAAAAGTTTTTAACTCAACAAAATTCTTTGAAAAAAATATTTCAACATTTACAAAATATAATTCAGATCATAATTTTACATCATTCAAATGTAACAGCAGAAAAATATTTAGCAATTTGATTAATTTGAAAACAGAGTAAGGAAATAAAATGTCTTCCGACAAAGGAAGGAAAACTTGAAATGGAAATTATAAATTTTAACTTTTTTATTCTTAAAATGCGTGAATTATTTATTATTTACATGTTACATTGTATGTAAAAAAATGTTTGATACATTTTTTATGTTTAATGGTTTAATCTGTGTTAAAAATAAACCTAAAACAAATTCAAGTGTAATTTTTCTTCAGATGTGTAATTTAGTCATCGGTTATGTGTAGTTAGTAACATTCTTGTTGGCAACTCTGATTTAGACCCAAAACAGGGTGAAGAACATTAAGTGTATCGATGGGGAAAAGGTTATATCTTGCAAGGTTATGTGATAGTGATGCTAGAATATAGTTATACAAATGTAATAATATAAAAAAATCACCAAAATTTCCATTTAAATATATAGAATTACAGAGCTGGTCTGGCCAGACCATATTTGTTACGTATGTGACAATTGAAACATCTGTATCACGAAGGGTTAATCAACATGTCCTCTGCTCTATTTAATGTCATAATTTTGAAAAATTCTGTATTTTTTATTACTTCCATCAACATACATATATTATTGTATATTATTTTCTATTTTATGTAGTTTTTCTCTCAAGAGTAAATTTTTTGCAAAAATTCAGAAAATAAAACTTTAAAACTTTTAAGTAGTAAAAAAATTCCTCTTAAAATATATGTTTATATTTTTATTAAGAAAAATGTATACACAACAATGCATTAAAGAAAGTAATTAGGCTGGTTATTATTAATATTATTTTTTTTTTTTTTAATTTTTTAATTCTAGCAAATATTCAACTACTATTATGTAGAAAACAAAAAATAAAAGTCATCGAAACAAAATTCATTAAAAACAGAAGTAAAAACGAAATAATTTTCAAAGCATACAGCAATTTTTTTTTATAAGTATAAGTATTTAAGGCAGCACTAAATATTTAACTAAAAAGCAATTGGTCAGAGGGGTAGTTAGATATTTAGTTTAAATTTAATAATGCTGTTATTTTGGCTGTAAATATTGGAATAGTCAATATAGGTTAACTATCAAGTAGATTAGAAAATAATTTATTTTGCTAGAATTAGGTTGCCACTTAATTTATTTCCAGATTCATTTAGAAGAGTACTAAACCCAATCTCTGTCAGAGAGATTTGTCATTAAGTCGCTAGTCCAGTTCTAAATTTCTCGGAGATCCCCTGTAACACTGCGTTTCACAAATTTAGTGCTTAACATCCATGGAAAAGATGAAAAACTCTTTATTTATTTTTAAAGTCTTAGAAATCTTTAACCGAACTCCTAGTATATTTTATGTGATTCCATCCTTCGATTTATAGGTGTTTATATTACTTCCCGGGATCCCGGATTAAAAACTATAAGTAATACTACTCTCATTCGTTAAACAACTTGGAACAAAGGGATATGTATTTTTGCATTAGCAGATTTAAAACAGAATTTTAAATGTTCTTGGAAAAAGAAAATTTATCAATTGGTTAATTAACTCGAGTGAATGCTATCATGAAAGAGCTTTGTGGATTATGTAAAATATTATATGGACTTATGTATAAATATAAAGTAGTTAGTTCTAACTGATTTAACATAAAATTTAATTAAAGCATAATCACGAAATCATTATAATACAAATAAGAGTAAATTATCTTAAAAACTGTATACATTTGTATAATAATAAATTATCATCTGAATGCCTTCTAAATTTTTATCCACTTTGGAATAATTTGCGTTTTTGTCTCATAACCTCACTTTTTACTTTAAACACGTATTAATCTATGTGCTACTCAGAGGTTTTCAGATATATTCAAAATGCTTTTACAATATTGTAAAGTATCGGAGATCCACTAAAGTCTGATTTTTTTGGAGCATAAAATGTCTTTATATGATTTAGTTATAGTGAAAAAATATTTCAACAAATTTTCGATTCATTATATGTTCAATATTTAGAAGGCATTCAGATGATAATTTATTATAAAAATGTATTCAGTTTTTAAGATAATTTACTCTTATTTGTATTATAATGATTTCGTGATTATGCTTTAGTTAAATTTTATGCGAAAATTTTTCGCAACTCTTACTTTCCAACCAATATCAAATATATATAATGTATAATCAAAAATAGAATTAGTTAGAACTAACTACTTTATATTTATACACAAGTCCATATAATATTTTACACAATCCACAAAGCTCTTTCATGACAGCATTCACTCGAGTTAATTAACTAGTTGATTAACCAATTGATCAATTTTCTTTTTCTAAGAACACTTACAATTCTATTTTAAATCTTGTAATGCATAAATACATATCCCTTTGGGTCTAAGTTGTTTAACGAATAAGAGTAGTATTATATATAGTTTTTAATCTGGGATCCCGGGAATCCCGGGAAGTAGAAAATTTGTTCTAAGCTAGTCTCAGATAAATCGAAAAAAATAATGTAAATTTAAGGGCTGCGCGTGAAAAAATTCATGCATGTTTCTGGGCTTATAACTTTTGATGTGGTGAAAAATAAAAATGTTTGTTAAATGGTTTATATTTGCCATTATGCTCACTATCCATGTGTTTCATGGTAATAGCAAAGCCAGTTTTTCTTAAAATGGAAACTTAACAAAAAACACCTAAACACATAATTACAATTTTTCATGAAACCTTACATCGATCACATAAAATACTTAATTGCAAGGAAGGCTGTTGTGTCGCAAAATACAGTTTCTTGGGACATAATATTAAACAAAGAAGTCACGGTCACTGAATGGTAACCTGGTAGTGAAAAACAAATAGTATCTTCAGGCTGTAGAATTCAGACAAAATAGAAAGGATTTTGAGAAAATATCACCTCATCTCTGGAAGAAAAGTGTCACAAAAAGTTAATTGCTTTGAATCTTTATCAGGAAATTTGAAAGGAAATCTAGCCTAGAGAAAAAAGTCCTAATAGAAGGTTATGTTAGGTTAGGTTGAAAAGGGAGGCGTATTCACGCCTCCACCCAGAAACCAAAAAGGTCCATTGTGATCCCTTTGAGAAATAGAGAGAAATTGAAAACAGAACAAGAGAATAGAAAATTTAGATAAAGAAGAAGAAGAAGAGAAGAGTGGAACCTAAACCCTAGCAATTAGTTTCGATTGCCCCTAAGCCATCTTATCCCCATTACAAACCCTATGAGATTAGTAAGCCCGTTGCTCGTAACCTCATCTAGTTCATGAAGTGTGTGGCTTCCAAATCACTTCAGCCTACGTCGCTGAAGTCCTACGCAATGACAGATAATGTGCTCCACTGTCTCTAGCTCGTCTACATCATCGCACGAACTGCAAAAATCTGTCGTGCCAATGTCCCATTTACTCATCATATTCCCTAGTGAGAAGTGACCAGTAATAATTCCTACTATGATTCTTATACTACTACGATTCATACCCAGAAGATGTTTCTAATCTGACAGTTTAAGACTAGGCCATAATGCTCTAGATATCCTGCAGTCCATTCTGTTCCTCCAGGCACGATTCGTGTTGTCCAGAATCCATTCCCTTATGGCCCTAAAGTAGGACCCAATTAGAATTCTAACGAATGTCTCCACGAAAGACCTATCCACTCCCGAGCCAATGCTAGCCAGCTATTTAGCTATTTCATTGCCGAGAATGTCGCAGTGACCCGGAACCCAACAGAGTCTTATTTTATAAACATTCATTAGTCTCCTTAATTCTCTCGTACACTCAAAGACCAATCTGGATCTAACATAGTGACTTTTCAGGGCCAATAATGCTGCCTGACTGTCAACGTATATAGTGATCTCAGAATTCCGTTCTACATTTTCCTCAGCAACCCTAGGGCTTTATAAATGCCCATAATTTCCGCTTGGAAAACGGTACAACTGTCAGACAATTTATATGACCGTCTGATATCAGTTCCCAGAAAGTAAACCCTGCTCCGGTGCCTACATCCATTTTCGAGCCGTCTGTAAAGACAGCACAACCTCCGTGGAGTCTTTCTACTCCAACCCAGAAGCCTTTTCAGGTATTTCAATAGTGGGAGTAGCCCCGAAGTCAATTATGGTTCCGACATGATCCGTAGATTCAGTTACGGATAGTATGCTAGTATGCTAGCATGCACCGCTCTGAAGTTCCTCAATAATCCTAGCTCCTTCAATCCAAATAGACTACGAACAGCCATTCCCTTCACGTACTCCTCAATTGGAAGTAAGTGGGGAATGATGTCCAGTGCTGCCAGAGATGCCAGTTGAAGCACACCTTTGAACTTTAGATAAAAGGTTCCTCTAGGTTATTTTACTTAAAACCTTCCACCATACTGAACAGCCATAAGTAAGAATCGGTCTTACAACCGAAGTGTATATCCAAGATACCACTACCGGTCTAAGCCCCCAATTCTTACCAATAGAGTTTCTGCAGGTGTAATAGGTATTAAGTTCCCTTTTGACCCTCTCCTGAGTGTTCCTCCTCCAAGACAATTTGCTGTCCAGGTAAACACCCAGGTATTTGGCCTCACTTGACAATTCAAGCTCCAAACCATTCAATACTGGTAAGCTAAAAGGCTCTCCTGGTGAACAAGACTAACTCGGTCTTCCCTGGGTTAACTCCTAATCCTTTACTATCAGCCCAAAGAGACAATTCCCGTAGACCTGATTGCATGACCTCACTGATCGTTGGTAGAAATTTACCAGAGACCATTATAACCACGTCATCTGCGTAGGCTACAATTTTCCGTCCCCTACCATCGAACTGTCTCAGGATGACGTTCACGACCAAGAGCCATAGTAACGGAGAAAGGACCCCTCCTTGCGGTGTGCCCAGACTTACCCTTCAGGTAGGCGTGTTGAGCGTCACTAATTAAGTGAGTCCCCAATCTATTCCTAAGATGCAGATCAATCAGTCTCTCCATTGTCTTCAGTAAGAAAGACGATAGGCTGATTGGCCTGTAATCCTTGGGTTTCGAGTGAGTCGGTTTACTCGCCTTGAATATGAAGATGACTCTAACCTCTCTCCACCCCCTAGGAATGTATCCTAACCTAAGGCACTCCCTAAATATATCCAAAAGTAGTGAGATGACCCTGTCATTGACATTCTGCAACATAGCCGGAAAGATTCCAGTCCTAATAGAAACGCAAGCAAGAATTTGGAGGTAAAAAATAACATGATAGTACTTCAGACGATTTTTTTCATAATTATGTGTATAATAGACGATGAAACTTTCGTACAGGCAAACTTTTTCTATGTCGCAGATGCTATAGGAATTATGGAAAAAAATATGTCGTGTATCAAAGAAATCAAAATTCCCAAGAATGTTTTTGATTTGGGAAGCCATATGCATATGCGAGAAAAAAAACACTTCATTTTTAAAAAATGGTTCGATTAACATAGCGCCTTGGGAAAAGACTTCTCCCTTTTCTAATAAAATTCAGTGTATCCGCTGATTTCTGACCTGTTCCCGCCTTTTCTCATTACAACAAGAAAACAATGGAGTTGTAACAAAAAAATTGTACAGAAAGACGCTAATCCATCAAATTGTCCGAAACTACGTGCAATTGACAGATATTGGGCTTTAGTAAAAAATCGTTTAAAGGACTAGCTTAAATGATAACGGAGTTTAAAAGTAAGTGGACATATTCGAGAAAAAAAGTAACCGAAACCTTTAATTATAATAATTCTGAAAAAAAAACAGGTATTTTCTTAATAACCATAAGGAAATAATTTATTTTTTTATGTTCAGAACTTGAACATAACATTAATAAAAATGTAATTTAGGAAAAATTTGCCCATTGCTTTAGTTTCTATAAGCAGATTTGCATGCAAGGATTTTCTCGTGCGCAGTCCTTAGTTCGAAGCTACAATATTTTTGCATAAATATTTCATCAGAACTTTCAATTCATTTATCTTACCTTATAAGGTTCATTTCTAGTCCTTTTTTAAGAAATAACATTATAGTCGATTTAAACTTGAGTTTAATGAGTTAAAATGATCTACAGATATTTTCTTCGTCAAATTTCACTAGGGGTCTCTAAAGGTAAAAAATTCATCCAACTTATCATGTGTTGTTAAAAAAGAAAATAATAAAATTTTCCCACATTTCTTATATTAACTGCTTAAACTAGGCAATGAAATGTAACATAAAATTAAAAGTTTTGTTGAAGTCGGAAACAAAATTACTACTAATTTCTTTAACTTAAATTTTTGCAATAAATGCTTCATCACATGAACTTTAGACCTTCGGTGACTCCTAGTGAAATTCGACGTGGAAAATTTCTGTACAACATTTTAACCCATTGAACTAAGATTTTAATCGACTTTTATGTCATGTTTTTTAAACTGACTAGAAAAGACCCCTTATTATTAGACGAATGAATAGAGTTTTAATGAGATATTGCTACTAAATGCCTTAAATATCTAAGCTTTGAACTATATTTATATATTTTTTTTTCTATTTATCTGAGACTACATTGGTGCAAAAATAGAAAAGCTTAGAAGATCATAAAACAAAAATTTTGCCTTCCAGCGAAAAATCCTTTGGAGGGTTTATTATCAGGGCAAGTTTTTATATGCACAAAAAAAATTGAAATATGCGCTTGAAAAAGCACGAAAAAATGTTATAATATGCACAGAAATATGCAAAAATAGCATGAATATGTATATAAAAACCAACGAATTTATGCATTTTCATATATTAATGTGTAGAAAATATGCACAAATATGCATTTTTTAACTTTCAATCTCTAATAGAATTCGATGTTTATAAAAATATAACTATTTTAATTTTAAGTATCATATTTGACGCTTCCGAATTATTTTTCTTTACAATATTTACAATGTACTTAAAATTCTCACCAAAAAATTTTCAGAAATTATTTGATTGAACTCTAAAAAATCACCAAAAAATTGTGTTTTTGTTAAGAAAACTAACTTTTATATCCATTATATGCAAATTTATGCAAAGATTTAAAATATAAGCATTTTTTGTGAAATTGTTTTGAAATATGCAAATGCTTACTTTCCAAGCGAAAAGCTTGAAAAACTTGCCCTATTTATTATACATATCAAGAATTATCAACTGAAGATGGAATGATTCCGCCACCACACGATGATCCTCAATTTGTCGCATAGTATAATAAGACGTCAGTACAATTTGATTTTAAATCCAAATACAGCTCTTCATTTTCGTTTTAAAACAAAAAGCATTATATTAATTGCGACAATTGTCAAACTACAACATTATGGCAACTTTATGACTCAAAGCTAAATTTACTACAGATTGAATTCTCAATTTCATATCAATTTATATACTAGTGTTTGAGAACGTCAAGAACCATCTGCAGCTTAAAATATATAAAACAGGTGTCTTATTAATACATAAACAATAATTTGTAAAAGCTTTTATAATACATGTTTCTCAAAAACACTTAAGCAATCGTTTATAAAAGTCCAGTAAAAAAAGAGCATACTATTTATTAGTAAATCCACTAATGCTAATGGACCCCAAATAATTCCAATTTTGATGAAACATCAATGAATTTGTAATGTTAAGTGATTTAAATTATCAAACTTGAAAAATTTGAATACGTTACAAACTGGAAAATTAAAAAATCGCTTATTAAACTAATTTCTTTAACAATATATTTATTTAAATGGAAACCTATACGAATCTAAAAATCTACGTTTCTGTTCCTATTAGGGAATGCATCTCGGGATTCCCGGGAAATTAAACATTTTTCATTTCCCGCCTTCCCGGGAATTTTGTCCGGGAATCCCGGGAATTTTAAAAGCACTTAAATGGAAGTAAGCAAAAATTTATACACTTTTGTCAGTTTTAAACAAAATTAAACTAAAAATTCGGCTAGGAATTAAAACTTTACGACAATTCCATTAGTATGTTTTTGTGTACAATATATAAAACGGTTTATTTGGGAAGACTTTATGGCATTCATTCAATTAAGCATCTTAATAAAATGTCTGCACTAAAAAACAATTAGTGAAAACTGATTAATATAATATTTTAGACATTTTAAACATGTACCTATTCGTTATAAGTTGTCAGTAGTATAGACAACGGAATTTGTCTCATAAAAATTTGACAAAATATTAAAATTAAAAGTTATGAGAAGAATTATGAGTGGGTCCTAGAAAGCTACAAATAATATTATTTGTTATGTATGAGAACGTCTGGACTAATCTATTACATGAAATCGAAATTAATAAACAAGAAATTGAAACTTACTGGTCCAAAGTTAATTTTTCAAGCTAAATTTAAACCTACCTTAAAATAGGAATAAAGTCATTATTTGTAACATTTTAGTCAAACTATTTTCAAAATATTAGCTACGTTTAAATTGGACTACGATATTGAAGCTACAAACAGTTTAATAGCGTTTGAACTCACGTTTGAATCACACCTAGGAGTTTCCGAAAAGGTGGTCATCAACCACTTCTTTAAGAATTAATAAATTCTTTTTAGTGGACTTTTAATAAAATTAAATTTTATATTGATTTACGAAACTATCTAAAAATTTTATTGAATGATATCGTTGGCTTAGTAAATATTTTTTTAGTCAATTTCTGACATCTCTATTTCTGTCATAAATACATTGTTTTATGCATAAAGTAACAAATAGAGACGAAATTCTCGATTGACAATTAAACAAAATTGTTGTTTTGTAAATAAAAGTGTGTTTTTATTTTCGTTTGGCAACAACAAAATGTATTTGATTACATGTATTTTTTTGTTGCATGAGTTAAGGCTCCATTACTCTTCCGTAAATGTAAAAGTAGCGAATCAGCTGACACGTTTTCTTTATGAGAGTTATGTGTGTATGTGTACTCAAAAACGTAAATGTTACGTAGCAACCTAATCAAGTTAGGTCGCTCTACGTTTTTACGTGACAGCTGAAAGGACAGTGTTGACAGCTTTTTATTTCAATATACTAAATCTGCGTAAAAAATCGATATAATAAGTTTATAATTGAACAATTTGTTTTGCTGTTTTCTACGGAAAAAACTTGTTCAAATAATTTAAGTAAAGTGCGGAGTTGAATCAATAAATTAAAATTTAAAATTTTTGTCATAAAAGCACAAATTTCGTTTTGTATACAAGTCGCTAAAATACAAACTAATAAATCTATCGATTTTTAAGCTGAATTTGATTTACAGAAAAAGTGTGTAATTTATATCACTGATATTGATGTGTACAAAACAACAACAAAGTACTGGCTACATTTACGTTTTTTGAGTAAGCATCCATTTACGTTTCCAGTTACATTTATGATTTTACATTTACATTTACGGTAGAGTAATGGAGCCCTTAGGGTTTTGACAACCGAATTAGGTTTTTGATAATTAGTTTTGTCTCTTGTTACTCTTTGGTTTTACGGTTCATGTATTTTAAATGAAAAATAATATTTTTTTTTTTTTTTTTTTGCCTAATATTATGTTGATACCCATGATAGAATAACTAAAGGTAAAATCACTAGAAAGTTTGTTCTCATTTTTATTTACCCTGAAAAGTCAAACACATATGAATCAAAAGAAAATGTAAAAAAAAATTAAAATAAAACTTCAAACTAGAAAAAAAAATATTTTAAATATAAAACAAAAACTTCTAAAAACAAATTTATGCAACAAAATTTTATTATAAAAAACAAATATTAACAGATATATGGTTTCTAAATGCCCTATTGGACAAATGTTTGTATTAAAAGTTCACACTGAGCTCACAAAATAGAATTCTGCATTACATTCATTCAGTTTTAATGATTTACTTATGTATGTATGTAAACAAAATATTTTTTTTTTTTTCATTCTTGATTTTTGTTTTCTCCTTTCCATTTTTCAGTTATTTGACTTAACAAGAAATAAAATTGACAACTCTCTCTAGTGATTCTACCTTCTGTTATTATATTATGGTTGATACCTACAAAACTCTTTTAAGATTGTCAGTATTTAATTATTCAGTAGATTAATCAATTACTCAAATTTCATTTTCTCAATACATTTACAATCCCGTTTCAAATCTGCTAATGCAAAGATTCATATCCTATTTGGGTCTCAGTTGATCAGCTAATGAGAGTATTGATAATTATAATTTATAGTCCGGGATCCCCTTTTCTATTTTCTCCAACAAAAAAAGGGTTGATTTTTTATTATTATTTTTCCTTCTTTCATAGTTTGTAGGTTTCATGTTTATTGTACTCATACAATAACGTCTTTATAACACCTGGAAAAGCATTCTAACCATAGTGCGAATATGGAATTGTTTACAAAATGTAAACGAAATGCAATTTACGATTACAGTATAAATATTTACCAAAGGGCGAGAAAACTGAAAAAATTGAAAATTGTGTCGAAAAAATACAATAAACTCTCCCAAAAGTATGTTGAGTAAAGAAAATAGTAAATTGCATACCCTTTTTACAGTGGAGCAATTTTACAAAAACAAATTATTAAGGTATATATTTTATCTTTAAAATAGCTGAATAGCATTTTGGAAAGAGTAAATCTTTTAACTCACCAGCTACTTAGTTATTTAAAATTGTAACCCTAAATAGGGTAAGTGTACCGGTGGTCGCAGTTTAACTTTTTTTCTAACTCAAGTTTAATATTTCCGAACGTGATCATGATATTTAGATAACAAGCAATTGCACCACTTTATTAAAGGCTACTCTTTCAGATTTTGTTAGATTTTTGCAAAGAAATAAATGTTTAATTGACCATTGCATTTTATAAAATACATCGTTTGTATCTATAGTCGGCATATTTTTCCAGTGTTCGACATGTGATGATCCAATAGTCGGCATGAAATTTATTGACACATTTTGTATGTAAAACTATGCTCTGAAAAATAAAATAATTAAATAAAAAAAATTGAACAAAATACTTGATAGATTTTATAGTTTATTTTTTTTTTTGGAAAAATGGTCCAACAGATACAATTTTACATTTCAGCGACCTTTAGTAAAATTTTACGGTGAAAAATTCTGTAGAACATTTTTAATGTATAAATCTTAAGTTTTAATTCACTTTTAACACATTTTTTACAAACATCATAGCCTTCTATAATAACAAATAAATCATCACATAGTTCCGACGAAATATTTCTAATAATAGGGTCTAAATGTATTTGCAAGAAACATTTAGGTCCTAAGTAATAATTACATTATTATCTCCTAATTAACAAGACATCTTCTGAATAATTTTTTGTTATAATACAATTTGGATTATTATAATAAATATCACCTTTGAAATTGGTCTTTCTTTAATTTTTTTTTTTTTTCTAAAAACTGATATCAAAAATGTGTTGTTTAATAGCGGAGTAAATTGCCAATAAACTGCTACTATTAGTATATTTTAAACATTTGCACTAAAAATATAAATATATTTTCATGGCAAAATTGATCTTACATCAATAATTAGTATTCGCTCTTGTTAATTATTTCAGTTTAAATTTAAAAATGCCGACTACTGGTACATGCCGACATTAGGTGCACTTACCCTATATATCTTAAAATTTTTTCTTTTTAAAGTCTTTCTAATATTTATATTAGTTAAATTTTTTGAAAAATATTTCTAAATTTAAGTGTAGTATATTTGCCACTGTAAACTCCAAATACCTATTTACACCAGACGTAAGTAAATGTTTGTGTTTTCTATGTAAGGCTTTCGAATTTTATTGTATTTAGGTTTTTTATTATAAAACTAGAGCAATATGTTCGTCATGTCTTAACTTAGAGTTCAACTGTCAGAGAATGTAGAATAGTAGAATAATAAAAATACAAGTATGGTCACATGCGGCAAATGAAAATATCATAAAAAGTACATTTGTATCATGTTGAAATATGTTTGTTTTAAAAAACAAAATACAAAACAATTAAACAATGAAAAGAAACATCTTTAATTTTTTCGAACATTTTTATTTTATATATAACTGAAACCAAGTTAAATTTTTAAGTTGCACAAAAATTTTTAAAAATAATGTGATTTTTTTCTTGTTACTAAATTTGTATGTTAATAGAATAAATATTCCTCTGATGGGTAATCTTTGTATATCAAACATCTGTTGTGGGCTAGTAAAAATCATTAATTGACCATAAATAATGTTGCTGCTGCTTCTATTGTTATACTTGTTTACCAAATTGGTCATAAATTAACAGCTGTTTCATAAATCTGACCCATATTGTACATGAATTATTGCTATGATCATTTTTACCTTGTTCTTTTCCTTCTTCATTTACAGCACGTACATATTGTAAGTATAGTAAAATACCCATAAATTCCTTAAAAATGCATAAAATCATGCAATATTTTCGAAGTAAAACAAAACATCTTAGAGCTAAATCTTTTTTATACCCCACATCATAGTGAAATTATAAAGTAACCGTACATCTACAAAAACAACAATTGTTTGTATTTTGTTAGTGTAAAACTACTGCATATAATGTCAAAATGCTATGAGCAGAAAATGAAAAATGAAGAAGAAGAAGAATAGTATATAAACGCCGCAAAAAAAGTAACATACGAATACAATAACAATTTGACAGTGACAGCGAGGTACGCACATGAAAAAATTGCAAATCAGATGTGCTTACGAGGTCACTTACTTACTTCACTATACCCTACATCAAGAAAAGATGTGGGTATATTGGGTTTGATATACTTGTGTAACATATCTAAATATTCGTATAAGACCAAATAAGGTATATATTCAGGATCTTTGTAAGAGTCTGTGTCGATTTAGCTAAATCCGTTCGTCAGAAAGCAGAATTGTGCTCGGGGTGGATCACATAGAGAAACCAAATTAGGCTCTATTATTTCTCTCATATAATGTTTCTTTCGTATTTAAAATGTGCCAAATCTTTCAATAAACAAAAAAGAGTCAAATACTAAAGAAATCTGGCGTAAGGATCGATGAAAACTTGGAAACCATAAATGAACACGATCCGCCCACTTTACCGCTCACCATCTATATTAGGTGAAATTTTAATAAAAGGAGGAACAAAAAAGTTGCAGATGATGGGTATACTAGATTCCGTCGAAACAAATATAAAATTTTTTACTTGTTCAATTGTATTCCTCAGTAATTTCATATCAAAACAGACAAAAAACAGGCATTTTCTGATTTTATATCAAAGATTTCAATATAATTTGCTATAGGTATTTCCTATTGCAAATGTTGCTCAAATTACAAACTTTCAGACTGAAGACTATTTCCGGTTCAAAAATATGACGTAAATAAAATACTATAACATTTTTTCCAAAAGTGTACAAACTTTCGTTATCGTACATGCTTTCATTTAAGAGATATCAGCAGAAAAGTATAAGTGTTTCCAGTATTTTTCCCCATAACTTTTTTGTTTATTAACTGATTTTGCTCAATATCAAACAAACCTTATAGAAGATAAATATTTGATCCAAATTTTGTTTCCCTAGGTTGTTTCGTTCGAGCCCTATTCTGCTTTCAACAGACAGACGGACGAACATAGCTAGATCGACTCAGAAACTAATCAGGACCCAGAAAATATGTACTTTGTGGGGTCTTAAATAATTCCTTCGACATGTTACATACGAAATGACAAAATCAATATACCCGCCTTTTTTTTTGATGCTGGTTATTAAAATGCGTTTTATGATAAAATTTCTATAAAACTTTAAAGAGGACATTTTTTTTCTACATAATGTTTGTTGACAAAAATTTCGTCAACGATAATCTGTGGTCGTAACTGAAGTCCAAGTTAAAAGAAACAGTCAATACTTTTAAATCAAAAAAACTTTTATTTTCATATGCCATACATTAGAGTCAGAAAATATCATCTGAAATTATAATAAAAATAAAAAGTTTTTACTATATACTTATAATAGCAAATTTTGTTAAGTATACAAAATTTTGATTAAAAATGCAGACGTTAAGTGGTAAAATTTACAATTTATCAAAATAGTATAATTACTGGTATTTTTGTTTAAATATTAAAATTTCCGAAAGCAGAAAAGTAACATAAATATCCTGAATTACCCAACAAACCAAGAAACGATACAGTATCATTTATGATATCATAATTTTAAAATTATATGATAAAATATCGAAATTATATTTTCCTTAGAAAAAAACTTCAAACATTTTCAGAAAAATAAAATTAAATTGAAAATTTTTGTATTGGAAAAATATTTTATGTTATGCTTTATATGGGAATTTATTATTTACAGCTAAATTTTTGTGGAATTGCAAAAAATTAAAGCGTATAAGATGAAGAAACCAATATCAGCCCAGATTTAAAGGGAGACTTGTATTCGGATTGCAAAAATTTCGTAATACATGTAAAATGATTTGGAGCTGGGTGAACTTTGGATTATTATGGCTATTTTATTAACTTTTGATAACATATTTAGAATATAATATATTGATCCAATCTTAGCATATATGTACGTATATATTTTGCAATATATTGCTAAATTATCGCGCTGCTTAAATTAAATGATATCATTACTAATATTGTTATTTTCAAAAATTATGATATCATTTTCGAGTGTACCTTTTAGAAAGCAACCTATATCATTTTAGAATTATAAATGATATCATTCTCGGGCTTCTATATCACCGAAATGATATCGTAATGATATCATTACGATATCATTTGGTTTGTTGGGTTATCCATAGAATTTATATACACCTTAAAGATCAGAGTTGTATACTCTGTTTTAACATATTGCGAATTTTTGCAAATCGGTGCAAGAACTCTTATGCACCCATATATCCTGAAATTTGAAAATGCCATATTTTCCACAAACTTAAAAACAAAATTCTAAAATTTGGTTGTATTAGTACTTTTATGACTATAATTATGTGTGCTATTTTTACTTAATCGGAGTAAGGATTATCGTAGCTGTCATATATCCTTTTTTCTAAAAACGTCGTAAAACTGCTAAACCGACACATAACATAAAATAACTTTTGAATAGACTTGCAGTTGGCAACGATTTTATCTGTATTTTATCTGTAAATAATATAAATATTAGTAAGGAATACTAGACTATACGTGTTATAAATAATATATATTACTCATACGCACGGTTGTACAAGAAAGATGTACAAATATTACTGACAAAGTTATATTAGAGAAAAAATGTTTTTAGATGATTATTACTCTTTAACGTTAATTAATACCCGTGGTACCCGGGCACCATAGTGTTATTTTCGTTGATTTTGTTAAAAAAATATATAATTTTGTACAAATTATTTATCATATCCATTTAACTGATCATATATATTAAATCCAATCGGTAAATACATACACAGAAAAAAGTAAAAAATGATTTTAATTACCAAAATAATTTATTCAATCAAATAAATATTTAAATTTGCACCTGTCACCAAAATAATTATATCAATTACCAATAATTTTAAATACTGACAATATAATTTTTTTTTTTTTCCAATTAAACACTTTTAAAATTTTAATTAAAAAAGTAATCAGAAAAACCATAAACTTTAAACAACGAATTAATTAAGCGAACTGAAAAGTTAATTGAGAAAAAAAAATATAAATTAATTAAATCAATCAAGTAGATGATTGCATGATATAAAAAAACAAGGTAGTTCTACTTCTCTCTCAAAAAAAATTGTTTGAAGTTTATCGGAATTTTCTGAAGTTTTATTTTTGAAAACATTCAAGAAAATCGTTGCCACATACAGAAAAAAAGGAAATTACATTTTGGAAATTATTATATATAATGTTTAATTTATATATATACAAATACTACAAAACAAAAAATTTATAAAAAATAAGGCTTATAATTTTGATTTTATTTATTTGCAAACTGTTTATCGTAAATACCACAAAAGTGTAGAATGAAAAAATCAAAACCGAGTCCATATTTTCGATTCGCATTTAATTCGTTTAATTTAATTTCCTTGTGTTCACTATATCCCAAATCCCATAATCAGCTGATCATTTAGAATGCACCGTTTGTTATGGTGTTGATTACATTTGGTCAACAGCAGTTTGCAGTGCTATTTCATTTAGCCCTGTTTCTAAATTCAATGCGCTGTATTCAGATTTAAAGAGAGACAAAGAGAGTGAGGATATAAATGAGAGGCTAAAATACATAAGTGGAACAAAGCAAGATGGTGGTTGTAAATTGTGGCTGAATTGTAATTATAACCGCAGCAACATGTTGTGCTGACAGTGATCAGCTGATAATTTTTGCTGAAACTGTTGCTGACTGTGCGCAATTGTAATTTGGGCTTTACACACTTTCGTGGATAAGTGTGATGTTCCCGGATGATGTTATCTTTCGTTAGCCTGTGTTGGGTGATGGTTTACTACGTCAGGCGTCTAGAATTTAGTTCTAGAATTTGATCATAAAAAGTTGAAATTGAATAACGATTTACAACATTATTTTGTTTTTCAATCGTGCTGCTATTCATCATGAGATATTTAGCCATTAAGCAGCGTTCATTGTAATTCTCTATTTATCTGAAAAAAAAAAAAAAAAAAAAAAATGTGTAAGACTTTGTAATTATGTACACATTTTTTACCACGAAAAGCATTTACTTGATTTTTATATTTTTCACTATTTAATCCTTTTTGATAGCTATTGAATTTAGCACAATGTATTTTTCATTTTTGATGTTTTAATACAACTAATTTTAAATATTTTTATTTTTTCTTTTCAATTTGAAATATAATAAATAAATTTAAAACAAATGTGATAATAAGTAGAAATATGGTATCACTACATGTCATAATTCCCATAAACGTCAGAAGGTTAATCATGGCTACCGAAAGAGAAAGTGAAACTACCTTCTTTTTTATATCATGGATGATTGAATGAATCAAAATAGTGATTGAAAAAAAAAAAAAAAAAATACTATTCCTTTTATTTTTGTTTTTTTATTGACATTTTCTTTTATTTATTATTTTTTTTAATATTTACATATGAATTGTTTTAAATCTTTTGGAAAATTCATTGTTTAATTTTATTTTTTGAGATTTATATTTTCCAACCTTAAACTTTTTTGTATCCAATTCAGAATCTTCATTGCTGGTGATTTTCTGGCATCGTTCTTATTTATTTTCATATGGAGGCTTTTATGTTATTGGGGATTTATTATTCTAAATATAAACTTTTCTTGTTTTGGATGTTAAGCATGTTGTGACTTCAGCCGTTCACGGGAAAAGTCTTTTTGAACAAAACAATACTGATCAGCACTTCTTGATGCGAGATGAGTAAAAGCAGGCATGAAAATAAAGAGAAAATATGAAATACTGCTAGCCAATATATTTACATACATATTTTTTAAC
The DNA here is from genome assembly GCA_951394005.1 of Protophormia terraenovae. Lineage (NCBI taxonomy): Eukaryota > Metazoa > Arthropoda > Insecta > Diptera > Calliphoridae > Protophormia > Protophormia terraenovae. Next base: position 34,263,275 of record OX596075.1, read on the forward strand.
CGATTGTACTTACTGGACAGCATTTTATAAACTTTAGGATCAGAACTCCAGAACTTCTAATCAGCAAAGTTTGTAAACATTTCTAAGGCTCACGACCCACGTTTACTAAATTACGGAAAGACTTATCAGTAATAAGTATCACAATAATTTAAACATAGGAATACATACCTATCTTTGATGTTGTTACTGACAATAATAAAATCTTATTGCGATCAAGTCCATGGAATAAACCATCATCATTAGCATCACATATATATATGAATGTATTAATTTGTTGCCACAAAAGTTATGGATTTTTTCAATGTTTTTTTTTCTTTTTTATTTTGTTTTAAATTACTGAAACAAACGTCATTTTTTTTTTTTCTTTTTAGAAAACTTTTAAAACGAATTATAGAAATGATTAAATAAATTAATTTATAAATAAAATTTTAATGTAAAACCTAACAACTTAATTTAATTGAAAAATTTTAGGTAATAATTTTTTCTGTGTATACAGAACATACCATACATACCATTATGTATGACCATAAAATTTCGGAAAGGGGACTTAAATTAGACCAACACTTTTACTAAATGTAAAATAAAATATACGACACAAATACAGAATAGTGCGTTGATACAAACATCTACTTGATTTTATGCACTTTAGGGCGATTCTCGTCAGTGGTTTTACATGGGAGCTATGACGAATTATGGACCGATTCGAATAAATTTTGGCAGTGTTGTTTTTACTTATATAAGACTTATTTATGTCGAATATTTACTTTATATTAACATTAGTATGGGATTTATGTACGTTAAAGTGATTTTCGGAACAGGGGTTTATTTTATAATGGTTACCTATTATAACCAAGTTTCCATACAATTTCTCTCCTAGAATAGGGTTTTGACGCCCATACATATTTTTAATATTGCTTAATTTAGTACATTTAAAACTTTTATGGACGTTAGAAACCCTATTAAATTTTATAAAATAATTTCCATAAGCGTCAAAACTAATCTATATATCATTTTTTATAACGTTAGCACGTGAAAAATCCATAGCTCCCATATATGGCCAATTTCCAAAAATCATCACAAAGTGCATAAATTAGTATAGGTTAACATTACGTTTTTTTAAGCAAGAGATTGTAAAAAGTATACATTTTAATTTTTAATTTTACAACAAGACTTGATCTATAATGAAACACACGTTCCGTATAACTTCTCTGAGGAAATCGGTCAAGACACACTATAACGTTATTACAGTCCTAAAGAATGTTAACACTGACTTCATCCACAATTAAGCACAGAATCCATATATATTCTCACCAAAAATAGGTCACGTCCGAGAATAACTTTATTTACAATACTGAGGAATGTTGTCACTGTTGTCATTACCTTTCTAATAGCTGAACATAGTTAGTACAAATTATTGCCGCTAGATTATTAATTTTTTATTAAAATTGCATCAAAACACCCTGTATTTGCAAATATTATGAGTTCATATTTTCAGCAAAAATACTCGCCAAAGGATTTTGTACAAAGTTGCCAAACATCATTTGGTCGAATTCTGGAAATTTAAGGGTCAAAATTGTGATTTTCTTCAATAACCTAAAAATAACGGTAATTTTGGGCATAGCCTGATGACAACGGTTTTTACTATTTTGTAGAGTAAGATTTGTAGTTTTTTAGAAATCAGTACATTTTTCAACATATGTATGTTTGCTATTTTAGCGTATATGGACCAAAATCAGAATGTAGGGTATCTATTTTTTAATTATTATACAAATATTGGCATTAAATGCAAGTTATAGCATGAATTGCCGATTAACCAAAAATTTTAAAAGCTGATATATTAATATTACTAGCTGTTTGTACACGGCGTTACCCGGGTTTTCCGATATATAAAAAAAAATACATTAAATTTCAGTAGTTGTCCCTTGGAATCAAAGACTAATCGTAAATTTAGAAAGCATTACATTAAAAACACTTACGGGTTTCAGAAATTACTCTATTTAATTGCGTAGTTAGATTTCATATTTCGAGTCGAAAACGGAGTATAAATCACTTAATAAATATTCCTAAATATATAAAATTATTACTTTGAACCACATAGCCTTACGGTCCTGTGAGTGATATAATTACCTATGAAGTTTTATAGTTGAGATGGTAAAAATTGTCAAATATGTGAGGAGGTATTAGTATCTGCAGAATTATTATATTGAAAGTGTCAAATCTTCGTGGAAAATTTTTTCAAAATACTAAGCTTATTATTATTATATTAGATTATTATATATCAAGGCAATTATTTCAATGATAGTCCTCTTTAAAATTCTTATTACTTCAATTAAAACTTAAGCAAATAAGGAGTGAGATCGAAAAAATCTTAACACACCTTTTGCCTCATAACTTTTTTCGGAATCAATATTCAAAGTTTTTTTTTTTGATCTAGTTATCATGGAAAAATACTTCAGTTATTATTTTTAATAACAACCATGTTAATTTGTCCTTATTTTTATCAAAATAAGTGACGAAAAAGATTTACGTCCTACAAGTTATTAAAAAATGTCAAAAAGTCCAAATAGGTCTTACAAATAATTGGCCACAGAATCAAACGTCATCCGTAAAACCGTTTCTAATGTTATTAAACAGTATCAGGAGAATTTAGCTATTGATGTGAAACCTAGTTCGGTAAGAAAAAAAGACGATATGATATTGGGAAGGCCAGAAAATTGAAAGCATATTGAAAGGAACTCTAAATACATCTGGTAGAAAATCATCTCAGTCTTCTCAGTGCTTCGACTATTTGGTGCGAAAATTTAAAGCTAATGGGAAAGTTGATAACATATAAAGTTCAAAAAATTCCAAACTGGAATTCTGCAAAAAAAATTACAAGCCAAAAATAGGACTCGGAATTTAAAACCAAATTTCATACAAAAATACTCAAGCTGTATAATTGACGAAGAAACGTAGGTGCTGGCAGAATCTTCGCAACTTGTGTCTCAAAAATTATTATTGCTAATGCTCGAAGCAATGTTGGAGATAGGTTTAAGACCCAAAAGAAGCAAAAATTTCTTACAAAATTCATGGTATGACAAGCTTTTTGCAGTTGCGGCAAACAGGAAAGTCATTTGATACAGTCGGATCTATAAATAACAAAATATGCATAAAGAAATATTTGCAAAAAAGACTTCTTCTTTTCTTAAGAAAGCACAACGTGTCCACATATTTTTGGACCCATTTGGTATCATGTCACTACGGTAAGAAAGCTCTGGAGTGGTACCAAATCAATAACATAGTTTTAGTACCAAGAGAGGTCAATTTTCAAAATTGTCCATAGCTTAGACCAGTGGAGAGATATTGAGCTCTTGTGAAAAGTGAATTGAAAAGCACAAAAAAGTTGTCCCAAAATACTGAAGATTTTAGCAGAAGATGTGAACATTGTTCCAAAAAAGTGACTGAAGCAACTATCAAATCTCCAAAGAAAGGGTTTTCAAAAATGGTCCATAATTTTATAATTAGTGGTTAGAACTATGCTAAATTATCAAATGATTAAAGAAATAATGAAAACTCTAAGATCGACCGTTTCCAAGTTATTGAATATTATGTATGTTAAGAATTTTTCAATCTCACTCCTTAATATTGTGTTTAAGAATAAAGGATGCCTCACTAACGACAATTTTATGCGTTCACAATGGAATTTTCATAAAAATTTGGAGGTAAACATATTATATACAGAAAAACGCTTTTTTAAGCAAATAGCATCTCTAAGTATCAAACTAATGCTCATTAAAAAATCTTAGTTATTTCAAAAAGCTGGTTTTCGTTGTAGTTAAATATTGTATCTATGATATATTCTCTGCTAGTTTAGGTATCCAATATTCTCTGTATGTTGAGATATCCTTTCCTTATTATTTATTATCTGGAATAATAAAGTGCAAAAAAATTTTAGATTTTGATAAAAGCAGATCTCATAATTCCAAAAAGAATATAATGCTTTACAACTGAAATTTACTACATTTTGTAAGTAAAGAACAAAATCCCTTTTTTATATTATTTCTGATTTGAATATTATTTATGATATATTGGCAACCCATATGACAACTCTAAAATATTTGTAAAGTGGAGGGCAATATACAAATGTTTATAAAAGAGCAGAGAAGAAATAAATAATATATTTTTTACATTACATTTAATTTTATATTTTAAGCTACTTCATTTTTTATTAAACTACTTCAACTGGTACATTTACTGCTACCTCTGCTTTCTATTTAGTACTTTTAAAACTAACCAAAGAATGTAGTAGTTTTCTTTTATGAATATATATAAAACTGTAACTACTTATATGTGAAGGTAGCAGCAGTAATAAAATTGTGAAAAAAATTTAAGTTTTTGACTACAACTAAAAATACTGCTACCAAAAAGTGAAGGTAGCTGTAGTTTAAGCAAATGAAGGACTACAACTTTTAAACATTTCTTAAACTCCAATTTTATTTACATTTTGCTGCTACGACTACTTGGAGTCTAGATTTTAAAACGCTGCTTATAATTATTTTTTAATAAACTTCATTAGCCATAGAAACTCTTTATGAATACAATTTTAAAAAATTATTATAAATGCGAAAAATCACCCATAAATTTCGAAAGGAATTATAATTAAAAAGTTACGAAAAATTATTTAAAAAAATTTTTCATATGAAATATAACCCAAATTTGAGTTGGATAATTTTGTTGATAGTCGTTCTATGTTTTATTTATAAATTTATTTTATTATCAATTTATTACAAAATATATATATAAATAAATAAATAAATAAATAAATAAGTTAAAAAAATAGCTTTTTTCTGGCTTTATTTTTTGGGGCATTTAGCCTTTTCTGACCTTTTTTAAAGTCCAATTTAACCTCTTTTTCTCACCATCTGGCAACACTGGTATAATTAAATCGTAGACTAATTAAATTTACATTTAAGTTTACAAGTAAACTCAATTCAACAACAGTTTATTTAATATAATTGATTTGAGTATTGCGTGACATATCACATAAAATCATAGGTACAACATTAATATACATATGTGTGTTTATGTAACGAGGCTGTTACATGATATTAATCAATTAAATCAAACTCATACGCCCCAAGAGAGAGCATTGCCCATTTGAATATTGCATGTAGATTTGTACGTATATATATGTATAATTAAATTTTTGAGCAATTTTTAAATCATAAAATTTTTAACGAATCTTGTTATTTAATTTGGCAGCAATTTTTTCATAAATGTCATTATGATTTTTTTAATGTTTAATTTATTCGTTGCATCTGCCTTTTTATAAACACCATCAAAAAGATGGAGGGTATATTGATTTTGTCATTCCGTATATAACATGGCGAAAAAATCATTTAAGACCCCATAAAGTATATATGTTCTTGGTCCTGGTTAGATTCTGAGTTGATCTAGCTACGTCTTTCCAACTGTTGAAAGCAGGATAGGGCTCGAAATTTGACTCAAATATTTATAATATCTAAGGTTTGTTTGGTATTTAAAATGGGCAAAATCGGTTAATAAACAAAACAGTTATGCGCTAAATACTAGAAACACATGGTGTCCGTTTCATACTTTTCTGCTGATATCTCTTAAACAAAAATGTGCGATAACGAAATTTTGTACAAATAGTTCCAGGGTTGATATAAATTTGGAAACCAAAAATGGGCGTGGTTCGCCAACCTCCCATATAACGAAACATTTTAAAAATTTGATGATGGGTATATAGATTCGGCCAAGCCGAATATAACATTCGCGCTTTTTAAAGCTTCACAATCATTTTCCAAAGAACGTTGATGACTGTATGTGCTATTTAGTAACGGTGTGGGAGGTTCTTTATTTATAATATTTTTTTTTAATTATTGCAATCATTAAGAATAATAAATAATAATAAAATACTTTTTTATTAGTTAAACTTCTGCACATTTGTACGAATTCCTTCAGTTTTCCAAATCTTCATCTAACAAATTTAGGGCTGAACGCATGGATTTACCTGTGTTGAGTCTGCTGAACGATTTGTTTTTCATTGGTGATGATTTAGAAAGAAGAAGTTCCGCCGAGGCACTGCTATGATACAAAGTAAAATTATAAATTAAGTATGTATTCATCAAATATGTTTTTAACTTTTCAAATCCGTACCGAAAAAATTCGATATTTAATATTTTAAAGAGTAGTTCATAAGCGTTTTCATTAGCTTCAGGTTCTTGCAGTTTCATTTTATTTATAAATTCTCCGGGGTTTTTTATAACATTGTGAAACAATCTTAAAATAATTAATTTCTTCATTGGAATTTTTGTATAATGGGTCGAGATATTTCAAACCACATAGTTTTTCCTCATTTATCACATAGTCCTAAAAAGTCGCCATTTATTTACATTTTTAAAAGTAGCCAGGTAACTGAAAAAGGGGCAATTGACGACTTAAGTCGTCCAACGGTTATACAAGTTATACGGTAGTAAGATGGAATGCATTTTCTTACCCGGTACTAACCATCATCCACATTTTTCACGCCTTTAATATCAACTGTAAATTGTCAGAAATTTGCAACCTTTTTTTATACAAAAATGAAGCATTTTGTCACCACACTTTCTTCTTTGAGCCCTTCAGCAATAAGATTTAATTATATTGCTACTTTCATTCCATTAAAACAACTTTTATTAAAGAAAACAAAACAAAAAATTATACTTACACACGTTACCTTTATTGGAGGAGAAACTAAAAATGGAACATAAAAGCACTTTGCCTGCTACATTTATAACCTCTGGGGTATACTTCGAATATAAAAATGGGTCGTTGTTGTGTACTTTGACAAATTTTATTCTGCGCAACTTTGATATCAAAGGCATTTTGAAAAATGCATTAATTGATCATTTGATTTTAAATGGAATAAAAAATAAGTGTATAATAAAATATGTAAAAATTACCTATAAGGGTGATAAAAGGAAATAGCAATGGTTATAAACAACGAAGACTCCTACAAACCCATAGTGCAATACACCTTCAAGTGAAATTTAAAAAAAAAAAAATCCATACCTTCAATTATTATTAGCTAAATAGTAACAATACTAAGCCCTTTTAATCAGCACCAACATATTTCATTAGCTGAATGAACAGTAGATGCATAACAATGTGAGATTAAATAAATTATTCCAACGACTTTGTATGGATGAAAAATTATATAATTTTTCTTTTATATTATAAAAGTAGAAAGATAATTAAAAGAACAATAAATATATGTATTAGCGGTTGGTATTACAATTTAGTAGTTACTGGCAACAGCTCCATTTACTGCTAATTTGTCAAAATTTATACAAATATTTCTATATTTTTATCACACAGATTATTTTTAAAGTGGTTTCAATATAACTACTGCGTTGATGAATTATACGAAATAATGAAACCAGTAAGGTGGAAAAACAGTACTTTATACTCACAAAAGAACCATTATAACCAAAAATTTAATTGAATTAATTAGTATATTAAATAACTTAGTTATTTATATATACAATACGCAATATTTAATCAGTTTATAGACATTTACAAAATATATAATTTCAAATATTATTTATACCCACATAATAACATTGAATATAAATTAATTAAATAGAACAAAGGAGTAAGTGTAGTAAATAATGACTATACATTTATATAAATAATTGTGAATAATTTGGAATATAATTGTTACATTAAAAATAACATTTATTATAAAAATAAAATTTAATAAATAGTTATGTTTTAAAGAAAGTTTACATTTAATTTAACTACCAAATTGTAGTATTCAACTGCGCTTTTAATATTAAAATAAAATATATTTTTGTAAGTTTTTTTTTTATATAATTATTAAAAATAAAAAATCAATATTTTAGAGATTTCGTAATTAAAAGAGCTATATTGATGAAATTTGGCACAAGCCATTTTCCTAACACTAAGCTGGTTTCATTGAAAAAAAAAAAAAAATATGATGATGATTTTATTAAGAATATAAGTGCACAGTGGGGCAGAATCAAAATTGTTTGAAAATAAATCTGTAGCAGAGGAGTGTACAATATTAAGTTTGGAAGGGGGACTGAACAGACCCCTCAGGGGCGGAGCTAAAGGGGCCCAAAGTTGGGTACCTCTGACATAAAAATTTTTTAATCGCTTGCCAAATTTTTGTTTCTCGTCCAATTTCAAATATTTTTAAACATTATTGTAGGCACTGATAAGACAAAAGACATGCTTGCATGTCCTATTTAAGTATCTCTTATAGTTTTTGAGTTATTTGCATTTGAATTTTTAAATACCTCAATTTTGCATGTTCTTGGTCCAGTTTTATTCATATATATCCTAGTGTTTCTGACCGATTTCATTTGTTTCTTCTTTAGCTAATTAAAGAACAAAATTATCTATTGAATAAAAAAAAATTCAAGTCGATATCTTTAACGGGTCCAAAAATAAACGGGTCCAAAAATAAACGATTTTGAATTCGAAAATTGAAAAAATTACTACTTTTTGTGTTTTTTTGGCCGAAAAAGTATCTACGCTCTTTTTTCTCTAAAATAAAATTTTCTGTAACAAAATATAATAATTATACTTTATACTTTTCTGAAAGGCATCTTCACAGAGAAGACTTTAAAATAAAAATCTATACGCCCTCCCGAATTCGACCCATTTTATATGAAAGTTTTGATTTTAGTCTATATTTTCTCAAATTCCAAAACACGAATCGGCAAACGGAATGCAGTTTTAGAATCTGTAATATGTTATTAAAAGTATTCAATCAAAATCTACGGGACTTCTGAAAAATGTGGATTTTATAGCCGAAAATGTGAAAAAACCCATTTTTGGAAATTGTGGGATTCCTTTTACAAAAATCTTAAAGTTTTTTTCACTTTCTCATTTTATGCGATAAAGTCTACCACTTTTTGAAATACGCTACCGCGAAAATTAATTCGCTAGTTATCCACCAATAAAATTCAACATAAAAACATGTTTCAGGTATAATTTAATGAACATTGTAACGTTAATATTTTGGAACATATTTGTATTTTTAAAAAGACAATTTTCCTCACATTTGGTTAATCGGTAATTGCGTTTCCAGCGTCAATATTAATTTTCTTGCCGAATTTTATTATAGTCGGATGATTTTTGGAAGAAATTGTCGATTTTTTTATTACAAACAAAACAACTCAAATTGAGATAAGTATTTCGTATTTATTATGACATAACTTCTAAAATATGGCGAGTCCCAGAATGCCACTTTCCACGGTTATAGAAAACATTTTCATCATTAACATATATATTTTTTTAAATTTTTAAAAAGACCACTTTTCGAGATATTTACCCGCGAACGAAAAATCGCGAGATATGGACCATTTTGATGCTGAGAAAAGAAGTCATGTTATACATCATATTAAAGGTAATTATGATACCTGTAATATGACATCTCAATAAATCTTATATAATAAATACTTCGAAAGATATTTGCAATTTTGTGTACGCAACTTTCAAACCGCGATATTTCGCGAACCACTTGATGAAATTATCTGAAATTTTGAATTAGTCTTAGTTTTGACAAGAATAATAATTGTACTAAATATTACCAAATTCGGAAGAGGTGAGAAAATCAGCTAGTTGGTTTTAAATGGAATGACTCCATAGTAAAAATATAAAAATAAAATTCTGGAAAATTTTGATCTTTACTTCTGAAATTATTGAGCGAATGAAAAATTATGTTGACCTGAGATGAAGGATTTTATCTGTATCTTTTGGTATATCCTTTATTAAAATCGTGCAAACGGTTATTGAGTTATACACTGAAAAAAGTAAATTGAATGAATGAAGTACATTAAATGAATTTCATTAATTTGTTCCAAGAATTTATTAACTTTATATAAGAATTCATTCCTTTAATGAAAATATTCATTAAAATTCAATGAAAAAATTAACGCTATTATGAACATTACATTGAAACCAGTCATTAAATTTATTTCTTAATAAAATAAGTAAATCTGTTATTTGGTTTAATTTATTAGTTCATTTAATTCGTTTATTCAATGTACTAATGCATTGATTTAATTAAAAAGAAGCATTCCACAATAAACAAAAACATTGAATCAATGAAATAATTCATTAAATTATGTTAAAATAAATATTTTCTAACGGAAAATAAAGTAAAACGAAAACAAAAACAACTCAGTTTGCTTTTATGTCTTAACAAGAAGTGACGCGTTTTAAACAAAAGACAAAAAATACAAAAATTCTGTGTTGAGTTAAAAACGAAAATAATTAAAAAGTATATAAATTATAAAGCATAGACGTTCGAATTATTAAAATACATACATAAATATAAATATATTCACACTGGAGAAGTCGAGCATAATATTTGAATACATCAAATTAAATGAATTACTCAAAAACTGGAATTCGGACTTGCCTTCCTTACACGTAAGTAATGTTAATGATTTTAAACTGTTTCAAAATATTACATTTAATTTATATTTTTGTAGATAAAACAACTAAGAGACAAGGAATGTGTTATAGCCTCAAATAAAATTTTTTAAAAAATATCGTGTTTTCGAAGCCAAGAGGATTGATTCTATTCTTAAGTATACAAAAATATATAAAATATTTTAATTGAATTCTTAATAAAAATATATATTACAGGCTGATCAAGATTTTAACGCTAGATCTGGTGATCTTCCCGGTTTCTTTTGTAACTATCGGGAACATTTTATAAAAATGAGGTAATTTGAAGGTAACTAGTTTAAAAATTTTAAGCAATTTGAACGAATTTTAAAAATTTTATTTATAAACTTGTTGCTTTTTTTCAGAGTAATGCTGTTGTCATATTTATGTGGCGTCTAAATGGATATTCCATACCATCATTGAGCAATATGGAGGACAATAGAAATTACTTTATAAAAGTAATGGCAAAGAAAACGCGACCACATCTGTAACATGCATTTATTTACTTATATTTTTATTTTTTTTTTTTTGTGAAATAAATGTGTTTATACAAACGTTCTATAATTAAATTTAAAATAAAAACCAAAAATACCGAACAAGCCTATTATAATACATTTTCAATGCATAGTTTCATTGGGACAAAATATGAGTTCATTGAAATCAATGTACTGTTCACTGGAATTATTTATTTTATTTAATGAATGTGCTCATTGATTCAGTGTAAGAATAAATTTAAACAATGAACTTGTACATTGAATTTTAATAATAATGTATGGCAAAACATTGTTTCAATGAACCTGTACATAGGGTCAAAATTAGTGAACAAATTCATTGAATCAGTGAACTTTTTAATTGTATTTATGTACCTTTTTGGTTCAGTGTAGTCTTAATTGGACAAACCATTCTTGAGTTTTACTAGTGTGACCGCTGAATAAGGATATTAGTCATGACCACAAAAAATCAGTATGTGATAGAGAAAAACTGAAGGCGGATTCTTGTTTAGCTCTTCAAATTTCATCCAGTCTACCTAGTTTTGTTTGCCCACCACTTTAAGATAAAGATGATAAACTGAAACATTTTTGATGTTTTCGTTAATCAAACGAAATTTTATTAAAAAATATTATAAATTTAGCATAAAATTTTTTTTCCGACATGTTTTTTTTTTTTTTAATAGGATAAAATTTCTCCTATATAAGTCTATGCTCTCTACTAAAAATGCCAGTTCACTTTGGTCTTTTAAGTAAGTGTAATAAAGTGGATATCAAATTATAAAAAGTGTTAAAATTGGTGAACATATTAAAGAAACAATGAGGCATTTAAAATTATTGGAAAATAAAATCTCGAAGGATATTCAAGATACAATAAAGGAATAACCTGTGAAAGGATGAGCCTTTGATAAATGAAAGCAAACTAATTTCTTTGTCAGGGTAATGTTCCAATTTTGAAATCGTGGTCCAATTGGAATACATCTGTTTATGTGTCACTGCATTTGGAACATTACTAGGTTAAAATTTTACAATATTAGAAATAAAAATTCATCTTGCTCAAGAATAACGGAATCGAATTACATAAAATTTGCGTTCCAGGCAAAACGTAGTGTTGGTCATTATCGAATAATTTCATCAATTCCTCGGTGAATGCGGTAAATCGATAGATTGATTTAAGTAAGTGTAATAAAGTGGATATCAAATTATAAAAAGTGTTAAAATTGGTGAACATATTAAAGAAACAATGAGGCATTTAAAATTATTGGAAAATAAAATCTCGAAGGATATTCAAGATACAATAAAGGAATAACCTGTGAAAGGATGAGCCTTTGATAAATGAAAGCAAACTAATTTCTTTGTCAGGGTAATGTTCCAATTTTGAAATCGTGGTCCAATTGGAATACATCTGTTTATGTGTCACTGCATTTGGAACATTACTAGGTTAAAATTTTACAATATTAGAAATAAAAATTCATCTTGCTCAAGAATAACGGAATCGAATTACATAAAATTTGCGTTCCAGGCAAAACGTAGTGTTGGTCATTATCGAATAATTTCATCAATTCCTCGGTGAATGCGGTAAATCGATAGATTGAAGCTAAAAAAATATCACATGAACTAGCAGGAAATTCAAAGTGAATTATCTAAAGAAAAGCTTGACATCGGATATATACGAAGGGCCTGAACAACATATCTAAATCCTAATTGAGATGATGCACAAACAGATAACCAAATGCATTTTAAATAAATATTCCAAATGATTCAACGTGTAAGATGTTTCAGAAAGAATAATTATTTTTTATACATTATAAGAAATTATTTTGTATTACACCGTCAAATTACTTAACGCTCTTACATCATTATTTAATTACTTAAAATTTCAATTGATATTGTCCACCATTAATTTTTCAGTTTCACCCTAAATACATACATACATACATACATACATACATACATACATACATACATACATACATACATACATACATACATACATACATACATACATACATACATACATACATACATACATACATACATACATACATACATACATATATATAATATACAATTTGCAAAATAATTATAAAATTTAATTTTAATGACAAATAAAAATCATTTTTCCATAGAATTTGTTTAAAAATCTGCTTCTTATATAGGCAGTTACTTAGGTACCAAATTTTATTAATTTATTTTAACGGGATCGAGTGGTGGTAATCGGTTAATGAAATTCAGTGCAAAAAAGTTTTGTATCAGTCTTTGTGCCAAATTTCAAGAATATAGTTCTATAATTCAATACAGCTCCCACATAAACTTCTTTATTCCGGAAATCACATTAACGAGCATAAATAACAGTGCCACGAGTTTTGGGAATCGGTACATAATTTACATTGGTCCTATATAAGACCAGTTTTGATAATCACTCTAAAGTATTAATGTAATACTGTCTTCGTATATTTAGTTTTATATTAAGTAAAAGTACCGGTTCACAATTGGCCACAGGTCTACTATGAAACCCTTTCCCGAATTTTGATCCTTTTATATAATGGTGTAGGATATTATACTGTTGGGCTTGACCGACTCCATCTAACTTGTTTTATTTATTTTAAAAATAAATATGTTATATAAATTGAAGATTTTGTAAAAGGAAAACTACTTTAAATTTGTTAGGAAAAATTTTATTTTAATTTTTGTAGGTACTTTTAACTAACTTTTCTTCTTACCATAAGTACTGCAAACTAAATGCATTTAAATATTAACAAGCAATATATAAAACGAAATAAATTCCTAAAAAGTAAATTTTTTTGATAAAGAAGTTTTACTAAAACTGAAAAAAAAAAAAAAAATGTCGGAATAACAAACTTTTATTTTTCAACTTTAACTAAAAACCTCATCGTCCACCATTTTTCTCTTTCAAATAAATATATGTATAACGAACACGTTCGTTATTCTGTATGGGTGTTTGTTGGTGAAAAGAAAAAGTTAAATTTTAAAATTTCTAATATAAATTTGATTTCATAGTGGTCAAACTACGTGACGTATAAACGAAGTAATAATTAACAAAAAATATCTGAATAAAGTTTTCCTTAGATTTTTTTTTTTTTTTTTGATAAATTTTAGTAATGACGTGAAAATATTTGAACAAATTGAATGCGAAATATTTTTATTCAATAGAAAAATATAATATTAGATTTAATTTGGTTTTTGTAAGTTAGTAAAAAAAAATTATAAACTGAAATAAATCAATAATTTTTGCACAAGATATACATATAAAGCAAGTAATTGATTGAGCTTTCTGTTTCTGTTAAATGTTCTAGTATCTATCATTATTTTTGTGGACAAGTGATTAATGACAAAATTATGGAAAATAACAAATATTTTTTTATATTTATCCCATATTTTTGTCCCTTTATGTTATAAAATGCATTTACAAAATTAAGAATTTTTGTTGAATTATGTAATTCACTACATGTTATTTGTATAAAATACCCTGAAATTTATTAAACAACAACGAAAAAAATACAAGCACACTTAGTATTTGGAACTCATGTTACATAAATAATATAACTTCTACGTTAAGGTGACATAGGAAAAAAGATTTCTTTGCATGAATATCCTGCAAAAAATTATATGGCAAAGAAGGAGTTCAGACATCTATATATATAATTTCCTAAGCCATTTTTTCTCTTTCCAGAGCTTTCTGAAGCTCCCAGATAACGCACGTTGGGGTAAAATGTGTCAAAAGTGACGCTTAATTGAATTTTAAAATTTACAATTTTGTAATAAAGTTGGGTAAAAATAGATAAAATTATGTATCAATATCAATTAAAATCTTTAAGCTAGGCTTTGATATTTTCTTACAAGAAGCTGTCAAAGTTAAGATTTTTTTTACATTTTTGAAAATTTCTGAAAATTTTCTGAAAAATATTATATATTGTCCACTTTAATATTATGAAAAAAAAAAAAATCGTGCGCATATATAGCCCGATTTGAGAAAATAATTAAAAAAAAACTCCAGTAGATTTCATACAAAAAACAGCTTAAGTGCGGCATTTTCTTTGCTTTATCAAACATTAAACAGTGGAAATGAATCGAAATAAATCTGTAACTTCTAATCGGCTTGTTGGATGTGCATTAAATTCCACATAGGCATAGCAGAAGACAGTAGCATTTTAAGTTTAGCAGTATTCAGTATAAGCATCGGGAGCGGAACTATCGGGGTTCAAAATAGGGTACTAGTGTCATGGAAAATGTTTAACCCCTAGCGAGTTTTTTTCCTTACCCGTTTTCCAAGATTTTTATATCACCTTAAAGTCCCTGAAAAATTCTTTAGAAAACATGATTGCATATACTACATATCTTATATATTTTTCGAGTTATATGCATTTGAAATTTCAACAATCTCAATTTTACAAGATCTTGGTTACACCCAGAGAAATATCAATCACATACGTGTTGAAAACGATACCATTCTGTGTCAATAGTGTATCTACACCGTATGTGTTTAAATTAAACACTGCGTGTTCAATCCTTATTGAAAATCAATACCTAATTTGGCACCAAGTTGAAACCATTTTGGTATCAAATTGTTAAATTACATATGTTTTCTATTAAATTTGTTAACGAAAGGTATTAAAAAGCTGTTACCGTAAATTACCAATGTGAGCACAACCGTTGTTGATTTTGAATCGAATTTTTCCCTTAGTGTAAGATTTTTCCATGTATAGCCAAATATTTTCAGCCAATTTTATTACATTTTATGTATTTGGTTAAAAAACCAAATAATCTATTGAACAAGAAAAACTAAGAGTCGTTATCTCTATCGAGTCAAAAGTTAAACGATTTTGAATTGAAAAGTTTACAAAAATTAACAAACATACGGACAGATGGACGGACATTAGAACTCTTTCAAAAAAATCTTCAAATTTGAAAAATATTTTCTTTCTACTTCTCGATTAATATGAAAACTAAATTAAGATATTAAAATTTTGATATAATCTTTCCCCGAATTAAGTGGCATTTTTGACCCATTTAACCCAAATGTAGACGGACGGACATTGACATGCTGCCAAAAAAACATCCTATAATTCTAACAAGCGCGAATGTTATATTCGGCTCGGCCGAATCTATATACCCACCATCAACTTTTTTAAATTTTACGTTTTATGGGCGGTGGGTGGTAAAGTGGGCGGAACATGCCCATTTTTTGTTTCCGAGTTTACATTGGTCCTTGAACTATTTGAACACAATTTCTTTGAAGTTTCACCTTATATGAGAGGTGGGCGGTAAAGTAGGCGGACCACGCCCATTTTTTGTTTTCAAGTTTATGTAGACCTTCAAACTATTTATGCAAAATTTCGTTGTCGTACATGCTTTCGTTTAAGAAATATCAGCAGTAAAGTATGAAACGGACACAGTGTGTTTCTAGTTTTTAGCCCATAACTTTCTTATTTATTAACCATTTTTCAATACCAAACAAACCTTATATAAGATAAATATTTGTGCCAAATTTCGTCCCCCAACGTTGCCCCATTCGAGCCCTATCCTGCCTTCAACAGACAGACAGACGAACTGATGGACATAGCTAGATCGACTCAGAATCTAACCAGAATCCAGAAAATATATTCTCTGTGGGGTCTTAGATGATTCCTTCGACATGTTACACACGGAATGACAAAACCAATATACCCCCATCTTTTTGATGGTGGGTATAAAAATGCATTTTTTTACTAAATAATAAATAGTAAAAATTGAACGTGATCATCAAAATTTATATATTACCTTCTCCTGAATTAAGCGTCATATTCGTCCCATTTAACCCAAATGTATAGACAGACGGATGGACATTACCATTCAGCCAAAAAAACATCTTATAATTCTAACTTATTTTTTTCTTTTTGCTTTTTAAAAGTTTATTTTAAAAAAAGTTCTCTCGTGGAACAAAATCCCATAGAGAAAAAATTTAAAATATGTTTTACCGGGGTATATACTTACCGCATCACATGCTGAAAAATGAAAATTAATATTTTCCTCTACTCAGTCCAATCGCGTTGGATCAGGGAACTTAACAAAAGATTTAAAAAAAACTACATAGTAATAAAATTTTATTGTATGCAAAACAAAAAACTCAGAACTCATTAATTTCAAAGTATTATAGAAGTTATTATTAGCAAAATTAATAGTAACTAGTTACATCATGGTTTACAAATAAGTACTGAAATATGAAAAAATAAAAACTTAACTTTTTAAAATTTATGTTCTTAAAACATAAACAATTTAAAATATTCAAATTACAGTTATAATTTTTAGTGAATTATAAGGTTCGCATGGAGTATCCTAATGGATTTGTTGACAATAAGCTAGTCTCCCTGCCTTTCGTCGTGTGTTCGACTCCACCAGAGATTCTGGTGGATTGACAAAAAGTAACATTTCCAAAAATCGGATCTCAAGTAATTGATTACATATCAGGTTAAAAGTAAGTAGTTACTAATCTACTTTCATTTAATGCAGACAGTATGTTGTTATCATTGAAAAGTAACCACATCCGTAACTACATGCCAGTTTTATGGTAATTAGGAAATAAATAAATGATTAAATAAAGAAAACAGTATCAAATTTGTCTTGGGACCCGGTATTAATATTGCGAAAATATGCAGAAAGCAGAACCAAAATTAGGTAATGTTGAGGCAGGTTAGTTATATACAATTATAAAGAAGAAGAGAAAAAAACAGACGGACAGAGACGTAGATATTTTATAGATATTTTAGGGGGGACCAAAAATAATTTAGCACTATTTTATATTATATAATAACACTGGTCGAAAAATTTTTTTTTCGAGCTCCTTCAAAAAAAAAAAAAAAAATATGTAGACTAGATGGAATTCCGAATGCTAAACTCGAATCTGCTTTCAGTTTTTTTTTAATAATATTAATAAATAATTGAATATTAAGAGATTTTTTCGTATAATAAACCTAATATTATTCTCTGCATCCACAAAAGATCGAATCTCTGTTTTGAGGTACAAAAGAGTGAAAAAATATATTTTTGCATAAAAATGTATGTTGAAGAAAATTTTTTTTAATAGTTTTAGGGCTTCGGAGCGAACAAGCGGATATTTTAATTAAAAATTATATTTAACGCATGAGTTGCATTTCAACTCTTTTTGAAATGAACCTGGTACTTTATTAATATTAACATTGAAAGGACTTTCCGCCTTTAAATTATAAAGTTAATTAAGCAAATTTTCTTTCTGACCCATGAAATAAAAGTTTTGTGTACTTCAAACGATTTTATAAAAAGTTCTTGGCATAAGCAATATATTTTTATTTATATTTTTATAAAATAAAAGTCGAATTTCATGTGAAAAAAACTGTAGTTTCTTTAATTTTAGTATATTTTACAAAAAAGGTGTATATTTCCATTTTTAAATAGCTGCATGTTTTTATTGGAATTTTAATTTTAACTTCTAAATAATATTTACATTAAAAAATTATGAGTTCAAGAATATTTTTCAGGAAATTTCGCGATCCCCCACGAATGTCCTTACGGACCCCTTGTGGATCGCGGACCCCCATTTGAGAACCGTTGATATAAATGATATACCACGATATGCGGAATAAAATTAGCTTTAATCTACTATCAAGTTTTTATCCGCTCAATAGTTTAGGATATATTTCGAAAAAAGTGTCGGAAAAAAATTTTTTCATGCAAAATTCAAAATTTCTTTTTTTACTAAAACTTTTTTTAAAACATCAAAAATATCTAAGTTTATTACCTTTGTCTCAAAGCTGGCAAAACTATGAGTAAATAAAGCCACGTACTATAAAAATTGATGCACAAATCTTGATTGGATTCACAGTTAAGTTTGGATACCCATGCTTACCTGTAGCTATGTGGAAATACACTAGTGGGCAAAAAAAATTTTTTATTTTTTTCGTCTTAAAAAAATATGTGGATTAGATGGAATTCAACGTGCTAAATAAGAATCAGCTTTTACTTTTTTTCTATCACGCATTGATTTTTTTTTATGGCATGACTAATGAATCCGCCTTTAGGCAGTCACACTTGTATAACTCGAGAACAGTTTGTCCAATTAAGATAAATTGAACTTTGATATACAGCGACCTAAATTGTCGTTGAGCTGAATTTATATAATTTTTTGTTAATATTTCCGTAGTTATATTAGCACCGAAAATTTTAAAATTTATTTTTATGAAAAGTGGTGAAAATTTTGATCCATAACTCTGAAATTCTTGAGCGAATGAAAAATATTGTTGACATGTCTTGAAAACAATTTTCGTATGCATCTTTTGATTTATCATTTATCAAAATCGTGTAAAGGGTTCTTGAGTTATAGTCTAAGATTGACAAACCATTATCGAATTTTATAGTGTGACCGCATAATAAGGTGTTATTATTAGTCATGCACATAAAAAAAATCAGTACCCGATAGAAAAAAAGTGAATACAGATTCTTGTTTAACTCGCCAGAATCCACCTAGTCCACCTATTTTTGTTTCAAGAAAAAATAAAAAAAAAAATTGTTTGGTCACCACTGTATTTCTTCTGAATTGTATGTCACATGGGTATATTTGCTTAACTGTGAAAAAAAACGATTTGGGCATCAATTTTGAAGATATATGCCTTGTTTTATTCGCAGCATTATTAGCTTTAAGATAAAGATGATAAACTGTAACATTTTAGATGTTTTCATTTATTAAAATAAATTTTAGTAACAAAAAAATCTAAAATTTTGCATGAAAATGATTTTTTTCGGACACATATTTCAAAACAACTCCAAAACTATTGAGCACATAAAAAAATTAAGTTTGGGGAATTTGAAGAAATTTTTAGTCCGCATCTTTTGGTGTATCATTTTAATCAATCGTACACACCGTTCTTGAGTTATGAGGAAATATACTAGAGTAATGGCCTTACTATGGGTGAAATATTAGACACGCCAATAAAAAAAGTCCAGACGTGATGGAGAAAAATTGAAAGCAGATTCGTTTTTACCACATCAAAATACATCAAGTCCAACTATTCGTCTACACTGAACTAAAAAGGTACATAAATACAATGAAAAAGTTTATTGTATCAATGAATTTGTGCACTAATTTTGACCCTATGTACAGGTTCATTGAAACAATGTATTGCCATACATTAATATTCAAATTCAATGTACAAGTTCTTTGATTAAATTTATTATTACATTGAATCAATGAACACGTTCATTAAATAAAATAAATAATTCCAGTAAACTTGTATTATATTGAGTTAATATAGGCAAAAATTAAATATAATTTTCTTAATATAGATGCCATAAATATAATACAATGTTTATATTACATTTGACAAAAGAAAATTACATAAACAAAATAAATGTTACAGACGTGATCGTGTTTGCCTTGTCATTTATTTTATAAAGTAATTCCTGTTGTCCTCTACATTGCTCAATGATGGTATGGAATATCCATTTAGACGCCACATTGATATGAGAACAGCATTATCCTGAACAAAAAAGTTAAATAAAATTCGTCCAATGGCTTAACATTTTGAAACTAGTTAATAATTTTTGAAAACCCGGTATTTGAGGCTAATAACACATTTCTCTGCGTCTTTTGAAACTGTTTAAAACGATTAACATTATTAAACTTACGCGTAAGGAAGGCAAGTCTCCAAATTCCTGTTTTTGAGTAATTCATTTAATTTGGTGTATTCAATTATGCTGCACGACTTCTCCTGTGTGAATAAATTTATATTTATGTATTTTAATAATTCGAACGTCCATGCTTTGTAACTTATTTACTTTTTAATTATTTTAGTTTTTAACACAACACTGATTTCTTTTGTCTTTTGTTTAAAACGCGTCATTTCTTATTAAGAGAGCAAACTGAGTTGTTTTTGTTTTTGTTTTACTTAATTTCTCGTTAGAAAGTTTCTATTTCAACATAATTTAATGAAATATTTCATTGGTTTAATGTTTTTGTTCATTGTGTAATGTTTCTTCTTAATTAAATCAATGTATTAGTACATTAGTATTAGTACATAGTATTAGTTAAATCAATGTACTAATACATTAAATCAATGAACTGATTTACTTATTTTATTAAAAAATTAATTTAACGACTGTTTTCAATGTAATGTTCATAATAGCGTCAATTTTTTCACTGAATTTTAATGAATATTTTCATTGAAGCAATGAATTCGTACATTAAGTTTATAAATTCAGAAATTTTTTTTCGAGAATTTAGTTATTTTCTCCATTTATTTTATATATTTTTAAATTATTTTAATATTTCACAAATTAAATGTGTTTTCATAAAGAAAATAACTAAATAATAAAAGCATAAAAAAAATGATAGCAACATTCTGTAATAACTAGCAACACTGCAATTATTAAGAATTTATAAAAAAAAAAATATTTTTTTGGAAATTATGGCTTACGAATTTGACACAATTTGATACTGAAAATTTTTCTTATATGATTAGATTAAGGCAGAAGTAGTTTCCTTGTAAATAAAATAACATTTTAACGCTCTTTCGGTGTATTTAAAAATCTGCTGAAAGTTTAAATATTTATACGATGTTGATGATGATTATTTTCAAAAAGTGGGCATATTATTAGTTTATTTAAGAAGTTTTTCTATTGGCATTTGATGTAGTTTTATTCTTTTTTTAAGGTTGAGGATTACACTGGACGAGAAGTTATGTAATCAATTAAATTGCAAATCAGTTGAATGAAATACTTTAATGTAGTTTTAGGAAGATGTAAATTGGAATATTACAACCATGATAGGATTTTTTTATGGCTATAATCACCAGTTAAGCAATTGACATTCGGTACCAAATCTGTAGAGAAATTATTCGATTTGTGATTAATATTTTAATGTATAATAAAGGTGTAAATTTACCTTTAAGATGTGGCACCAGAATTTTGATGTGAAAAATATAAAATTTATTTTTGCAATTTTAATCGTATCCACCGCAGTATCTTCGATTATTTTAATTTTTGGTAATTTTAATTTACCAATTAAGATTTATATTAGAAAATGGAAAATATTCATGTATTAAATTATGTAATCACTTTGGAGTTTCAGTTTTAATTTTTCTCTTGACTTTTTGTTAAAATTACAGCTTTCGTTAAATTTACTGCTTTCTGGAAAAACGTGAAACGTGTACGTATAACCTTTTGTTTATAAGATTAGCAAAAGTATTGCTCTAATTGCTTAATAAAAATTTGGCGCGATAGAGAGTTAACTAAAAGTAACTAATAAATAATCATATGTTTTACATAAATTTTTCTAGTAGGTGGTGAATATCAGTTGGTTTACAGTAAAACATATGTAGATAATAAAAACTTAACTATGTATTGCAAACCTAGAGCGTATTAGTTAATACTATTTATTGATAATAGCAAATTTTATATCGGTTTTACGTAACAACCGTAATCAAAACACTAACATATTGGTTAAAATACAAAAACTGTGGATGATATGAATATGTAAGTTTCTATTAAATATTTTTCGAAGATTTTTTTCTATAATGCCAGCACTTTACACACAGAAAAAATAAAATTTCATATTCAAATATGTTGCGATTTTTTTTTTTTTTTCTTTATTGTTTTTTTTTTTTTTTTTTTTTTTAAAAAGGAAAATTCATAATAATATTTAACACTATGTTTCTAATGGTTTTTGTTTTTTTTTTTGTTACAATTTACAAAGCATTTCAAACTTTCATTATGTTTATCCTGATATAACATAATATTGTTTACCAAAAGTAAACGATACACGTTTGATATAATTTTTGTTTTTTTCATCTCATGCTAGAAAATAGTTAATATTAATAATAAGAGCAATGTGCATTACACTACATACATATCTACATAACTTTTTTACGCACTTATTTCATTTATTAATGTGTTACGCTCAAAGAATATTTATGTGATATCTGCTGTTTCTTTTTTTTACACTAGGAAAGATTGGGTACTTCCATTGCCATTCAATTCTCCTTGAGGAACAGAGAATGATTTTATTGCGTAATTAGTTTTTTTTAATCATAACGCTTCTTTATTGCAAATTTTGTCAATCTCAATTCATTATTATAAAGTGTGCAATAGCATATGGTCGTATATATTATAAAAGTTACAAAGTTTCTTTAAAATAAAAGAAGTGTGATTCAAGAGTGATTTCTTTTTTTTTAATTGAATTAATGCAAATACAAATTTGAATAATATCAAGTTTTCTTAGAGGAAAATAGAATATATAATCCCGTATTTTGCTTAAACGAAATTTTAAGGTGAGAATGTTTTACCCATTAGTAGTGTGAATTTATTTTTTAATATATATTGGTTATTACTCCAAGGGCTTTGATTTCACGTGGTGATTTTTCCTACCTCATAATCTGACACATCTAAGGATCAATTTACTTAAAACTAAATTGCTGTAAAATTGGTGATGCGGGGAAGAAAATTCCGTAAAGCCCCTAATTGTGAATTTGGAACTACACGTGGTCTAAGGTCTCTAGGGACACGTGGCCTCCTCTTATATATTACACCACCATATTAAATAAGTTACGTAATCAGTTAATATATATTAAATAATTTCTAATGATCTTAACCTAAACATAAATCCCCATATCCTAACGACAAAGTGATTAGCAATTATAACAACCACACTTTTAAGTATCAATTTCTAAGGAAAAATTATCATTTAATATCTACAAAAAAATGTAAAGTCCAACTTAACCTATTTATATGTAAAACTGAAATTTGTCACATAGAAATTTAACCATTACATAATTTCCTAACCCCAATTTTAATTATTTTACTATTATTTGAATTCAAATGCAATAAACATAGAAATAGAAAATATTCAAGAAATGATAACATAATCACAACTATCTTTTTATGAATTTTTATTCAAATAATATTTAACAAAACAAAAAAATATTCATAAATATCTATTTTATAACTAAAAACCTAAGGAATTATTTTATTAAAATTGAAATCTACCTAAAACTACCATTAAAATACGAACTAAATTGAACTAATTATTATAATTTACTAGATTTATTTGAAATAATTATATTTTATTACATACATAATTATATTTATATTTATATACATTTAAAGTTACTACTTACTAATTTAAAGTATTAAAAATTATTATATTCTACTAAATACTTAACCCTATACATCTTATATTTTTTGTTTATTTACTAACATTTTAGTTTTGGTGTAAAAACATCTATCAATAATATCTTACAATATATACTTTTTTTCTTTATTATTATGAGTTAATTTTAGTTTTTACGCATTCATTCATAATCTTTACTTATTAAAAAAAAGAGCAGATCATCTTAAAAAAAAAAAAAAAAAAACATCGATTTACAAAAACAACACGCATTGACTGCTGGGCCCAACAATTCAATCGACGTGGAACAACAAGTTTTGGTGCATTTTTTTTTATGTAAGTGAAGATTTTATTTTACTTGTTTTCTATTATTTACATATGTCTCATTAAGAAAAGGTCAGTCCGATTCATATTTGTCCCCTTGTCCGATTATTCTTATAAATGAAGAAAAAAAAATAGAATTAACATAAATTGTAAACATTTATTTTATTTAGTTTATTCTATCCACTCTCTGAGTGAAGATCTAGAATATCATATATGAATTAAGTATGAATTTATACCTCTCTTTATATAATATTATAATTTTGTCTTTAATAAAATTTGCGTAAATTTTTAAATAAGGAAAAAATGAAACACTAAGTTTATTTACGAGGGAAGGATAACCAAGAAAAAGATGAGTAATAGTAGGTAAAAAGGTACATGTCACTTATAGGGACAGATATTAAAATTAGGGTAATAGATCTGTCATAGGCGTTTTTAATGAATCAGTCGGGAGGGAAAATTGTACCCTACATGGTATACCACCTTGCCACGGTATTTTGGATAAGTATTGTTTGATTTATATATTTTTTTCTATTTATTTATTTATTTATTTACATACTCTGAGGCATGAAGAGTATGTTGTGTGATTACGCGTCAACACGGGTTAAGAACCAACGATACAATTATAGCTAGCGGGAAACCTATATTCATGTCACTTAACGTCTGTTGAGCGGCTAATTTTTGGAAATTAAAGAAATCATTTTTTTTTATTAGACAAAGTAGCCGGCGCGTAACATACATGGCGCCCAACGTAAAGGCCAAAATTGGCCAAATTCTAAATTAAAGAATCGAATTATTTGTGTAAATTTTATTGATAAACGTTTGCAGCTAGTTACAGTAGTTATATACATATTATATATTTTTTTTCCATGTAGTACATAACTGATTTATGTAAGTCATAGTTTAAAAGTTAATTAAAATTTTAAGTCTATTTGCGACATATTGAAATTATGTATCATTTTTTTTTTAACTAGCATATTAATTATCAAATAGTCCAGTCTTTTTGTTAGTATCTACGGAGAGACTTAGTTGCATTTGAAACTTTGAGAAAATATGATTCGAGTCCATATAGGATAGAACGATAGTGCGCAGTCCTAAATGTAGCAGCTTCATAAATTTTCTTTTACTTTAATTTTTGTTTTGTTTTGAAAGGTAGATCCGTTTTAGTTTGTACAACAACAGAAACGTTGCACCTTTTTTTTATGACACGATATATTTTACATGCTTAATATCATTTTTTCAGGGTTATCCTTCCCATATGTATTAAAATATAAAGAGAAAATTAACTAATTAAATATATATTATTTCAAATTATTATTCTTGTTATATATACGAACATTACTTTTTTTATTTGTTCGAATATACATATATTTTTATTTTTAACTTTTGAATTCTCTTTCTATCATATAAATTACATTTCTATGAAATAAATTCCTTTTTATAATGAATACAAGAAGTTCTTCAAGTAGTCAAAAAAATAGTTCATTTCATAGAGGTCGTGGGGCCAGAAGTTCTTCAACTTCCCGCAACAATATTTCTATAGAATTAGGAGAACCAAGTACTGGCACAAAGTCCAAAGTTGTACACTCCCCTGCAGCTAAAACAGCTCAGCCGTTACAAAGACAAGCAAGTTCGAATAGTTTATCCTCACATATTCCATTTCAAGATATTACGATAATGGACAATCAAATTTTATCCTCACAAGCTCAAGTTTTTGTTCCACTTAGTGGTCGAACATCAGTTTCCGATTCGAATGCTAACGTGAATCTCCCAGTAGAATTATCGTTAGGCCAAATTGACAATGCTACTGCAAATACCAATGCTGGATCTTCATTCGACTCCCTAATGGCTTTAATGGAGCAAACAATGAGAAACACTAGGGAAGAGTTTCGCAAAGAGTTAAACTCTATTCGTGATAGTATATCACAAATTGGTAATGTAAATAATCCTACATCAAGTAGACCACCTGAAATGCAGTCTTTTGTCCCAAATTTAAATAATACAAGTGATAATATTAATCAAACACTGAATAGTCAACCTAATTCTTACGTTAACAACGAAAATAATGTTAAATTAGAAAAGTGGAAAGTTTCATTTGATGGTAGTGGATCTGTATCAGATTTTCTATTTAAAGTTGAAACACTTTCAAAAAGATCCAAGTGTTCTGATGAGCACTTAATATCAAATTTTCATGTTCTTCTAGATGGTAAGGCCGAACAATGGTATTGGCTCTTTACCAAGCAGAATAAAACCGTAACATACCCATTGCTTCGTAATGCACTGACAAAAGAATTTGGTTACATGGAGTCAGATCATGAAGTTATTTTGAAAATATCTTTACGTAAGCAATTGCCTAAAGAATGTTATGATGACTACCATACTTCAATCGTTTCCATGAATATGAGACTACAAAATCCTTTGCCTGATACTACTTTAATAGATAAATAATTAAAAGGAACTTGAATCAAAATTTGAGATTTTTATTGTTTAATGCCGATTCCCGCGATCTAAACGAATTTAGGGATATAGCACGTAAAGCGGAAAAGGTCCTTCGGGATACAAGATTTCAAAACCCTAATTTTAGCCAAAACCGTTCTGTAAATGAAATCGAAATATCGCCTCAGGAAACCAATGATGTAGACATTATAGACCCCCAAATAGAAGCACTTAAATTTTCAAAGAAAACAGGTAAATATGATTTTTCTAATATTCAGTGCTGGAACTGTTTGCTTTATGGTCACTCCTATATATATTGCTCGAAAGCAATAGAAAGACCGTTTTGTTTTAAGTGTGGACAAAAAGGAGTTTTGACTCCTAATTGTCCTAATAACCATACCTTCCAGGGAAACAAGAAAATGGGCGATCTGGCGACCGGGGACAATCGTCCGCTCCCACAAACCCCGAGTTTAAATTAGTTTCTATTCATTGCGATGACAGATTAAAAGATTTCGATGGTACTCAAAATAATTCGACAAAAAAAGATGATTTACTTTTTAAATCCATTAAACCTGTTAGTACTTTTAAACCCATAATAAAAACTTTCGACAAAATCATTAAATGTCGTTTGCGTTACAAAAAGCGTAAACACTTTAAAAAAATGTTAGAATCTACCACTCTTCCTGTTAACGATGACAGACCTTTTGCAAAGGTAAAAGTTTATGGGGAAACCTTAATTGGTTTACTTGATTCGGGAGCAAACGTGTCAGTTCTGGGTCACGATTGTTTAGCATTTCTGAAAAGAAATAATATTTCTTTTAAAAGTATTAATTCTTCGGTAGCAACTGCCAGTGGTGCAAGACAAAATGTAATTGGCTTTTGTTGTTTACCTATACAATACAAAGGTGTAACTAAAAACATTGATTTTTACATTGTTCCATCACTGAGTCAGCAAGCATATTTTGGTACTAATTTCTGGCGAGAATTCGCTATAGCCCCCGAAATAGTTTCTCCTAATATAAATTTTTTATCTGAATTATCAAAAAAAGTTGATTCTAGCGAAAACTTTCATGAATTGTCCCCCGAACAGAATTTAATACTGGAACAAACGATTCTTAAGTTTCCTTCCTACGAAAAATTAGGCTTAGGATGTACCGATTTGTTAGAGCATCACATAGATACAGGAGATGCGACCCCTATTAAATGTAAACATTATCCTCTTTCTCCTCCTCGACAGGAAGAGGCGTACAAAGAAATTGAACGTTTATTAAGTATGGGTGTTATAGAAGAGTCTAATTCGCCATGGTGCTCCCCTGCTGTTTTAGTAAGGAAACCAGGGAAAATTCGTTTATGTATTGATTCGAGGAAACTAAACTCAGTTACCAAAAAAGACTCTTACCCACTGCCTCACATCAATGGGCTTCTTAGTAGATTGAAAGACACATTTTTTATTAGTGCAATTGATCTGAAAGATGCTTTCTTACAAATTAGGCTTTCAGAATCATCAAAAGAAAAGACCGCCTTTGCTATCCCTGGTAAACCACTTTACCACTACAAATATATGCCTTTTGGACTTTGCAATGGTCCCCAAACCATGAGTCGTCTCATGGACAAAGTTGTTCCATCGCGCTTCAGGGAAAATGTCTTCATATATTTAGACGATTTATTAGTGTGTAGTTCGGATTTCGAATCACATATGAAGCTTTTGTCTGAAGTCGCTGATTGTCTTAAGGTAGCAAAGTTAACCATTAATGTAGGTAAAAGCAAATTCTGCCAGAAGGAAGTAAGGTACCTTGGTTACATTGAGGGCAACGGGTGCTTGAAAGTTGACCCTGACAAGGTTAAATCCATCAAAGAATTTCCTCTTCCTAAAACACCAAAGCAAGTTCGTCGGTTTATAGGAATGGCGAATTGGTACAGGGCATTTATTGATAACTTTGCCTATATTTCTAGCCCATTGTCTGATTGTCTGAGGAAATCTCAAAAACCGTTTTCGTTAACCGATGCCGCAAAAGATTCTTTCGAAAAACTTAAAACGGCTCTATCGTCTGCCCCCGTTTTAGTACAGCCCAATTTCAACAAAGAATTTATAATTCAATGTGATGCATCTAAAGTTGGTGTTGGAGGAGTTCTGTTTCAGTATGATGAGCTAGGTAAAGAGCATCCAATTGCCTACGTTTCACAGAAGTTAAATAAAGCGCAACAAAACTATACTGTAACAGAACTAGAATGCATGGCAGCTTTAGTTTGTGTAAACAAATTTCGCCCATACATTGAAGGATTGCCCTTTAGAATTATTACGGACCACGCATCACTCAGATGGTTAATGTCCCAAAAGGACTTGAGTGGGCGTTTAGCTCGTTGGAGCCTCAAGCTTCAGAGATACGACTTTAAAATCGAGCACAGAAAGGGATCCCTTAACATAGTTCCTGATTGTTTATCAAGGTTAGATGTGGACGAAATCAAATTATTTGACCAAAATTTTGACATTGATTTGCTATCAAAAGACTTTAATGATGCTGAATATGAGCAAACTAAGGAATCTATAATAAAAAATCAAAACTCCTTACCAGATCTGCAAGTTTCGGGAAATTTCATACTGAAAAGAGTAGGATTTAGACAAGACGTAGAGAATGAAGAAAGCGGTCTTTGGCGTCTTTGGATACCAAAATCATTCATTCTTAGTGTCATAAAATCAGCTCATGACTCGCATGATTCATGCCACGGAGGTTTTTCGAAGACAATTTACAGAATTAGACAGAAATACTTTTGGCCAACAATGGCAAATGATGTTAAGTCCTACATAAGTAATTGTGACGTTTGCAAATGCGTAAAATCCACTAACAAAATTTCAAGGCCTACAATGGGACACCAATTTATTACCAATAGACCATTTGAACGGTTCTATTTTGATTTTCTTGGCCCATACCCATTTACAAAAGCAATGAATTCTACCATTTTTATTTGCTTGGACCATCTCACAAAATTCATTTTTCTAAAACCACTTAAAAAGGCAACTTCTGCTAATATCATACTTTTTTTTCAAAACGAAATTTTCCGTACATTCGGTGTGCCACGAGTTGTTCATAGTGACAACGGAAAACAGTTTATTTCAAAAGAAATGGCTGATTTTTTCAATTTATATGGTATAACACATATAACTACGGGTTTCTACGCCCCACATTCCAATGCATCAGAAAGAGTAAATCGGGAAATAGTTACAAAAATAAGATGCTTCCTTAAAGACCACAAGGATCATAGGGACTGGGATAAATATATCCCTCAGATTTTGGCTATACTCAGAAGCGATTATCACACATCCATTAAATGCTCCCCATATTTTGCAACCTTCGGTCAAAACATGATACAACATGCATCATCTTATAAAATTTTGGACCAACTAGGATGTTATTCAGGAGAAGATTTCCGTGTGGAAAACAACGTGGATAAACTTAATACAATTCGTAGCGAAATTCGAAATAATATCTATAAAGCTCATGAAAAATCATCAAGAACATATAATCTACGAAGCAGGCCCATTCAATTTGCGGAAGGACAAATAGTGTTTAGAAAAAATCATATTCTGAGTGATATGAGCAAACATATCAATAAAAAATTCATGCCGAAATTCATAAAGTGTCGAATAAAATCCAGAATAGGCAGCAATCTTTACGAAATTGAGGACTTAAATGGCAAATATGTAGGCAAATACCACGCTTCAGATTTAAAATTATAATTTTTACCCGGCTATACGTGGATCGTGCCCCACGTCATTGGTAAAAAAAAAAATGATTTCTGCAATTCTTTAAATAAAAATCGTTCTACTGTTCGTCCTCTTAAATTAAATTTTGCGGACCGAAGCAGTTTTGTTGCGATTTTTTTTTTTTTTTTTTTTCTTTATTGTTTTTATACCCTACACCACCAAAGGTGGTTGGGGTATTATGTGTTTGTGCAGAAGTTGTAACGCAGAGAAAAAATCTTCCGACCCCCACCTTAAAGTATACCGTTCGACTCAGAATCATTTTCTGAGTCGATTTAACGATGTCCGTCCGTCCGTCCGTCCGTCCGTCTGGTCGGCTGGCTGGCTGGCTGGCTGTCCATGTAAAGCTTGTGCGCAAAGTACAGGTCGCAATTTTGAAGATAATTTGATAAAATTTGGTACATATGCTTTTTTCAACACAAGGACGAAGCCTATTGAATTTGGTTATGATCGGCCCATTATTTCACCTAGCCCCCATACAAATGTCCTCCCGGAATAGAGTTTTAACACTTAGAGATACCTTAAAAATAGGAATATTGTAATGAAATTTAGTACAAATAAGTTTTATATCAGCAAAAATCAGTCTGCCAAATTTCATGAAGATCGGTCCATAACTGACCATAGCTCCCATACAAACTCCTCTCCCGAAAATCACTAACATGCATAAATCCCATACAAATGTTAGTATTATGTTAATATTTAACACAAGTATGTTGTATACATATACGTAAAAACAAAATTATGTGGATCGAAATGGTGTAGGGTGTCATATAGTCGGGCTTGACCGACTATATCTTCTTCTCTCGTTTTTTTTTTTTTTTTTAAAAAAAAAGGAAAATTCATAATAATATTTAACACTATGTTTCTAATGGTTTTTGTTTTTTTTTTTTGTTACAATTTACAAAGCATTTCAAACTTTCATTATGTTTATCCTGATATAACATAATATTGTTTACCAAAAGTAAACGATACACGTTTGATATAATTTTTGTTTTTTTCATCTCATGCTAGAAAATAGTTAATATTAATAATAAGAGCAATGTGCATTACACTACATACATATCTACATAACTTTTTTACGCACTTATTTCATTTATTAATGTGTTACGCTCAAAGAATATTTATGTGATATCTGCTGTTTCTTTTTTTTACACTAGGAAAGATTGGGTACTTCCATTGCCATTCAATTCTCCTTGAGGAACAGAGAATGATTTTATTGCGTAATTAGTTTTTTTTAATCATAACGCTTCTTTATTGCAAATTTTGTCAATCTCAATTCATTATTATAAAGTGTGCAATAGCATATGGTCGTATATATTATAAAAGTTACAAAGTTTCTTTAAAATAAAAGAAGTGTGATTCAAGAGTGATTTCTTTTTTTTTAATTGAATTAATGCAAATACAAATTTGAATAATATCAAGTTTTCTTAGAGGAAAATAGAATATATAATCCCGTATTTTGCTTAAACGAAATTTTAAGGTGAGAATGTTTTACCCATTAGTAGTGTGAATTTATTTTTTAATATATATTGGTTATTACTCCAAGGGCTTTGATTTCACGTGGTGATTTTTCCTACCTCATAATCTGACACATCTAAGGATCAATTTACTTAAAACTAAATTGCTGTAAAATTGGTGATGCGGGGAAGAAAATTCCGTAAAGCCCCTAATTGTGAATTTGGAACTACACGTGGTCTAAGGTCTCTAGGGACACGTGGCCTCCTCTTATATATTACACCACCATATTAAATAAGTTACGTAATCAGTTAATATATATTAAATAATTTCTAATGATCTTAACCTAAACATAAATCCCCATATCCTAACGACAAAGTGATTAGCAATTATAACAACCACACTTTTAAGTATCAATTTCTAAGGAAAAATTATCATTTAATATCTACAAAAAAATGTAAAGTCCAACTTAACCTATTTATATGTAAAACTGAAATTTGTCACATAGAAATTTAACCATTACATAATTTCCTAACCCCAATTTTAATTATTTTACTATTATTTGAATTCAAATGCAATAAACATAGAAATAGAAAATATTCAAGAAATGATAACATAATCACAACTATCTTTTTATGAATTTTTATTCAAATAATATTTAACAAAACAAAAAAATATTCATAAATATCTATTTTATAACTAAAAACCTAAGGAATTATTTTATTAAAATTGAAATCTACCTAAAACTACCATTAAAATACGAACTAAATTGAACTAATTATTATAATTTACTAGATTTATTTGAAATAATTATATTTTATTACATACATAATTATATTTATATTTATATACATTTAAAGTTACTACTTACTAATTTAAAGTATTAAAAATTATTATACTCTACTAAATAATTAACCTTATACATCTTATATTTTTTGTTTATTTACTAACATTTTAGTTTTGGTGTAAAAACATCTATCAATAATATCTTACAATATATACTTTTTTTCTTTATTATTATGAGTTAATTTTAGTTTTTACGCATTCATTCATAATCTTTACTTATTAAAAAAAAGAGCAGATCATCTTAAAAAAAAAAAAAAAAAAACATCGATTTACAAAAACAACACGCATTGACTGCTGGGCCCAACAATTCAATCGACGTGGAACAACAAGTTTTGGTGCATTTTTTTTTATGTAAGTGAAGATTTTATTTTACTTGTTTTCTATTATTTACATATGTCTCATTAAGAAAAGGTCAGTCCGATTCATATTTGTCCCCTTGTCCGATTATTCTTATAAATGAAGAAAAAAAAATAGAATTAACATAAATTGTAAACATTTATTTTATTTAGTTTATTCTATCCACTCTCTGAGTGAAGATCTAGAATATCATATATGAATTAAGTATGAATTTATACCTCTCTTTATATAATATTATAATTTTGTCTTTAATAAAATTTGCGTAAATTTTTAAATAAGGAAAAAATGAAACACTAAGTTTATTTACGAGGGAAGGATAACCAAGAAAAAGATGAGTAATAGTAGGTAAAAAGGTACATGTCACTTATAGGGACAGATATTAAAATTAGGGTAATAGATCTGTCATAGGCGTTTTTAATGAATCAGTCGGGAGGGAAAATTGTACCCTACATGGTATACCACCTTGCCACGGTATTTTGGATAAGTATTGTTTGATTTATATATTTTTTTCTATTTATTTATTTATTTATTTACATACTCTGAGGCATGAAGAGTATGTTGTGTGATTACGCGTCAACACGGGTTAAGAACCAACGATACAATTATAGCTAGCGGGAAACCTATATTCATGTCACTTAACGTCTGTTGAGCGGCTAATTTTTGGAAATTAAAGAAATCATTTTTTTTATTAGACAAAGTAGCCGGCGCGTAACAAATACTAAATTTATAAAATCAAACATTCTGTTTACTAAAATTGGACCTATCACTGAATTTGTAAAACCAAACATTCAAATTCGTAAATGTTTTATAGCAAAAAAATATTTTGTTCTTATTAAAATATTCTTTCTATTTACAAATTTGAATATTTGAAAATTTTTACAAGTTTAAATAGTAATTTTAAACAAGTCAAAATTTTGAAATATTTTCAAACAAAATTTATTGTTATATTTATTTAATAAAAATTACTTTTAGAAAGCTATAAATTATGCAAAATAATGCAATAAAATGGATAAAATAATTTTGTATTAAAAGTATAAATTAGTTCTAGAATTTGTGGAAAAAGTAGATGTTATTATCATTATAAAATCGAAAGATTTGTGATCCTAGCTATTTTAGTTTCCGGGTGTTGCGAAAACGCACCAATGGTCAATTTGGGGTTTGCTGTTTCGCTCATATAAGAAGTAGACGTTTAAACAAATTGTATGGCAAAATGAGTTTTATTTGTCATTTAAATTTAGTTTTGTGATTATTTTACAAATTTTATGTTAAATATGTTTAGTGTGAACCAAACAAATTGGAGGTGGACCATTCAAATTGAAATTTAAGGCAACTAAATAATGAAGAAAAAACTTTAAATAACTTATGGTGTAAGACTAAATAATTTCATATAATGTATAAAATAGATTATATATTAAATAAAATATGTTACTCGTTAAATCATTTGGAATGTAATGTACATTGCATTCGATTATCAGTTTGCGCATCATCTCAATTATGATTTCGTACAGGCTGCCTAACCACGTTGTGTCCTAAACAAAAATTAAACGTAAATCCATTCTGTTATTCTTGCAGAATATTCCCGAATTTGTAAAATCGTAAATCCTGGTAATATACCAAATGCAGTGGCTTATAATATGCTGCATTCCAATTGAAACAAGATTTGAAAATTGGGGTAATGTACCAATTTTCAAATGATTAAGAAAAAAATTAGTTTGCTTTCATTTATCCGTGTGCATATATTCACATATTTTTCCTTTAATATACCTTGAATATCCTTAGACATTTTATTTTCTTTATATATGATGTCTGTTTAATCTCATTTAATTGAAAACCCAAAATGAGTAGAGAGCATGGCCTTTTATAGGAAAAGGCTGTTTCGAAAATTGTGAAATTTTACCTACATTCATATTGGTTTTTAAAATTGTTTAATACTTTGAATAAAAATAATAATGTGCAATCATAAAAATTGCAAATATTATGTTTTTGTTTAGCAAATTTTATGACTTTTGAAGAAAATTTATTATCCCTTTTTTAAGACAATTGAAAAAATCTAGCAACAAATTACATAATTTTATTGGTTTCATTCATCAGTTTTCGACATTTTTGAGGTAACTTCTTGAATTTTTTTTTATCATATTCAATATAATAGCATCCTTCATATTCAGGTAGCATCGATCATTTGGAAATTCTTTTTCTTACATTTGTTCTGAATTGTTGTAAAAAATATAACCACTTATTATTTGCTGAAAATCGCTTATTTTTTTACTACATAAGTCATAAATAACGTAGAATACTTTTATAAGGCTAGAGTAAAAAATTATATTGCACATGAAGTCTTAATTCAAAAAATTCTATATTCGTTCATCTATAAAGTTTTTCTTTATTATATTGCATAATTTTAACATACCTTAAAAATTTCCATATTTTCAGTGGGCCACCTTGCGTAATGTAGCTAAATCACACACCATTTCAGCAACACCAATTTTTGGGAGCTTGGTGTTTCTATCTCCCTAAATTATTTGTCAACAAGTAAATAATTTCATATTTTTTGATATTTTGGCTATCGTTTGAAAGGGTATTCAAGATATTTTGTAAAATTTTTCGAATGAATTTTTAAAGTTAAAAAAGGTCTATTTTATAGACCTTTTTTGATCCGCTCTACTGGGGGTAAAAATTCCTTGGAATTAATTTTTTCTCTTAATTTAGTTAGTTAACATTCCAAGCTAAATACACATATATAAAACATTATCATTTATTTTAAACTAAATTAATTACGGTATAGGTAAATTTACTGATGCGAAAACGCAACAGCGGTTGGTAATGGGTTAATGTATACCGATCCATAAATTGAGCCATCAGCCTTATAAATCCCAGTCAACGGGAATTTCTTGCGCTTAAACAATTTTTTGTGATTTATTTTTTAATATTTTTAAAAACTGTCAAAATATTTTTATATTTCACACAGTTTTTGAAATTGTTTAAAACTAATAAACGAACATAATAAAATCAAATAATTATTTTAATAAAATTTTATTTCAATTCAAAACATGATTTGTTTAAGAAATTTTTTTACATAATTTTTTCTGTGCAGGTTTGAGTAGTCTTCCTACACAACTCAAATAAATATTAAAGTGCCTTGATTTGTATGTTGACAAAAAAAGTTGCAAATGTAACCCCTTTTTGGGTTACATTTACCCTTTTGGGTACTAAATGCATAAAAATTACCCTTGCTCTTAGTGACTTAATTAAGTGTTATTTTTAATAGTAACAGGCCAGATAGACCATTCCTATGGTACGCTAAAACCTAATAAATGTCCGAAATATATAAAATTACATGTTTTAACAAACAAAGTATGATAAAAAATTTTAGTAAAATCTTAACATTCTGCGACTGAAAAGAAACATAATATTTATTTAAATGAATAGAAATTTATTTAAATGAATATTCAAATAATTCAGTTAATTTTGTTATAACTAAAATTTTGATAATGATATTGAAAGAAATACGTAATTTTACAGGTGTTTTAAAAACGGTCCAGCTCACAAAATTTCAACATTGAAATGTTATATTTTGGAAATTATATAAGAACTTAGTAGTCTTAATTTCTAGAGGGGTATATTTGCAACTTTTTTTCGTGATACATTTTAACATGTCTTTTATATCACGTAATGTGTAATAATTGCTTTTTATTTTTTTCTTTAAGCTTAAATTAATATTTTAATAGCAATTTCCGAGAAATTAATTAAATAAAATTTTACACGACTCTCAACCACAAGCTTTTTGTTAATTTCCCCCTTTCTTTAATTTCCTGATAAGAACTTTAAAGATAAAACTGTTTTCCTTTTTATTATATATTTTTCATAATTTTCATCATAAATAGAAGATGAGACAGTCACAACCATACACACATATGTACAATAGAGTGTCCCGAGGAAAGACTTTTTTGAGTTTGCGATGTAGGAAGACTCCTCAAACGATGCGTATTTATGAGTTGAATACAGACAAATATTTAACAAAAAAAATTAAATTTTAAATTTGGAATTTTGTTTCTCTAGTCCTAGGATTACTATCTTGGTCTGGTCAGACCAAATTTGAATTTAGTGTTCAATATCTTTTATTTTCAGTAGAAAATCAAAAAAAGATGAACATGATACATATAACGGATATCTACTGAATCGAATGAAATCAATTTTAAGTCGATTAGTGTACGATAACTAGGAAAATTTTGGGTTCAAATAAAAAGTACCCTAATTTGACCTCTTGGTCTGGATAGACCACAATGTGTTTTCTCTTTATAAACATGTTTCTTTTTATTCATCTACGTACAATCATTCTAAAAACAATCATGATATGTTGTTGAAAGTATAAAATGTCTGAATAAAACTGAATTTACCTAAATTTATGTGTAAAAGTTCGTCGTTCATGAACGAATATTATGTTACAGAAAATTGGGCAATTCCTTCAAAAAATTACTTCTTGATGCAAAAACAATGTGGGGTGGACGTTATTAAATGCCATAAAATGGTCTTTCCAGATTTTAACGCCTTACATCAACTAAAAAGGAAGAGGATGAAGAGGGAATGATGTCTAATCTTTGAAATCGAAATAATGTGTCATTTCCATACAGTGAAAATTAGGGTGACGAAACGTTAAGCTCGGGAAATACTGGATATTCAGCAATAAAGTAAATCTGATATTCAAATGTACTTAACTGAAATCACTTAAAACTCTCATATTTTACTATAACAAAAAGTTACCAACTAGACAATTTCCACCGAGTACTATAAACATTTTTAAAAGAATATTTATTCCAGAAGTGCTTAATATTATCGATCAAGATATTATGAATAAATTGCACAAGGTACCTTGAATAATAAACAACCAAATCGACTAAACCTATCCAGTCGTTCAAAGCTTATATAACTTCGGTATTGATAAGGCGAAAATGTCAATAAGATGCTTCACTATATTGCTATTATTTCCGATCGGATCTTTGAGTAATTCTCATTAAAAACTTGGAGTCCTAATATACCCCTGTCGTAAATTTGTACGTGAATAAATAGCTCTATTCCTATCTTGTACATACATGTTTCAAAATATACATTCCGCTAGATAAATTATTTCCTTAGACGACAAAATAATGAAAATCACAAAATAATTCTTCGATGTAAAAAATGAGACATTACTACCAACCTATAACATTGTAAATAAGCAAATTCATATGTTTGATATGATTGCCAAGCAGAGTAATATTAGATAAACATTATTTTTAATAAAAATAACAATATTTATCCACTTTCTATGCATATCATTTATAAATAAACCTAAAATTGCGTTTTATTTAAAAGAGTGCAAATTTATGAGATTTTTCATCTATTTTTGTTTTCATCGCAATAGTTGTTATTATAAGTCTAGCGAATCATTTCCACTTTATATTAACATATATACTAACTTATATTAAGTACTATCCACAAAATCAAGAAAAAGGTACTTCTACAAATTGTTCCTAGGTCCAAAATTTTACCTATAACCGTTCTGCGGTCTGGCCAGACTAAGAGGATAACTTAGTGCTCATAAAGTTTCCAGTCATCCTAGGGCTAGATGACTTTTTAGGGCATTTTGATGAACTTTATATTTACTATAACCCCTACTTACAACAATGCAAATTTTTAATATTTTAGCCATACAAGGAATAAAATTATAACATTTTTCAAGAAAAAATATCAAACATTTTGTACTAAAATGACGGTTTATGTACAAAAATGTTTGCGAAAAATTTTTTAAATATTTTATTCATAAAAATTACGAATTTTTTGATACTCATTTTAAGAAAAAAATTCAATACGATTTTTTGGACAAAATATTCTAGACCCGTATTATTCAATCGCAGGTAGGGAACTAAAGATCAATTTTAAAAATGTGTTTAAAAATTTTCCCATATTAAGCTTATTTTTATGCATCGTTTGAAGGGTTTTCCTACAATTTTTTTTTTTCTACAAAACACTCTAATTTTTATTTGTTACTAAATGTACAAGGAAAATATATTTTTTTAGGAAGCAAAAAAAATTTATAGAATAAATCAAGACAAACAAATAGAAAAATGTTTAATGGGGATGGTAAAAAATAAAAAACAAAAGGAAGAAAAAAATTTATCCAAACATCTTGTAAAACATTACACAATAAGGTAATGAAATTCAGTAAAATTGTTTGTCTTCAATTTGTCATCATGAACATTAACGAGTTCATAAAACAGTATTTCTCAGTAGCAATTATAATCAATTCAAAGCAAGTTTTTTATTGCTTGGATTGTTTATTTTATAACTTAAAACTTAAATATCTTCTTATTATTTGATCTTGACATTTAGTCGATAAATAGTTAACAGTGTTGCCAGGTTATCCTTTTTAAGGCTAAATCTAGCCTTTTTATTTTGCTTTTAGCCTCAAAATTTTCGTTTTAGCTTCTAACTTTTTTTCTAGCCTTTTTTGATTCTTAAGTTAGCTTTAAAATTGCTAAAAATTTACTAAATTTACACAACTAAATTGATATATTAACGAAGTTTTACAATATTTATACTAATTCATCATTTAATTTTATTTCTAAATTCATATATGGAACGAAGTGACTACTTCCGGTTACCGGAAATGCCTTCCTCTGCTTGATCTAAGATCGCATCGTCCTCATGATCTGCATTTTCATACAGATATGTGGCACAGGAATAAAGATACTACTAATTAATACCCTCAATATATATCAAATTGCTAATAATAAACGAGAACGAAAATGACCCAGTGTTACATATACGTAACAGTGGGCATTAATGGGTTAACATACATTTTGCCTCATAAATTTTTTCGGAATCAATATTCAAAATTTTTTTTATCTAGTTATCAGTTATTATTTTTAATAACAACCATGTTAATTTGTCCTTATTTTCATCAAAATAAGTGACGAAAAAGATTTACGTCCTACAAGTTGTTAAAAAATTTCAAAAAATCCAAATATGTCTTACAAATAATTGGCCATAGAATTAAATGTCGTCCGTAAAACCGTTTCTAATGTTATTAAACAGTAAAAAAGGACCACATGATATTGGGAAGGCCGAAAAATTGAAGGCATATTGAAAGGAACTCCAAACACATCTGGTAGAAAATCAGCTCAGTTTTCTCAGTGCTTCGACTATTTGGTGCGAAAATTTAAAGCTAATGGGAAAGTTGATAACATATAAAGTTCAAAAAATTTCAAACTGGAATTCTGCAAAAAAAAAAAAAATTACAAGCCAAAAATAGGACTCGGAATTTAAAACCAAATTTCATACAAAAATACTCTAACTGTATAATTGACGAAGAAACGTAGGTGCTGGCAGAATCTTCGCAGCTTGTGTCTCAAAAATGTTTATTGCTAATGCTCGAAGCAATGTTGGAGATAAGTTTAAGACCCAAAAGCAGCAAAAATTTCTTACAAAATTCATGGTATGACAAGCTTTTTGCAGTTGCGACAAAACAGGAAAGTCATTTGATACATTCGGATCTATAAATACCAAAATATGCATAAAGGAATATTTGCAAAAAAAGACTTCCTCCTTTCGTAAGAGAGCACAACGTGTCCACATATTTTTGGACCCATTTGGTATCATGTCACTACGGTAAGAAAGCTATGGAGTGATACCAAATAAATAACATAGTTTTAGTACCAAGAGAGGTCAATTTGCAAAATTGTTCACAGCTTAAACCAGTGGAGAGATATTGAGCTTTTGTGAAAAATGAATACAAGAGCACAAAAAAGGTGTCCCAAAATACCGAAGATTTTAACAGAAGATGTACACACTGTTCAAAAAAAGTGACTGAAGCAACTATCAAATCTCCAAAGAAAGGGTTTTCAAAAATGGTCCACAATTTTATAGTTAGTGGTTAGAACCATAAAAATTATATATTTCTGTGATCTGTGCTAAATTATCAAATGATTAAAAAAATAATGAAAACTATAAGATGAACCGTTTCCAAGTTATTGAATAATATGTATGTTAAGAATTTTTCGATCTCACTCCTTATTAGCTTTTTCCTGGCTTTATTTTTTGGGATATTTAGCCTTTTCTGACCTTTTTTAACGTCTAATTTAGCTTCTTTTTTTCTCAGGTCCTGGCAACACTGATAGTTAACAACAATTTATGCGTATTGAATCAAATGCTAATTAAAACATTTTGTATTCACTTTGATAATTCTATAGTATACGATTCGAATTTTTAAATACAACATAACATGGAATAAGCGATAAGACTGTATAATGCACTTTATTTTATAAACTGAGTAAGATGTTGCATAATTATTATTTTTAAATCATTACAGTACTTTAAAAATGTCTGTGAAAGCTTTTTTTTCTTCATTTTCATTGCTCATAAAAATTACATTATTAAAATGGAGTTCAATCAAATGTTAAAGTGATGAAAATCTAGTTCAATTTAGGTGCAAAATGCATGAATTTAACATTAGCATGTCATTCGAGTTCATGTGTTAATACGAAAATTCAAAGAAATAGCTTTTCATTCAAATGATTGCGATTTTTATTTTTATTGGTGAAAGGAATTTTTTTTTATTTATTTTTTTTTTTTTTTTTTTTTTTGTTTTTTTTTTTTGAGCTCATTTAAATAATGTCTAAATATAAATAAGAAAAAAAGAAAAACATTATTTAAAAAAATTGTAAATCTATACCCAGGAAAAATTTTGTAACATTTTCTAAAATCATTAGTTCTAAAACGGGTGTAATTAGAACTACACTGGGCCAAAAAGGTACATAAATACAATGAAAAATTTCAATGTTTCAATGAATATGTACACTAATTTTGACCCTATATACAGGTTCATTGAAACAATGCATTGTCATACAATAATATTAAAATTCAGTGTACAAGTTTATTGATTAAATTTATTCTTACATTGAATCAATGAACACGTTCAGTAAACAAAATAAATAATTCCAGTTAATTGATTTCAATGAACTCATATTTTTTCCTAATGAAACTATACATTGAAATTATAATAATAGGATTGTTCTGTATTTTTGGTTTTTATTTTATTTTAAATTAAATGATTAAATTGTACTACACAGAAAAAACTGTTTCGTTGTCACAACCGAATTTTTAGCCAACCGAATTTGGTCGGTTCTGCGTAAGTACTATCTAGACATTCAGTTGCATGTACTGTATAATTTCTGTTGTAGCAACTGATTGTAAGACAAAATAACTCGTTTGTCACAAATGAATTTGGAAGTTGATTTTTTTTTTGCAATTTGTTTGTTCCTTTGTTTTAATAAATTTTAGAGATATATATGTACATTACACTCCAATTGACTACAATTTCAAATTTTCCTCCATTCTGGTTTTTAAATCCGCAACTCAGAGATAGCTTTGTATAAAGAGATATATTTTTATAGCGTATGCGTTTAACTAATTGACTTATATGAAAACATTACAATCGGATGATGAGCAGAAAATATATAAATATTAAATGATAAATCTTACCTTCTAATAGCAATTTTCAATTTGCACATTTTTCATATTTTAAATATTTTTTGTATAAAAATATAAACTATTTTATTTAATTTAGAATGTGAAATGATAAATAAACTTCTTTTGAATTTTACAATTATTTGTCGGTCGGGAGCAGTAAATCTGCTTTATTTGCAAATAAATCTAATTTAATCTTATACAGTAACCGCATTGATAAAATTTTCTGAATTAATAATCGGGTATTATAACTGATAATATATTTTATGTATAAAAATACATTTTAAATTACAGCTTAATATTATAAAGACTATAGTAATAGTACTGACAAATAATATTGACATTTTAATTTAATTGTCCCAATCGACATAGCCAAAATTGCTTCTAGAAACGTTTAGTATGGTTAACGTAATCAATTTTAACCCATTAATGCCCACTGTTACGTACATATATGTAAAGCGACAGTGTCTAAGTTTAAAACTATATTGTCAAAAAACGGAATAATATAAACTTAGAGCTCATTTACACTGGGAATTATTACTGCGATTTTTTATGATATTTTGTTTTGAAGTTGCTTCTAAATCCCTTCTACATTTACACATATAAATTTGTATTATGAAATTTTTTAATAAATGTTTGACAAAAATCAACAAATCAGAAAAATTAAAAATAAATTTAAAAAAATTTCCTGAAATTTTTGGTTTTGCGTCGACGTGCAACTTTTCTTACCCTGATTGCTTCTCTACACCCCTTGCCTATAAACGTAAAAGTT
Source organism: Protophormia terraenovae (assembly GCA_951394005.1). Taxonomy (NCBI): domain Eukaryota; kingdom Metazoa; phylum Arthropoda; class Insecta; order Diptera; family Calliphoridae; genus Protophormia; species Protophormia terraenovae. Next base: position 34,306,810 of record OX596075.1, read on the forward strand.
GCAGCGATTTTTTTCAAGGAAAATCCCCAATGTAAATGGGCTCTTAAATTTTGTTATGAATTGTGTAATTTAATATTCATCCTGTATCTTCAAATGTTTTTTTCTTTCACTTTCTATCCCGTTATTGTGGCAATAAATGATTTTGTAAAGTTCATTATTTGAAAGCTTGTAAAAACTCACTTTTAACGGCAGGAGGTTTGCAAAAAGGCTTATTATTTACATTCAACATACTTTAACGAAAAAATTTTTATGTATACTAAAAGAAAACATATCAAATTTGTTTACTTGATTATTTAAAAATATATAAAGCGTGTCCGATAAAAATTAGAAAGTGGAAAAAGAAAGTGTTACGTATATGTAACACTGGGTCATTCTCATTACATTTTGGCCCCCAATATTTTCAATACAAATAGGACTAAATGACAAGATTTTTTTTTTAATCAAATATACTATTTGAACAGTAAACATGATAAATTGTTTAAACAAGTGATTATTGCACCGTTCTCGTTTATTATTAGCAGTTTGATAAATATTGAGGGTATTAATAAGTAGGGGGCCTACGGAAAATTTCGCCCTAGGTACTATATTTTTTTTTTGCCCTAGATTTATTTTTGAATATCTTTATTCTTGTGCCACATATCTATATGAGAACATAGATCATGAGGACGACGCGATCCTAGATCAAGCAGGGGAAGGTATTTCCGGTAACCGGAAGTAGTCACTTCGTTCCATATATGAATTTAGAAATAAAATTAAATGATGAATTACTATAAATATTGTAAAACTTCTTAATTTATCAATTTAATTGTGCCTTTTTTAAAAAAATTTAACATTTTATATGGTTTGCTTATATAGCTCATGAGATTTATATAGAAAGTACAACGTCCAAAAATTGTTGAGTAATGCCCACTGTTACGTATATGTAACGGCTGATAACTTCCTTACTAAACCAAATATAAACAATTATTCACCGCCAATGTGTTTATTTGCCAAAATTGACATGATATTCAAAATTTTAAATTTCTAAGTTGGCTAGATCGCCGTGGGTATTAATGGGTTAAGGTATTACAGAACTACATTCTACTAACGTGAAGAATTTGAGAGCATGGGGACAGAAAATCTATAAATCTAAACTTGTAAATATTATACAATTGTAATGAAAAGTCGTTACATATTATGAAATAATAATAGACACAAACGTTTTCCAACTAATCTTTTTTCTGTGTGTATATTGAGTCAATATAAGCAAACATTAAATATAATTTTCTTCATGCAGATGCCATAAATATAATGATAGAAAAAAATTAAAATTAAAATTAGTCAGTTGTTTTATTAATTACCAAAGTCTTTAATACAATTATTTTTTTAATTAAAAAGACACCAACCACCATATTTAAAAATTTAACAAAAATTAATAATTTTTCAGCAACGAATTTGTAATTTTAAACAAAAGAATATGTTTAACAAGCAACGAACTATACTTAACAAAAGGTTTGTCCCATTAAACAATTATGTTGTTAACATTAATTCAGTTTTCTTCACATTATTAAAAATTTAATTTAATAAATTTTAAATAATTTTTAAATTAATGCATTCTTAATTAATCGTTATATCCTACAGCACCATAGGTGGTTGGGGTATAATGCGTTTGTGCTGATGTTTGTAACGCACAGAAAAAATTATCGGACCCCCACCTTAAAGTATACCGTTCGACTCAGAATCACTTTCTGAGTCGATTTAACGATGTTCGTCCGTCCGTCTGGTCGGCTGACTGGCTGTCTGTCCATGTAAACCTTGTGAACAAAATACAGGTCGTAATTTTAACGAAGCTTATTAAAATTGGTTATGATCGGTTCATTATTTCACCTAGCCCCCATACAAATATCCTCCTGGAATAGGGGCTTAACGATCATAAATACATTAAATATAGCAATATTTCAATGAATGAGTTTTGTATAAGTGTTAATCTTTGTGCAGTAGAAACAACATTGCCAAAATTTATGAGAATCGGTACATAATTTACCATAGCTCCTATATAAATCCACTTCCGGGAATCGCCCTAAAGGGCATAAAATCATATAGATGTTAGTATCAATGCATTGTTCTGTATTTGTTTAATTTATTTTACATTGAGTAAAAGTATTGTAGACCAACAATTGGCCACAGGTCTAATTTTTATATGGTCGGTCTTGACCGACTATAGTTTCTCTCTCGTTTTATATTTTGCAAAAGTTATTAAAAATGAAGTAAGCATTAGATAAAGATGTTTTTAAAATGAACTTCTTGTGTTATTATGGCTTCATTATTAATAGTTCACTAATTTCTCATTAGGTCCTTTCAATCCCAAAGAATTGCACTGATTTCTTCTTGAATACACTTTTCTGTAGGTGAACATCAAATTGTAAATTTGATGTCCAATATTAATAATATGGTTACCTACTTCAATTCTTTAGCTGTTGCAATTATTCCATTTGTATTTATTATCGGTTATTGCTAATAATAATTATTCCTTAATAAATTTTTGCAATAATTATTTCATATTTTTTTAATTATTTTACACATTTTTATTTTGCAAAAAGCAATTTATATAAAATTGTTAATAATTAAAATACAAAAGAACTAAGTTGAAACTCAACTATTAAAATTGTAAATATGACAACATACAATTCTATTAATAAAACAAATTGTGAACTTTTTGATTGTGTGCCAACAAAAATATTTTAATTACTTGGTAACTTGTTTTCTGTGACAATTAATATCGTAATACTAACGTTTATGCACTTTATAGGGATTTTCGGAAGAGGGATCTATATGGGAGCTTAAATTTACTATAAATACATCTTTACAAAATTTTGTTCACTGATTAAACTTATAGACTTTTTAGTCCTGCCATACAGCAACTACAAAATGAATTATAACAACAGAAAAATCAACAAACTGAATAAAACTTTGACAACAAAAAAAAAAAATAAAATAAAATCAACAGTAACAACTACAAAATATCTCTTGTTATATATATGTAGCTATTACTATAGTAGTTATTGTTGTTAAAATTGCTAACTAAATAAACAACCACAATATGCGTCTGGAGAATTAAAGTCATTATAATATTTTTTTCCCTTTATATTTTCTTGTTCTCTCTTCATGTTCCGTTATTTATTGTATCCTTATTATGCATAAATAAACATAAAAATAAGGACATCGTGCACAGTGATTTATTTCAATAATAAAATTTAACGCACTATTTAAGATATGTAGTGAATGAATAATCCTATGTTCTTACGTAAACCTTATAGACAATCTATGTTCGGAGGACTTGTTGATTATTTTCTTATTTTATTATGGTGCTTTTCTCCGTTACATCCTTTGAGTTACAATATCAAGTGTAAAATATTTTACTATCACATCTCGGTATTTTTAGAATATTAATCAATCAAGTATTCTCCCTGTAATAAATCTCAGGTGAAGCAAATAATTTAGAAAATTGATTAGACCCAGTTCATTTAAACAAAGACTGTTTAAAAGGGGGGGGGAGGGGGTTGTCAAAAAAAGTTTTGGTAATAAATCTAAATCTCCTAAACTATTGGTCTATTCGAATTGAAATATATGGAAGAGCTGTAGAGAAGGAACTAAGCTTTTTAGTCACCCTAAGATGGGATAAGCTTCAGGGTGTCGAATCTGACTACCTCGAGTTTAAGAACAGCTATTTTTATACTAATTTCAGAGTGCTGAATTTAACAATTTTTTCACGTCTAGATGAATTGAAATAATCAAAAAATGTGTTTAGTATAATATTTCTAAATATATAACAAATTGTATAACATTAAAGAAAAATCCCTCATATATCACAGGACTTATTCCCGAAAACGAAATAAAGACGAAGCAAATAATCACAAATTCAAAATTAAAGCGTAATTGTTGGAGATAGCTTAGGTGAGCAAACTTATCTAGCCACGAACTTTACAGAAATATAATAATCTTTGAAATCAGACTTGAATTGTAGAAACTACAGTAGTTTCTACGAGGTAGTTCAATTTGACACTCTGTAGCTTACCTCGTATTACCACAAGATGATTTTTCAGATTGCTTAGGTCCTCCTCTACAACTCTTCCATATATTTCAGTTCGATCAGATCAGTAGTTTAGGAGATTTAGAGTTATTACCAAAATGATTGCGTTTGACTCCACTGTGTGTTATTTTGTTATCTATAAAACGTATTTCGAATTACTGTGCAAGTGTTTGTACACCGTGAAGGTTATTTAAGAAACTGGTATTTTATACTGACGCTTGATTTATTTTTATACTTTTTTTTATTTATTATTTTTATTTTTTCACTTTAATATTCCTACCATATTTAATTTCTATAGTTACTGTTGCTACTCTTGCCACAATGACATGTACGACTACATTAATTCATACCACAGAGAGCAAAATTAACAAGGCTTACAGCCCATAGGCAGAGCTTAAACAGGGGACTTACTGGCTAACGAGTATAATGATTTTTTCTATATTGAAAACAAAAAACTGATGAACAAAATAAGAAATATGGAAGACAAAGTACAGAACAGCGATAATGGCAGTGGCTTTTGTGAATAATACTTACCATTCATCTATTTGTATAGGATGTTTTTTTCTTTCTCCTTCTCTAGTAGGTGAAAAAGGCATTACTTGAATAAACATTTTGTGTACACAATCAATTTACTGAGGAGATTTTTACTACGTATATTTGCTTGAAAGCAGTTTGTCTTTTGTCACTGAAAAGGCTGAAACAAAATGTAAAAATAGTTCAGGCTGTTGCTGTTGGTATTAATTTGTAAAATAAAACAATTTTTATTTCTTTACTATTAGTTACTAAACAAACAACTGGATATTCCCCAAAGAATAGTGAACCTAAACGGAGGCGAAGTGCAAATTTTATATTATATACGTTCCAGTAGATAATATATAAATTGTTCAAAACTTGTTTAAATTTTATTTTGTTTGTCTGTGGTAAAAAATATATAATTTGTAACTTTAGAATCATACATAACACTCCTTAGTATGTTGAATAAAGTGATAGCGAATATACTGAACAAACGACTATTTGCCTGTTACCCAAAGGGTTATATCAACGCTATTCAGTCATCCTTGGCGACAGAACGCCACCAGGAAGGAGTGAACTGGCCAATGATTCGAGCAAGTTTTATAAAAGCTGCAAAAGATAATATCAGTCACAGAAGCTCAGGGTGTAAGAAATGAATTTCAGATGAAACATGAGACCTAATATCTGAAAGAAGGAAGTGTAAGGCTGATATTAATAAATCCAAGACCCGGAATTAGAAATCTACAATGCATATATAATTCCCTGGATAAAGATGTCAAGCTTAGTGCTAGTCGAGGCAAACTTCGCTGGATTGATGACCTTACGAAATAAGACCAGTCAACCTCTGCACTAAGGGAAAAAATTTCAATTCAAAATCAACGACGGTTATGGTCAATTTCAACACATACTGGTCAGATTCACTATTGACACTGATTGATACCATTATCAATTTTGATGTCCCATAGAAGTCGAGACTTGTACAAAACACAAAAGACTCCAATAGGAAATTGATTACATCAAAAATTAGACAATTGGATGTATACGTGAATTACTATTTAAAAATGCTGAACGTCAAAATATTACAAAACATACTGTCTTGCCACTGTCTCCACCATATCGAAAGGCATGACATACCTATAAGCGCACACGTAATTGAAAATTCTATTAAAGCTTTCAAGAACAACAATGCGACTGGTATCGATAACATATCTCCCAAACTCTTGAAAGCAGATCCAACCGAATTGCCCGAATCATACGACTTATTACAGACAACTTTTGGTGCACAAACAATCTTAGCGATGGACTGAAGGAAGGCGTAATAGTTAAGATTCTTAAGAAGGGAGACCTCACTGCATGTAGAAACTGGAGAGGCATAACACTCCTTAGTATGGTGAATAAAGCGAATATACTGAACAAACGACTGGTGGACGCTCTTGCATATGACATTCGCAACGAACAATCGGTCTTCCTCACCAATAAATTTGGTATCGATCATATTAATAGACTATGGATAATTACGAGTCAGTCAGTCGAATGGCTTGTTGTTATCGCCTTTGAGAAGGCGTTTGACACCCTACATCATCAAGCTATCTGAAATGCTCTTAAATGCAAGGGTGTACCAGAGAGACTCATATATCTCATCGAGGCATGAAGACACAATAAGTTGTCCGCCAGGGCTGTCCACTATCCCTTTTGCTTTTGAACGTGGTAATTGACAACATCATGCCGAAAGTGACATCAATACCAAGAGCTATCATATGACGTTTGAATGGCCGCCTTTAGGACCTGGGCTACGCAGACGACATATGTCGGCTATATCATAAATTTAATCACATGCTGTCAAAACTGAGTGATTAAATTTATCAGTAGTCGAGGCAGCAGCGTGTGGTCTTGAAATAAATATACCAAAAACAAAAGCCATGGGAATCAATGTGTTAAACACGAATAATTTCATCAATAATTTATCATGCGCTAACAGCAAATAGAATATGTCCAGTGGTTCTGCTATCTGACAAGAAACGGAGGTTCCAAAAGGGACATAGAAATCCTATGGACAACTCAACTCTGTGTGGAATTCCCATCACATTTCTAAAAGACCCAAACTTATTATTTTCAAAGGCTGCGTTAAATCTCTTGCCTTGTATGGATGCGAATCGTGAAATGCAACCTTAGATCACTACAGGTCTTTACTAACCATTGTTTCCGCCGAATTCTAAAAGTATACTGGCCAAATACTATTTGCAATGAGAAACTTTAAGCACAGACCGAACACATGCCGGTTGAAAACGAAATCAGAAGAAGTAAATGGGGATGGATAGGACATGCTTTGCTCAAGATATTACTAGAAACGCAATAGATTAGAATCAACAAGGCAGTCGCAGGAGGGACATCATGTATGGTCCCTCCTGCGACTGCTTTGTGTGCAAATAGCAAGAACCAACAGATCTTGGAATGAACTAAAAGTCATTGCAGCAAACAAACGAGAATGGAGCGCATTCATTGAGGCCCTATGCTCCTTATAAGAACAATGGGAAATTATATATACATATGAACTTTTTCCTAAAATTCCATTTTGTTTTTTTTTTTTTTGCTCCAGGGCATAATATAACTATAGAAGGTATATTCATTGAAAATTGTGTTGTCAATTTTATTTTAAAGTGCAAACAAAAATATTTTACATTTCTTTTAGTTGAAATTTTTATTTTTTAGTTTTTCATTTTTAAAATTTACTGACAACAAGAATTACGAATGACAACTCTCCCAAATGATTCTACCTTCTGTTGTTATATCATGCTCCAGGGTATTAAAAATGTTAACAGAAATATTTGCTTTAAGATTAAAAAGAAACAAAAATATTAAATTTATGTCTTTTGAGAAATTTAATTAAATAATATTCCAAAACCAACGCGATTATATAGATTTTTTTATATATTGTACAGTTTTTAATATACTATTTTTTAATTTCGCTTTACTAAACCGTTACTAATAAGTTATTTTACTTGTTGCTCAACTTAAATCTGCACAATTTTTATTAACTTTCTCTACGTGTAAACTATTTTTCTTTGTGGTTTTTCTTTAATATTTTGCTTAATGTTTAACATGATGACATATATTTCATCCAACATAAAATTATAAAAAATCTATTCATAGCAGCATCCTTTGGTGTTAAAATACTAATTTATTAATTTTTATTAAGAGAAGGAAAATATGTATGTAAATTTGGAAATATAGAGGGTACTTTCTTTTATGATAACATGAATCTTTTTAAAGCATAAAGTAAATTTTGGAGATACAATGTGACTTTCTGATTCGTAAATTTAGGCTAAAAATCCATAGAACGTGTATTGTACTAATTTTACAAAGGATATGTTTTGTATATTATAGACTAGGAGATAAAGCACAAGTCTATTGCCGCTGTAGATGGTATAAATAATGTTTCTTTAATTTTTTACATATTATAAGTCTTAGCCATTAATGTGATTCTTTACAGATATTTTTCGATGATCTATGATATGAGAGATGAGATATGACTTAAATTGGAAAATTACCATTTAACACCCATTTGACTGGGATGCGTTATTTTGGACAATTTTTATTAAAGCGAATTTGTCACTGGCGATAAACATAAATTTTGCAAATATTTACCCCAATTATATGGAATTTTGTGATGATGCAACGCCATGCATGGTTTCTTGAAATCAATTAGATACACCTCACACTATAGAAAATAATTTCATTTTTTAATTTTGTTCTGTAACTTTTATTTCACTTATGCGCGCAAACTAGTGAAAATTTCAAGAAATTTAAAATCTTTTTATTGTTGCTTTGTTTATTATAAGTATCTGTCGGTCTTATTAAATGGTAGATATGGAAAATCCTTTAAAATTTTCCAGTCGGACACCACCAAAACAGAAATAATGAAAAATTGTCACATACATTGGATCATTCGACCTGCAACTGATATATACTAAGTGTATCATCCATTCTGCAATATTGAAAGAGAAGAACTATATAAATTGCGATATCTATCTAAAAAATGCTTTCATTTAATAAAGGTACACTATTAAGGGGGATATAAATGGTATAAAGACTTGATATGCCTGTAAAGTTTTCTATTTTTGCACTATGAATATATGAATTAAATATTAAAGCATATTTTAAAAAACATTCTAGGAATTAAATTAATTCTTATAACTAAATGTACTTTAACATAATCTGTGTTAATCATAATAAATTATAAGTAGTAGATTAACTTAATACATAATGTAAATGAAAGAAGCGAGAGGTGAAAGTAGCCAATGAAAGAATGAATATGTAATTGTTACATCTTGTTGAATTGTTGGAAAGTAAATAAAAGGGAAAAATAAATAATCATATTACTGAATATTTAATAAGAATACATGAAAAAAATAATTAGATAATTAAATTAGAAGAATCTTTAAGAAAAAAAATTCTTCATAAAATTTTACTGACTATATAGTTTGCTTATCCTTTAATGCAGAGGATATAATCTGTGTATAGCAGCAAAAAATCCTTTGGAGGGTTTATTACACATACAAGAGCTTTCAATTGCAGATGGAATAATTCCGCCCCAAAAATTCTGTTGCATAGTGTAATTAAATGATTTTTTTTAACTTTGTTTTAATATAAAGAAGAAATAATTCGCAAAAAAACGTACAACTAACTGTAGAGATTTCGTTTGTAAAATTGGAACTTAAAAGATAAAAAACTCGTCACAGAACATGTACAATCATTTCACTTCAATAGCATACCTAAGTTTATAAACATAAAGAAACTGAAGAATGACAAAAAATAAAAACAACAAATAAAATGGTACAAAGGGAAATATTACAAAAAGTACATGTGGAATAGATGTATTCTTATTAAATATTAAAACTTTAGAAATGAATTGACATACAAGAAGAGTTTTTCTCACGTCACAAAAATATCTGCAATAAAGGTGCATAATGAAAATTAAAAACATCAACATAAATACTCATGTATCGTTCGTTGCAATGCCTGAAATTAACAATGCAGAATGAGACAGAATTAAAATATATGTATTACGGTGGCCCTCATTACAAAAAGTGTCCAAATTTTGGTTCTTACCCCCTGGAAATGTTCGGATAGTCGAAAAACTAAGTTTTGAACTGATTGAACAAAATTTAGAGGTGGCTCTAGGGGTGAGAACCAAAATCTGTACACTTTCTGTAATGAGGGCCACCCTAATGTACATATGTATGTATATATGTATATATGAATGAATGTATGAATGTAGGTATGTATTTTTAAATCTAAGATTTGTTCTAAAATTTGAATTAATAAAAATTATTCATTAGCATCATCAAAAGACATACTCTGGCTTTTTAACAGTAACACAACTTCAGGTGTTACATTTGATATTTTAGTTTTCGGTGTTTTTCGTATGTGCTCTCTTATCAATTGATAGTCATGTGTAGATAATCCCATATCTATTATCATAGCTAAAGCTTGATGGGCGGAGAGGCTCAAGGATTTATTTGAGCTTATTCTACTTTTTTGTATAAGTTTATCTCTTTTTGCAAATAGGGGCAAAGTTTTATTACTGATTTTGGAAGACCACCTATCAACAATCACAAAAGTGCCATTTAGGTAACGGGACTTTTTAGTTTTTGTGCAATAAAAATTAATATAGAGACAAAAAAATGATAAAAAAAAAGTTGAAGACCGAAAATTACCACGATTGTTTCTTTGATAAGTTTTTTCAAATTATTATAACTTTCTGTGATAGACAACACATCAAACTTTAAAATAAAAAAAGATTCATGAAAATCCTGTTTAAAACAAAAAAGTTACAAACATTCAAAATTGAACTTTTCGCCATAAAAATACTTCACATAATATTTGTCTTCAACTACAGTGCTATTAAAGGTTCCGTTACTTAATAACGGTTAACATTTTTTTAATAATTTTTATATTTTTTAGTTATCATATTAATTCATTTAATCGACGGCTAGTAAATATTTACCTAGCATTTGAGCTGTTTTCATTCATATTTTGTCGGGGATGTAGCTCAGTGGTAGAGCGTTCGCTTTGCATGTGAAAGGCCCCGGGTTCAATCCCCGGCATCTCCAAAATAACTCGTATTATTTTATATGACTTTAGCAATACAAAGTGATAAAAGGACTGCGGATCCCAATTTATCCCAAAAAATAAGTCTTATTAAAAAAAATTGTAATTAGAAAATATTTAAAATGTGTTGAGAAATAAAAGGAGAGTTATATTTCTATATACTTTCAACGAAATATCTTAAGTTTATAAAAATCAACGAATATTATAGAAAATTTAATTTTCTCAGATTTATAACTCCAAATCTAACGATCTATTTCTAAAGAGTATCTTTTAATTAAAAACAAAATCTGCACATAACACAAAGTCCACGTATTTATATTAACGTTATTTCAGCAAATAATACAAAGTCCACTTTATATTAAGATTATTTTTATTGCTTTTATTAAATATTCAAAGGACTCACTTTTTTGGTAAACATTTTGGTTTTTAGTGATTCTTAAACTTTTATTTTATATAATTTTATCAAACCTTACCCGAAAATACCTATTGTTTCTCATGATTGTTAATATTTTTAGAAATAATAATTAATATTATATTTCAATAAAAATATTCTGGATATGAAAGCGGTATCTTACACTTGAATATCAAGAAGCAGAGTGGCGCAGTGGAAGCGTGCTGGGCCCATAACCCAGAGGTCCGAGGATCGAAACCTTGCTCTGCTATTCTGTAACCTAAAAGTTGTACAAAAGATAAATATTTTATTTATATATATATATATTTTTTTTTTAGATAATACTAATAATCTTTATTCTGCCAGAAAATAACATAAAAATTGTACCGAGAAGGCAAAATAATTTTGATTTTGCTTTTAGTTTCCTTGCTGTAAAACTAATGTGTGAGCTTAAAGTAAATACCCAACATACATATGTGCCCCTTAAAACTATTTACGAATTCCAACAAAAGTATAATTTAGTGCTAGATATTTGGTTTATTCCAAAATATCACTAATAAAATGTCACTTTCGTATATTTTCTAGTGACACAAGAAAAACATACTTTATAGCTGCATAAAATCTTCAAATATTGACATTAAAATATATGTACTAAGAATATTTTTTAGCAAAATTTGATTTTATATTCCATGCTTTTCTTTGAGCTTTTTTATTATTTCCTTTATTTATATAAATAAATAATAAAATATAATAAATATATTTCTTAAATTAAGCATAGAAAACATTGTGTTTTATTTAAAACAGTATTGTTTTTTGTGTAATGTTTACATACATTTTTACTTCCACAAGTCCCTATACAAAATACCTACATATATCATTTTAAGTTTTCTGTATACAATTAAAAGCATTATCATGTAAAATTAAAACAAATGTCAGTTTGACAAAAGTGATTATGTACAACTATATTGCAAAGAAACACAATAAATAATTTTTACTTAAACATACAAAATCAAATAATGAACACATACATAGATACAACAGAATTTGAATAAAGTTAATTTATTCACATGTACATACATATATATGAGAACATACTTACTATGTGTACGTATGCACATTGTGTATGTAAGAACCAAAGATCATAAATTTTGTCCAGAAACCACAACAACAAACACTATAAAAAAAAAATAACATGAACATGAAGAAGAAAGTCATAAAATAAACATCTTTATCTAAAATAAACTGAGTAAATGAAAACATTTTAGCAAATATGTTGTTGTAAATTGTAAATATTTTTCAGAAAATCATACACACCCATACTATTATCATATAGAAATATTGAAAATCAAAGTTGATCATTGTTTTATTTGTATTTAAAGTGCAATAAATTTGTTTAATGTACCAACACAATATATGTACATTAAAGTGCCTCACGGAAAAAAGTTACAAATGTACCCTTCTACAAATGAAGATTAGTATGTTCTTATATGATCCTCAAAATATTACATCTCAATGTTAAAATTTACATGAGCTGGGCCATTTTTAAAACACCTCTAAAATTACTTATTTATTCAATATCATTACGAAAATTTTAGTTATAAGAAAAATAATTATACCCTACACCTCCATAGGTGGTTGGGGTATTATGTGTATGTGCTGATGTTTGTAACGCATAGAAAATGTTATCCAACACCCACCTTAAAGTATACCAATCGACTCCGAATCACTTTTTAAATGGATCTAACGATGTCCGTCCGTCCGTCTGGCTGGACGGCTGGCTGGTTGGCTGGCTGGACGGCTGCACAGTGATTCGTTTCATTGGCAAAAATACAAAAGTAATAATTTTAAGAAATTTTACATTTTTCTTATAGCTAATAATATAAGCTTTTTAAAAATGTATGTCCCATATTTTTAGAAAATATAATCATGCCAGTAGAGGGCGACAAAATCTGCTGATGTATATCAAAAATGTGTGTATTGAAAAAAATTAATTTCGATGGCTCTACTTAAATAAATGGTAAAAATATATTCCAACAGTTTTTTTTCGTTATTTCTTTTGAAAACGTAAATTTATAACTTCGCCTAAAAACAATATATTTTATCTTTTTGATTTTTTCTTAAATTATTACTAAAATTTTGTTTGGAAATTTGGATTCCATTAAAACGGAATTTACAGGAAAAATAAAAAAATTTACTAAATTTGAAAGGCTATTTCAAGGAGATTAGTTCATGGATTTTATTTTTTTTAAAGCTTTATATCTGTCATTTTTAAAACAGCGAAAAAGGCAATCACCTTTCGCTTATAATTTATATAATAAAATATTTTGTAGAAGAGAAAAATAACATTTTTTATTAAAATATTTTTGAAGTGAACAATTAAAAAAATAAATTTGAATGGATTTTTAAATTTCTTTCAACATCTTATTATGTAGTTAAGCTCAGCATTACACAAGTTATAACAAAATAAAACTTTAGTACTTAATTTCTATCAAAATATAAATATTTTCATAAATTTTATATATGACTTTATTTTGTGTTAAAAATATTAAATTGACAAAGTTTGATTAAATATATAAGGAAAATTAGTGCATGTTTTTTTAACTTTTATTTTTCTATTTAATTTTCCCTTTTATCTTTAATAGTAATCAATAAAGAACGGAACCACTTTTTACTCAGTATTTTTGTAATTTATATTTTTTAGGAACGAAAAATTACAATTTTATGTAAAATTATTCTAGTACAAATGAATGTAAAAATTCATTAAATAATTTTAATTTCACATTTTTTAATTCACGGTCTTATCTGTAAATAGAAAAGCTAAATTTAATTTAGTTTAATTTCATTAAAGAGGAATAATTATTTAAAAACATTTTGCCCTCTAATATAACTTTGTCAGAAATATTTGTATATCTTTCATGTACAACCATGCGTATGAGTAATATATATTATTTATAACACGTATAGTCTAGTGTTCCTTAATAATATTTATATTTTTAAAAAAATATATACTTTTCCATAATTTGTATGTTACTTGTCCAAATTCAAAAAAATTTGGTACGGATAAGAGCGTTGCCAACTGCAAGCCTATTCAAAAGTTATTTAATATTATGAGTCGTTTTAGCAGTTTTAGGACGTTTTTAGTAAAAAGGATATATGACAGCTACGATAGTCCTTGCCCCAATTATACATAAAAAATCGCACACATAATTACAGTCATATAAGTACTAACATGACCTACTTTTAGTATTTTGTTTTTAAGTTTGTGGAAAATATGGCATTTTGAAATTTCAGAATGTATGGGGGGTATAAAAGTCCTTGCACCGATATTTTTTAAACTTCGTATTTTTCATAATTATTCTAAGTTTTAATAGTATGCAAAATTTCATAAGTCTAGAATAACTCCTTCTATTTTTGTCCAGTCGTTATATGGGAACGAATCACTGTGGGCTGGCTGGACGGCTGGCTGTCCATGTAAACCTTGTGCACAAAGTACAGGTCGCAATTTTAAAGATAATTCAATGAAATTTGGCACATGGGATTCGTTTGATAACCGCAATATTTCGCGATTTGTAATATCTCAAAAATGAGGAAAATTGTGTCTTTAAAAACACAAATATCTTCCAAAATATTTGCGTTACAATGTTCATTAAGGCAAATATTTAAAGCTAATAAAATTACCTTTAAAATGATACCTGAAACATGTTTTTATGTATCAACGTTATATAAAGCCAGTATTGGTATCAATTGAAAGCTAAGAATCCCTGCAAAATAACAAAAGTTTTTATTTTAATGTTGCAGCACAAAATGTTAAGAAAAATATAATTATATCGCAGGGATTCGAAGGTTTCATTTGACATCCATATTGGATCAATATAATCTTTGTAAATATTTTATACCATTAAGTCTTTCTGAGAGGAAATTTGACATCCAGGAGAAAAACTCGGTGCTTAGTTTTACCGTGAATGGTGTCTAGTTTTATCTATGTAACGATTTTTTGACGTGTGATAATGATTTTTGTATGCTGTTATATATTTAGAAATAATGAGTAAAAAGGAAAATTTTCAGAAGGCTAATTTCTTAAGTTTTTGCGCTACAAGATTTTGATAATAAATATTATAATACTGCAGGGATTTTTAGCTTTCATTTGACGGCCATATTGAGTCGATATATTATGCAAAAATATTTTATAATTTTCTAGTTTATAATTTTATAGGAAACTTTTAAGAAGAAATTTGATGTCCGGAAGAAAACTGAGTACAAGATGATTTTTTCATGCGTAAAAATTATTGTCACACGGTGTAATAATATAGAAATATTTTCCATTAAAATATATTGAATTACATGGCTAGTCTGGTCAGACTATATTTTTTACGAATGAGACTATTCAATATATGTCTGAAGAAGGTTTAAATTTCAAAATAAAAATAATATTTTATAAAAATTTATAATGCAAGTTAATTTCCTAGAAGTATTTTAAAATGCGTTTTACCTTTCAAGAGGTTTTTTTATTTAACAATTAATTTTATATTTTTTTTTTTGTGACGGAAATACCCAGCAGTTCGCGGAACTAGTTCCGTTACGTCGAATTCGTTAGCCACTAGTTACTCTTCAACACACTCACAATGTTTTTAGCTGGTGAATTTAACATGGGGATGTCATTGAAGGTAACCAATTGGCCACCCTTTGCATTACTATTCACTAGTAGTTTGGAAGGTAACAATTCTTTTTTTTATGATTTTACTAAAATTTACTAAATTTGTAAAAATATTTTTGTCACGATAATTAAATATACTCTACACAACCGTAGGTGATTGGGGTTATTATATGTTTGTGCTGATATTTATAGTGCACTAAAATATTTTTTATGTACAGAATCACTTTATGAGTCGATTTAACAATATCCGTCTGGCTGGATTTCCATGTAAAGTAAAAGTCCCAATTTTAAAAATGATTTTATAAAATTTTGCACATATAATTATTTTGTCATAACGATTCAATAATTTCACACAGACCTATCGCAATGTCATTATTTCAATCAAATTAAGTATAAATAAGATTGATACAACTTCAATCAGTATTCCAAATGTAATGGATATCGTCCCATAATCAGTGTTACCAGGACTTGAGAAAAAAAGAAGCTAAATTGGACTTTAAAAAAGGTAAGAAAAGGCTAAATGCCTAAAAAAATAAAGCAAAAAAAACTAAATATTGTCTTATTTAAAGACGCATTAAATTTTTTGTTTGCATTAGTTTTTGGTATTTCTTAAAGATATTTTAGTGTGTTTATAACTACAACATAATTTGTTCCTATGGGTATGAAGTTTGTTTAAAAATAATTATATTATTCCTGTATCAGAAAATCTTCGATATATATGAATAATTTAGATTTTTATTCGAATTAATACAAAAAAATTGTTAAATTAATGATTCTGTAAAAGTAAAATAAGTACAATTTTAGCCTTTTAAGAATCAAAAAATGCTAGAAACTAAAACGAAAATTTGGAGGCTAAAATCAAAATAAAAAAGCTAAATTGCCTTAAATAGGCTAAATTTGCAACAAATAGCAATAATTGACAATTGTTCCCAAACAAAGCCCATTTCCCAAAATCATTTTAACGTATATAAATCCCATCAATGGTTGTATCATGATAATATTTGAAACAAAGATTTTAAGATTATGTGCTAAATGACGAGAAACTAAGTTGTTTGAAACCTATTATGCATTAATTTCAATAAATGTATTAATCTTTTGAGATTGTTTCACGGTATAGTGATATAAAAACCGGTGGACTATTTATAAATGAACAGAAACGGTTCCTAACTAAAAACTTCTTTGTACCGAATTTTATTGAAATAATGCTATATTTCAGGTTTATACCCTACACCACATATGGTGGTGTAGGGTAAAAACATTCGATAAGTACTTATTCCTAATTTGTATTTTTTCACTCCTCATAGCAATCCCTCGAGAGTACGCGTTTTTTACTAGATTATTAAAAATGGAAAATAGTTTATCCATTGAGGATTTGAAAGACTGGAAGTGCGGAAATAAATGTTTAGATAATTAAACGAGCATTGCATGTTAACTATTTTTGTTATTTTTCGTATATTTTTTCAATAAATAATAAATTATTATAATTTAATAATAACAAAATGTTATTAATAAAACTGGAATTTCGTAACCGACAAAATTTTCGAAATTCATGTTTTGAAGAAAATCTATAAGATCATTTACATCATCTGTCAAAATTTCATCGACGTATCATGTTTCATTTCAGATTTATAGCGAAAGCAATTTTATCGTAAGTGACATTTTTCACACATATAACAAGGTATAAACAATGACAGAAAAGCTTATCCTGTAAAATTTTGTATTCTGCAAAACGTGTTTAGGGCTCGATATAACATTTTAATAGTGAATTCATAAAATTAATTGTTTTAATGAAATCGCACAGATTAATATGAATGTCTGAAGACAAAGAGACACCAATTGCACTACATTTCAATAGAGTATAAACTAATGTAATAGTTATGACGAATTCCTGTATAATCAAGTATATTTCTAGAGACAAACTTAATAACTTTTTGCCAATTGTCCACTTATATATAACATTTCAATAGTGCATTCACTAATTTAAAAGTTATAGTGAATTCGTAAATATTCAGGTGAATTTCTAAAGACAAATTTAATAATTTATAGCTGATTAGTCACCAACAGCATTACACTTCAATAGTGAATTCACTAAATTAATAGTTTTAACGAATTGGCATATATTAATGTAAATTTCTGAAGGAAAAAAGCCACCAGTAGCACTACATTTCAATAGTGAATTCACTAGAGGAAATGTTACAGCTTATTCATATAAAACACAAGATCAAATTTCTAAATTGACTCTTTTAAAACTCTCAACGGCAACTCTATGCATTACAGGTAACCATAGAAGTGGCTGTTTCGTTTATGATATTATATTTTCTAATTAAAACATGAAACATTCTCTACTATTTATTTCGCTAGTGAAATGTAGTGCAGAATGTGGCCGTTTAGCAACCACTTGCACTACCAAAAGTAAGTAGAGAATCGTTTAATTAGTTATGTATCTAGTTATAAAGGGCAAATTGGCACCATTGGAAATGCTGGGTATTTACTATGTTAATTTTCAGGAAATGATACCAACAATTTTTTCATATAAAAGACATATTATAAGATACCCTACACCATTGCCTATGTACATCAAAACCTGCGCCCGAATGTGGACCTATTTTTGTATTAAGTGTAAAATAAAACAAACGTATACATTTATTTCTTTAAAAAAAAAAAAAAAAAAAATGGGATTTATGTACGTTAAACTGATTTTCGGAAGAAGGGTTCATATGGGAGCTATAGTTAAATGTTGTCCGATCTTCACAAAATTTGGCAAACAGATTAATAATTATAAAGAACTTATTTGTGCCAATTTAATTTTAAATATTCTTATCTTTAAGGTATTTATGAGTATTAAATCTCCATACCGGAGACTAAGAGTTTAAATCAAGAGTGATTCTGAGTAAAACGGTATACTATAAGGTGGATGTCCGAAGACCTTTTTTCTGCGACAAATACAGAATACCCCAACTAAATATATAGTGATTTCATATCAAAACGGACAAAGAACCAGTATTTTCGGATTTGATATCTCCGATTTCTATGAAATTCGCTTCAGAAATCTTATACATACTCATATACATATACATAGAAAAAATTGTCGAATTTTTTTCCAAAAGTACACATATTTTATTGCTCGTAAATTCTAAACTATTCATTGTACATCAGAAAAAAATCCATGCCTTACAAACGAAAGCTAACGTACAATGTACGATACAATTC
Organism: Protophormia terraenovae; assembly: GCA_951394005.1. NCBI lineage: Eukaryota > Metazoa > Arthropoda > Insecta > Diptera > Calliphoridae > Protophormia > Protophormia terraenovae. The sequence goes on from OX596075.1 coordinate 34,325,758, forward strand.
GTGATTTTGGACCACAAAAGAATGGTGTAATATAAACAAATGCTAACGAATATATTTCTTATATTTACGAAATTTTTATATTGTTTTACGATAAAACTTTTTATTTTTTACGAATATTTTTTTTTTTTTATAAATACAAAAGAAATTGTAATATATACACAGAAAAAAATATTTCAAATAATTTTTTAATAAAATTATTAATTAACTTTATATTGGAAATTAATTATATGATTTATTAATATAATTAATTTTCTAATTGGTTTTCAGTTTTGTTTTTTAATAAATTGACAGCTGTTAATAAAATATAAAGAAAAATTAAATATTTGTCTATAAAAGTACAGAAATAAAAAAAATGTAAGTAAATTTTCAAAAAATTTCAGCTCATTGCATCTATTTAAGGAAAAGAAGTAGTAATAATATCAATTATTCTAGTTATTAATATTATCATTTTGATGATTGGAGCAAAATCAATTAAAAATTAATTAATATTACAAATTTCGTAATTGAAGTCCATTTTTACTTTTTTCTGTGTACAAGAAACTCATTGTGAATATTTTCATTCAAATATTTGTTAAAAATAAATTATTTTTATATTTTATTTATATTTTTAGAAATAGAATAGTTTCAAATCATTTTATACTCTTTGTAATATGATTTAAAATTATTTAAATATTATTCCATTTATTATCAAGTCAGATAAAACAAAATTTCCACAAAAGTATTCGAATATGAATTTATAAAATTTAAATCAAAATTCCAAAGTCTTCAACTAATTTAAAAAATACATTTTATTTTTTTAGCTTGAATACAATTGCTCTTTAATTTATTTTATATTTTAAAAATAATATAAAATCTGTTTCAAAACATTTAATTCTTTTTTTTTTTTTTTTTTCATAGAAAATTTTCTAATATTTTTATTCAACGTGAATTTGTTTGAATAGTTTAAAATTTGTTTGAAAAAAAAAAAAAAAATAAGTAAAAATATTTTACTTATTTTTTTTTTTTTTTACTTGAATATTTGAAAATTTTTTATATATATATTTTTTTTTTTATTCAAATCTTTTGAGGCTGTATATTTTTATTTCTTTGGATCTCTGGCAAATTAAATTCGAGCTGAGCGATTCTTTTTAGAAATAAGAGGTTTTTTCACAGGACGATAACAACCGAGACCAACCTCATTTGCCCTGCGGCTAACTGTTCGAGTACTAATTTCCAATTTTAGATTATTGACTACCTCCCGAGGAGCTTGAATACAATTGCTCTTTAATTTATTTTATATTTTAAAAATAATATAAAATCTGTTTCAAAACATTTAATTCTTTTTTTTTTTTTTTTTTTCATAGAAAATTTTCTAATATTTTTATTCAACGTGAATTTGTTTGAATAGTTTAAAATTTGTTTGAAAAAAAAAAAAAAAATAAGTAAAAATATTTTACTTATTTTTTTTTTTTTTACTTGAATATTTGAAAATTTTTTATATATATATTTTTTTTTTTATTCAAATCTTTTGAGGCTGTATATTTTTATTTCTTTGGATCTCTGGCAAATTAAATTCGAGCTGAGCGATTCTTTTTAGAAATAAGAGGTTTTTTCACAGGACGATAACAACCGAGACCAACCTCATTTGCCCTGCGGCTAACTGTTCGAGTACTAATTTCCAATTTTAGATTATTGACTACCTCCCGAGGAGCTTGAATACAATTGCTCTTTAATTTATTTTATATTTTAAAAATAATATAAAATCTGTTTTAAAACATTTAATTCTTTTTTTTTTTCATAGAAAATTTTCTAATATTTTTATTCAACGTGAATTTGTTTGAATAGTTTAAAATTTGTTTGGAAAAAAAAAAATAAGTAAAAATATTTTACTTATTTTTTTTTTACTTGAATATTTGAAAATTTTTTATATATTTTTTTTTTTTTTTTTTTATTCAAATCTTTTGAGGCTGTATATTTTTATTTTTTTGGATCTCTGGCAAATTAAATTCGAGCTGAGCGATTCTTTTTAGAAATAAGAGGTTTTTTCACAGGACGATAACAACCGAGACCAGCCTCATTTGCCCTGCGGCTAACTGTTCGAGTACTAATTTCCAATTTTAGATTATTGACTACCTCCCGAGGAGTCATTTTTGGGCATTTCTTAAACTCTTGCTATCAGATTATTATGAGTATTAAATCTCCATACCGGAGACTAAGAGTTTAAATCAAGAGTGATTCTGAGTAAAACGGTATACTATAAGGTGGATGTCCGAAGACCTTTTTTCTGCGACAAATACAGAATACCCCAACTAAATATATAGTGATTTCATATCAAAACGGACAAAGAACCAGTATTTTCGGATTTGATATCTCCGATTTCTATGAAATTCGCTTCAGAAATCTTATACATACTCATATACATATACATAGAAAAAATTGTCGAATTTTTTTCCAAAAGTACACATATTTTATTGCTCGTAAATTCTAAACTATTCATTGTACATCAGAAAAAAATCCATGCCTTACAAACGAAAGCTAACGTACAATGTACGATACAATTCGTGATTTTGGACCACAAAAGAATGGTGTAATATAAACAAATGCTAACGAATATATTTCTTATATTTACGAAATTTTTATATTGTTTTACGATAAAACTTTTTATTTTTTACGAATATTTTTTTTTTTTATAAATACAAAAGAAATTGTAATATATACACAGAAAAAAATATTTCAAATAATTTTTTAATAAAATTATTAATTAACTTTATATTGGAAATTAATTATATGATTTATTAATATAATTAATTTTCTAATTGGTTTTCAGTTTTGTTTTTTAATAAATTGACAGCTGTTAATAAAATATAAAGAAAAATTAAATATTTGTCTATAAAAGTACAGAAATAAAAAAAATGTAAGTAAATTTTCAAAAAATTTCAGCTCATTGCATCTATTTAAGGAAAAGAAGTAGTAATAATATCAATTATTCTAGTTATTAATATTATCATTTTGATGATTGGAGCAAAATCAATTAAAAATTAATTAATATTACAAATTTCGTAATTGAAGTCCATTTTTACTTTTTTCTGTGTACAAGAAACTCATTGTGAATATTTTCATTCAAATATTTGTTAAAAATAAATTATTTTTATATTTTATTTATATTTTTAGAAATAGAATAGTTTCAAATCATTTTATACTCTTTGTAATATGATTTAAAATTATTTAAATATTATTCCATTTATTATCAAGTCAGATAAAACAAAATTTCCACAAAAGTATTCGAATATGAATTTATAAAATTTAAATCAAAATTCCAAAGTCTTCAACTAATTTAAAAAATACATTTTATTTTTTTAGCTTGAATACAATTGCTCTTTAATTTATTTTATATTTTAAAAATAATATAAAATCTGTTTCAAAACATTTAATTCTTTTTTTTTTTTTTTTTTCATAGAAAATTTTCTAATATTTTTATTCAACGTGAATTTGTTTGAATAGTTTAAAATTTGTTTGAAAAAAAAAAAAAAATAAGTAAAAATATTTTACTTATTTTTTTTTTTTTTTTACTTGAATATTTGAAAATTTTTTATATATATATTTTTTTTTTTATTCAAATCTTTTGAGGCTGTATATTTTTATTTCTTTGGATCTCTGGCAAATTAAATTCGAGCTGAGCGATTCTTTTTAGAAATAAGAGGTTTTTTCACAGGACGATAACAACCGAGACCAACCTCATTTGCCCTGCGGCTAACTGTTCGAGTACTAATTTCCAATTTTAGATTATTGACTACCTCCCGAGGAGCTTGAATACAATTGCTCTTTAATTTATTTTATATTTTAAAAATAATATAAAATCTGTTTCAAAACATTTAATTCTTTTTTTTTTTTTTTTTTCATAGAAAATTTTCTAATATTTTTATTCAACGTGAATTTGTTTGAATAGTTTAAAATTTGTTTGAAAAAAAAAAAAAAAATAAGTAAAAATATTTTACTTATTTTTTTTTTTTTTACTTGAATATTTGAAAATTTTTTATATATATATTTTTTTTTTTATTCAAATCTTTTGAGGCTGTATATTTTTATTTCTTTGGATCTCTGGCAAATTAAATTCGAGCTGAGCGATTCTTTTTAGAAATAAGAGGTTTTTTCACAGGACGATAACAACCGAGACCAACCTCATTTGCCCTGCGGCTAACTGTTCGAGTACTAATTTCCAATTTTAGATTATTGACTACCTCCCGAGGAGCTTGAATACAATTGCTCTTTAATTTATTTTATATTTTAAAAATAATATAAAATCTGTTTTAAAACATTTAATTCTTTTTTTTTTTCATAGAAAATTTTCTAATATTTTTATTCAACGTGAATTTGTTTGAATAGTTTAAAATTTGTTTGGAAAAAAAAAAATAAGTAAAAATATTTTACTTATTTTTTTTTTACTTGAATATTTGAAAATTTTTTATATATTTTTTTTTTTTTTTTTTATTCAAATCTTTTGAGGCTGTATATTTTTATTTTTTTGGATCTCTGGCAAATTAAATTCGAGCTGAGCGATTCTTTTTAGAAATAAGAGGTTTTTTCACAGGACGATAACAACCGAGACCAGCCTCATTTGCCCTGCGGCTAACTGTTCGAGTACTAATTTCCAATTTTAGATTATTGACTACCTCCCGAGGAGTCATTTTTGGGCATTTCTTAAACTCTTGCTATCAGATTATTCTGTCTTTGTGTAGTTTTACGAGGTCTTCCTCCAAGATGTTGAGTTTTCACAGTACCTGTCTCACGAAATTTTTTTATAATTTTCGAAAATGTTGACTTATTCATTGAATATTTATCACAGATAGTTTTCTGTTTTAAACTAACACTAAAATCATTTATAATTTTGATTTTTAAATCTTCAGAAATTTTGACTTTAGCCATTTTCGTTAACTATTTGCGTGGATTATAATTAATTATTATTATACGAAAAAATTACAAAAAGAAGTTATGAATAATTATCAGAATAAAACAAATATTGAAATAACTGTAAAACATGATGCCTCTTACATCGATTTTCTTGATATTCTTTTTGATTTAGTCTTCTTTATTACAGAAGTTTAAAAGTTTCCATTGTTTTGTCAATACCGCAATACTGAATACTTTTTATTTTGATTTTTATTATCAGATTTTAATTAAATACGTTCTTAATTTTTTGCTAGTTTATGTAAATATAAGTATATACAAATGTATTACAAAAAAAAAAAAAAAAAAAAAAAAAAATGTTTTTTTAAATGCTTTAGGATTTTGCCATATTTGTTTTATATTTCGAAAAAGTTTCCATTGTATTGTCAACAGCGTTACCGTTGAGAATTTTTAAAAAGTGTCCAAAAAAGGGGATTTCAAAATAAAAAGTCGCCAAAAAAGGGGATTTTTTGAAAAAAAAGGGGCCAACTGATTTGAAACCCCAAAAAACTCCTCAAAATTTGTTTATTTGATAACAACAGAAACAAAAAAATGTTGTATTTTAAGAAAAACTACTAAATCTTATTTTGTTATAACTATTTTACAACAATTATTATTGTTGCAAAAATAAAAAATTATTCACAAAAATTGTTGACATACAATTTTTTTATTAAATACACTTCTGTATTTTTGTACGATGTTTTCACTCGTGCTCCAGTCTTTCAAATCCACGTCGAACTGAACGTATAGATTCACAAGTATTGACTTAAGTCTTTTGGATAAATGATATTATTATAATTTAGTAAAAAGTCACGTTACCCGAGGGTTTGCTATGAGCAATGTAAACAAAATATAAATTATGATATAAGTATTCATCGTATCTGTTTTTTAGTTTCTTAATCCAGTCCAAAATATTCGCACATGATCATTTAAAGAGCTGTTCATAAATTTTATTATTATTTTTAGTTCCTAACAGTTTCAGTTCATTTATAAATACTCAGCGGCCTTTTATATCACTATACTGTGAAACAATCAAAACTTTAATTGGAAGAATTCTGGAAAATATCAGATATTTCCTTAAAAACCAAGAGGAAATAATTTATTCTTTTATGTTTAAAACTTGAACATAACAGTCATTAATAAAAATATAATTTAAAAAAAATCGCCCATTGGTTTAGTTTCTATAAGCAGATTTGTATGCACGGATTTTTTCGTGCGCAGTCCTTATTTCAAACAACTAAGATTCCCGTCATTTAGCACATAGTTTGAAAAAGTCGCCATTTAGTCGCCATTTACAAAAGGGGCCAAAAAAGTGGCCAGGTGGTTGTAAAAGGGTCAATTGGCGACTAAAGTCGCCAAACGGTAACACTGATTGTCAACCACTGTATATTGAGATTTTGATAAAATTTAGCAATACTACATGTTTGGAAACCATAAATTTCGATATCAAATTTTAAAGGAATTGGTGTACACTAGACCACAGTGTCCATATAAAGTACTTCATTTTACGCAACTAGCTTTTATTTATAAGAATATGCAATTTTTAGGGCATTAGAAGCGAAGGCAACACGGCGGTATGCATGGAAAAAATAAATTTCTTCCAAATTTATAATATCCTATTATGTTGAATAACCTCCAGAATTGTACGATTTTTGACATATTATTTTTTTTTTTTTTTTTCAATTGCCAATCTCTGTAGTGAATTTCATTGACATCGAAAACGTCAAACCCGATTGCTGTCAGTTCTGACATGTAATCACTCTACAGTGGTGTAGGGTATAATTTTTGTTTGCTTTGTACGTTTTAACTATTTGCGTACAATTTCAAATAATTAAAACTAGATACGCAGATGCTTTATTTAATTGATTTTAAAAGAATTTTAACGTTATTTATATTCGCATTAAGTTGAATAATTCAAAAATAAAATTTTAGTTATAATTTGTATTACATGCATAATTGTATTTATAATTTTTCCAGTGAATTCTTTGTAGAATTTAAAAAAAGAAAATATTTAAAACAGAAATTGTATTAACATTTTTCTTATTTTCATTTATAATTTTCTTTGGGTATATACATACAGTATGTCAAGAAAATGTTTTTACATAAAAAGAAAACATGAATTTGTCGAAGTTTGGCTTTAAAAAACTATATAATTTTTTGTTAATATAAAAATTTTTAATACGAATTTGTTAATTAATATATCTATTACTATATAACTCAAAGAAATTTAATATTTAATGATTTAAACTATTAGAAATGGAGCAAAAACTAAACAAACACAAACTTAGTGTCAAGAAATTCTTTTTGCATTTGTAAAATTGCTTAAAAAAATCACAAAATTTCGGAATTTTTAATTTAAAATGGTAACAGCTGGTATATATAACTGCTTGTGGAAAATTTTTCATCAAATAAAATTATTAATGAATGTCACAGTCAATTGGAATTTTGTATATACCAACATTAGTGCGTTTTTTAGTTCATTATGGTCCTGTAATACCTTTTAGTCACTTTCTTCTTCAAATAAGGAGAAAAAAAAATGATGTGGGATGAAAGTTTGGTCCTTAAGCTGGTATATTTACAGCTTTTTGCAAATAAATTTTGCTGCATTATTACTATTTGCTCATATATGCTTGGAGTCATTATTTTTCACATGACTTGAATTTTAGTTTTCATCTTTCATAAACTTATATTTATGAACACTTTTTATTAAAAGTCTAGAAATGTTACTGCACACCTGTTAAATTTTATAATAAAACCGATTTTCCAACTATTTTCAATAAAATTGATCTGTATTTAACAATATCTTTTAAATGCGAAAATATGAATATTTATTATTTAATTTTCTAAATGCTTTTTAAAGGATATATTAAATAGTACTTTTATATAGTATAAACATTCCCGTATGACATATAATACGTTCCATAATTTTTTGAGCTTACCAACTTAAATAATTATGAATGATTATAATTGTTGAATACTTTGTCCCTATAAGAGTGTTTCTTTCCATGTAGCTTCCCATCTGTAATTGTAATCCATCTGTGTTTTTTCATTGTTTCTTGGAAGATAAAATTGATATACCCTTTTTACGGTCCTTTATCATACCCTAGTGGATATATTCAAATTTTTCTTAATTTTTCTAGGTTTAACTCTGCCAAATATTTTAAGTAGATGGGTATTAAGAGATATCAACTACAATATACGGTAGTTTTGGAGCGATTTAATATTCTATTAAGTATATGTCTTAATAAGGAATACATTTGTGCAATATCTTTAACAATTTTCACGAATTGGAGGTTATAAAAAACCCCTAATGGTTTTATGATCTGGAGTTTTTTCTCTTGACATACTTAATATATAATTTATGAATTACTCGTAATATATATCGTAGATTTGAACGCATATTATTGTACTATGTGATTATAATTATCACACTGATGATTTATTGACAATAATACATCCAAAAGTTCCAAAAATTGTTTCACATAGTGATAAAAACGCAAATGTTATTCATAATGATTTTTTTTCTGGTAAAACCCGTTAAAGAAATATACCTAAAACAAAATGTAACAATAAAAATTTGCAATGTTATCAACATTTGCAAATATTATGAAATAAAGTTGAAATAATAATATTTTCTTCAATATAAAAACATTTTCTTGACATACTGTATATATTTTCCCAACTTTTAAATAATAAACCAATAAATTAATTAAAATAAATACATTATTTTTTGTATGGGAAAATTTTTTACTATTTAATTATAAATTATTTTATTATTTTATTATAAATGTATTTGCATTATAAATAGACATTTTTTAATTATCTAATTTTGAATTCTAATAGCTTTTTAATCAATCAAAACGGTCAATAGCATCACAGGTGTACTTATCTTTAAATTTACACATACAGTAAAATATTTACATTTTTTCTTTTTTAAATTAAAATTGTTTTCATGCTGTACAAGTTGTACCTAATCAAATTGTTTTTTAAACAATAATTTCAAATTATTTCTTGAGGTGAAATATAGTCTCAGAGTGACTAGTACTAAGTTAATTAAAATGCTTTTACTTATACAAATTTAATTATTTACTGTTTACTAAGGAGTACCTACATTTAAGTGTACTTTGGTTCGTATGAGTATTAAGTGTGATCTAAATGGTAATTATAAAATATTCATACGCCTTAGTGCTACGTAGTAATAGATGATTTGAATAGCTGCACGTTGGTGTAAAATATTTTAAAAGTGGCGATAAATTCTCTTTTGAAAATTGATTTTTCATAATAAAAATGGTATAGTCGGTCAATGCCGACCATATGATACCCAACACCATTGTGTATGTACATACAAATTCGGGAAGGGGGCTTATATTAGATCTGTGGCCAATTGTAGACCAAAACTTTTATTAAATATAAAATAAAATGTACAAATACAGAATAATGCGTTGATACTAACATACTAACCTATTCTCATAAAATTTGGCAACATTATTTCTATTTACAGTGAAAGCTCCCATAGGCTGACAGCGATCGTCACGCTGATTTTGTCCGTTATCGGGAGATGTCCGTCTATGGGATATGGTACATAATAATTTTTTTTTACAAGGGGTAATTCAGTATTATATGTTTTTATTTCAACATTCAAGATTGATTGTAATGAATTAACTTGTAGATATACATATTCTTATTTATAAATATATCGTCAACTAAAATGCAAAAGGCCGTTATCACTGAAAAATCAAATGTTGGTTTTATTTACTGAACTACAATGTACTGACCCAAACTACATTTATACAAAAAATTGCATGCTCATATCTTCAAAAATTACATCAATATTGACAAAAGTAAAAAATAGTAACATTAACTTCACTAACGGCTTTCTTTTTTCTTTTGCTTCTGCGGCAAACGACGTTTTGCATTTTCGTTTAGACATTATTTGCAATAAATTAGATTTTATGAAATTTATTTAATGGAATTTATGGCTACAGTTAAATTTGGTAATTTTTCGTACGCGAAAAAAAATTATCTCAGACTTCTTTCAACAGTATTTTTGGTAACGATTTTTCCACGAAATTTTAAAAATAATAAAAATGTTGAGGACAAGTTTGACAACAAAGTCATCTACATATGTTGGCATATTACTCCATTTAAAAATGACAGGATTAACTTTGGAAAATGATGTTGGGGGCCTTGTGTTTTACTATCTCGAAGGATTGTTGAGCTTCTTCTGTCCACTTAAATTTCTTATATTTACTTAATAGTTCAGTCAACGGGTATGTAATCGTTGCGCAGTCGTCAATGAATCGGCGATACCACCCTGCCATCCCTAAAAATTGACGTAACTGCTTTACCGATTTTGGTGTGGGAAATTCTGAAATTGCCTTAACTTTACCAGGATCTACCCTTAGTGAACCTTCTCCGACTATATACCCTAAGTAATGTACATTTTTGATTGCAAAACTACTCTTGTTAATATTGATAGTTAAATTTTCCTTACGAAGTTGTGTAGCCACTTCTTGTAGATGTCGTAAATGTTCGTCAAAGTTTTCGGATATTACCTTTGGTGTATATGATGTATTTTCCTAAATTTTAATAATATTGGATATTCTTTATTTTCTTTATTTATCCAACTTCTGTGACATTAGTAGTTATTTGGATATAATATTTGATTTTTACATTTAATATGTTCTTATAAGAAAATTAAATAGTTATTAAGTGAAAGTGGTTTTTATAACAAATATTAAAATTATGAAAATGAAAATTATTGAATTAAATTATTCTGTCATTTAAAAAATATGAAACAAACGATAATTATGAAATCTTTTAACACTTTATCGTAATTACAATTATCCTGAACAACGTTAATGTAAAGTAACGTAAAAATTCTTGCAATATAAAGAGTTGCACAGGGCAAATTAATAATAGGTGGCAATTTGATTTAAAACGCTCGATCAGGAAAATCTGAGAAATGGCACTTAATACTTTAAACCAGCACAATTATTAAATTTTAATGAGTCTTTATAAAATTACTAATTTGGAGCAAGTTTTGAGTTTAGGTTGTAAGATGAATAATTATGGTTCACTGTTTGGTGTTGGTTGACTTTTTTGGATAATAAAATTGCCTATTTTCCTATTTGCAAGGCAGGAAAATAGGCTGATCACCTCAGAATACAAATATGACTTGAACAATTATATGTATTTCTTAAATGTTCGAAGTATATTGGCTTCAGAAACAATATCGCAATTCAAGTATGTAGATTCCAGAAAATTTCTCAACAACAGGCTTCAAATTATACAAAAATTATCGCACTTTGAAATCCTTAAAAAAAATTATATTTCTTTTAAAACTTTTATTAAAATTCAATTATATTTCATTATCCTTACCAAAGCAAATTTTAATGAATTTGAATTTCCGTTTTTGTACAAAAAAAAATTTCTTTATTGTAAATACTTGAAACTCAGCCAACAAATTTTACACACAGAATGAAAAAATTTTAAAGTTTGAAAATTTTCCTTAAAACAAAATTCAAAGCTATCTATATTCGGGATTAAAATTTTAAAACTACACCCAAAGAATTTTGTTAATACATATAGCACAACATCGACATCACATACTTGAGATCCGATTTTTGGAAATGTTACTTTTTGTTACTTTTCATCAATCGTATAAACACCAGAGCCTCTGGTGGAGCCGAACACACGACAAAAGGCAGGCAGACTAGCTTGTTGTCAAGAAATCCATTGGGGTACTCTACGCATACATGATAATTCACTCATGAAAAATTATAACTTTAATGTGAATTATTTAAATTGTTTATGTTTTAAGAAAATATATTTTAAAAATTTTTGATTTTTTCATAATTCTGTACTTATTTGTAACCCATAATGTAACTAGTTACTATTCATTTTGCTAATAATAACTTCTGTAATACTTTGAAATTAATGAGTTATTGAATAGATTTAAAGTAATTAGTTCTTGCAATGACATTTAAATAATGAGTTTCTTAAATGCTTACCTGTAATAATATAGAGTAAGTAGTTGCCTCTAATGAAATCGGCGTGTTAAAATAATGAGTTATTCATCTAATATGTAAGTTGTGAAGAGTCAGCTTCTTATCTTATTACATGGCAAGCAAAGTTTTTGCTGCGTTGATTCAAAAATTTTAGCAATTTCAATATTTTATAGTATTTTTTGTCAGCACAAGAGCGCCCTACATTGTTCGATTCAAAAAATTAAATGGAAATAATTATGGAACTTCGGAACGACTGCTCCGATTTTCATGAAAGTTCACACGGCTATAGCAGAGATGTAGGCCAGTTTAAGTTTTGAACTTGGACCATATAGACCTACAAGGGTCGAGTCCACAGGGTCCCAAAGTTGGACACCTCGGGTATGAATTTTTTTAAAAACGATCCTGATTCATTATATAAGGGTTTCCCAAATTTGACCTATTTTTCCAACAAATTTCGAATTTTCGCTTTAATTTCTCAAATCGCAAAGCTGTAATAAAAAAAAGTTGTATTTTTTATATTGTCTTAAGTGCTTTTAGTTTTTTAGTAATAGAAATTTTTGATCCCCGATATCGGTTGGAAAGATACAGCAAAAAAAGTAAAATATCTCATTTTTGGAAATTTTTAAAGTTTTTTGGGAATTGCGGGATTTTCTTACATAAATCTTAAAAACTTAAAAAAAAGTTAACTTAGGTGTAAAATATCATTAAAAACTATTACCTAACAAGAATTTTATTGCATAGTTAAAAATGAAAAATATGCAAAAAATCACAAATCCATCCTTTCTGTGTTTTTTGCAAAAAGTCTTCAACAAATTTCCGTTTATATATATTTGAAAAGAGGACAAAATTTCCTAAACAATGATATATAATATATATTTTTTATCTGTCTGACGGATCTAATAGATGGATATGAATTTAGCACTATACTGAAAAAATTAAAACATTGAGCTTTATTAAAATATTTCTGGTTACGGCATTGTCATGAGAGGCATTACCAATCATATAAATATGACAGAAAATTTGCAAAATTACTTGAAACCATAAGTATATAATCCTTCAATTGCAATCGCAAAAATACCAATATATACTTGACTTTTTGCAAAAAACACTGAGAAAGGATGAATTTGGGATTTTATGGATATTTTTCATTTTTAATTATGCAATAAAATTCTTGTTAGTTAATAGTTTTGAGTGATATTTTACACCAGAGTAGATTTTTTGATGCTTAATTCAAGGTGCTATTCAGTTTTTTAGATTTGTTCAAGAAAATCCCATAATTAAAAAAAAAAAACTTTAAAAAATTTCCAAAAATTTAATTTTTTACTTTTTTTGCTATATCTTTCCAACCGATATCGAGGAGCAAAAATTTCTATTACCAAAAAATTAAAAACACTTAGGACAATATAAAAACTACAATTTTTTTTTGGATTCCAGCTTTGCAATTTGGGAAATTAAAGCGAAAATTCGAAATTTGTTGGAAAAATAAGTCAAATTTGGGAAACTCTGGTTCTCGCAGAAATCATTTTCGAAGTTTTTTTCCTTTAAAGTATTTTGTGTTTAGTTGTCTTTCAGAAAAATATAAATCTTGTATGTTACTTAAGAAAATTTTTATGTAACGAAAAAAGAATATGACCACTTTTTTTTAGCAAAAAAAAAAAACGGGAAAAAATCCACTTTTTTCAAAGTTCAAAATGCTTGTAACTTTTGACTCCTTAAATATTTTTTCAAATTTTTTTTGTAGCGAAAAAACTCCACCAAAACAGGCTAAAAAGTAAAAATGTTAATCTTTGAAGCTTAATATCTCTTAAACTAAAAGAGATAATATATGCATACGACGATGTTTTTTGTAGATCTCGACTAGCAGAATCCTCCTATGTAAAAATCTGTTCTCATGTAAGGAATCAGGATCGTTTTTAAAAAATTGTATACCTAAGGTGTCCAACTTTGTGACACCATTTTACATCGTTTGTGTGCCCACTTAACTAACAGAGATACTTAGGTCGCTTTATGAAATTAAAGTATGAACCTGAATGTTGAAAAAATACAATATTTTGAGAGGCAGATCAGAATTCAGTAAAAAAAATCAGATTTTAGAATTGTATAAAGCACATTGAAAGGCTTGTTTCAGATTATTCAAATCATATTTTTTGAACTATAAAAATAAATCAGTTTTGGTGGAAATCAAAATACAATTATCTAAACTCATTTTGCTTGTCCAAGTCCAAGCTCTGACGCTTTTCTTTAGAAATAATTCAGCCTCCTTAGCTCCGCCCCTGAGAGTCTGTTGAGGCCCCTTTCCAGACTTAATATTGTACACTCCTCTGTTACGCCTATACGATTAGAAGTTACAGATTTATTTCCAAAAAAATTTCGATTCTGTACCACTGCACAGTGTGTGATTTTGACAATTTAGCGATCAATACCCCCAAAATGTTGTTTCCGTTTTAAGGAAAACTTTCGTTACTTTCATTAAAATCTTCCAAGTAACTAAAAAATTAAGAAAATATTAACAAGCGTGAATGTTATATTCGGCTCGGCCGAATCTGAATACCCGCCATCAACCTTTTCTAATTTTACGTTATATGGGAGGTGGGCGGTAAAGTGGGCGGACCACGCCCAATTTTTCTTTCCGAGTTTACATTAGTCCTTGAACTATTTGAACACAATTTCGTTGATGTTTCACCTTATATGGGAGGTAGGCGATAAAGTGGGCGGACCACGCCCATTTTTAGTTTCCAAGTTTATATCGACCCTCAAACTATTTATACAAAATTTCGTTGTTATATATGCTTTTGTTTAAGAGATACCAGAAGAAAAGTATGAAATCAAGCTACAACGGATACCCTGTGTTTCTAGTTTTTAGCCCTTAACTTTTTTGTTTATTAACCGATTTTGCCCATTTTCAATACCAAATCAATATACCCCCCATCTTTTTGATGATGGGTATAAAAAATGTTAATCGGTATTAAGTAGCGGAACCTTGAACAGCACTGTTGTTGAAGACAAATATAATACAAATTATTTACTTTATTTATATTTATTTTGGTGAGGAGTTTAATTTTGAATTATTATTTTGGTGACTTTTTTAAGCAAGTCTTGATGAATATTTTTTGTTTTTAAAGATTGATGTGTTATCTATAGTGGAAAACATTAGTAATTCGAAATAGGTTATCAACAAAAAAAATCTTGGGGATTTTTCCGTCTGTAACCTTTTGCCATTTTTTTTGTTTTTATATACATTTTTATTGGACAAAAACTAAAAAGTCCTACAATTGTCTTCCAAAATCAGTAATAAAAATCTGCTCCTTTACAATTCGCTAAGCAATTACTGATCATGTGACAACGTATATCTCGCTTAAAAATGTTTGATGTTTGGTTGCTTACATCAGATAACATGAAAATTTTGCGTATTTTTTAATTAATTTCTGGAAGTATTAGTACAATTTAAATTGAAAATGTTGATATTGAATCAATAGAATAATTTTTAAACAAAATAGTTAATAAAATTCAAAATGGATGTTAGCGTGAAGAATAAAGCCTTCATTTTTACATACTGTCAAAATTTGGTTAAGATGGGCCGATCCGTTCCGAAGTTATAGGCATAAAGATACTTAGACTACACATAGTCGTAAAAATTTTCCATTCTAAAATGTAGTAAGTACACTTAGAATACTTTTGCTTGGACAATTTTAAATTGACTTGAAAACTAAGTTGACTTAGTATGTTATGGAAGGATGCTTTTTTTAGTGTCTGTAAGTGTAGTTAAAAGGTTTTTCCCCGAATTAAAAAAATATGTTCAGTGTGCTTTTTTTAGTGTCTGTAAGTGTAGTTAAAAGGTTTTTCCCCGAATTAAAAAAATAATTTTGCGCGTGTAAGTGTACATAAGATGTTTTAGTTTGGAAAAAGTAGTCAACCAAATCGGACGCCTAATTTTTGTATTTTCGAATATAAAATGATTTCGCGTGCAAAAAAAAAAATGATAAATTTAGCACAAAATAACGTGAGAGGTATTATTTATTAGATTTCCATATTATCTGATATATTTTTTTTTTTTTTTTTTAACGTTTTCTTTATTTATATATTGAATCTACCTTTTTTAAGGCCTCACAATATGTAATCAAATCTTAAAACTAAAAATTAAATACTACTTTATCTCTAATGAGAGCATGCCATAGTGAATAATTTGTCTTCGCTAATAACGGGGTGGAAAATCGGCTCTACGAAGCCTTGAACTTGGTTGAACTTCAGTAAGTAGTCTTGCAAGCGGGTTGGGGTGAGTCTGCAATTTTACAATGTATTATGCACTGATTTTCTCAAACTCGTCTTTTACAAATGGAACCTCTAAATCTCTATGGATATTCTCATTTCTTATATACCATGGTGCACCTGTCATGGTTCTAAGAATTTTTGATTGGGCCCTCTGTATAATATCGATACTCGTTTTACTGGCTGTACCCCATAATTGGATACCATATGTCCAAATTGGTTTTAAAACGGTTTTATACAGGATGACTTTATTGTCAAGGCTTAGTTTTGATTGGCTGTTTATTAACCAGTGAATGCTAGAAGCTTTTAACTTCATATGAAGTCTCTTGGTTTCTATATGACGACGCCACGTTAGTCGCCTATCTAAATGTATACCAAGGTATGTAACGTGGTCTGACTGGGGTATACTTATGTCATTAAGTTTAACAGGAGGACAATTTCCTCTTCTGAGGGTGAATGTAACGTGGTTACTTTTCAATTCATTTACTCGTATACGCCAGTTTTTCAACCAGGTCTCCACACGTCGGAGGTAAATATCAAGTTGTCTAGATGCTAAGTGTGGGTTTTCGTGGGAACTGAGTATTGCAGTATCATCAGCAAATGTGGAAACAGTCAGTCCATCGCTCACTGGTAAATCAGAAGTGTAAATTAAGTACAAGGTAGGTCCAAGAACACTTCCCTGTGGTACACCTGCTTTTATTTCAAATTCTTCCGTTACAAATTCGTTATATTTTACTCTAAATAATCGGTCAGATAAGTAAGACTCCAGCAATTTGTGGGTACATGGTGGTAGTAAACATTTAATTTTATATATTAGGCCCTTGTGCCAAACTTTGTCGAAAGCTTGCGAGATGTCTAAAAAAATAGCTGAACAATACTTCTTTAATTCAAAACATTTCCTTATCTCTCCAGTTAGACGATTCACTTGTTCTATGGTTCCATGTTTTTCACGAAAGCCAAATTGATGAACTGGGACGATATTTCTATCGTTCAAGAATGGCATAATTTTCTTTTGAAATACTTTCTCGAACAGCTTTGACAAACAGGATAGAAGGCTAATAGGTCTATAAGATGATGATATAGTAGAATCTTTTCCTGGCTTTAGTATCATTTTGATCTGAGATGTTTTCCACATTTTTGGAAAAACTCCTAGTTTTAAGATCGCATTAAAAATAATTGAAAGCACGATAATTGCCACATTCGGTAGGTTTTTAATCATGGATGGTGTTATCGAATCATATCCTGGCGATTTTCTAATATTTATATTTTCCTTGATTACTGTATTAATATCCTCTGGGCTAACAACAATTATATAATCATTATTTAGAGTAGTGTCAGGTGTCTCTCCCAATACAAAATTATTTGTTTGGGGATTTGGTTGAAAGACAGAGCTTAAATAGTGTGCAAATAAATTTGCCTTATCTTCAGAACTACGGGCCCAGGTACCGTCAGCCTTCCTTAAAGGATTTTGTGTCTCTACCGGTGGCTTAATATCTTTCGTTGCCTTCCATAGGGAAAAATTTGTATATTTATTATTTGTTAAACTTTCAATGTATTTTCTACTTTGGCGATCCTCTTCTAATTGAAGGGCTTTTCTTAGTTTCTTAATTGCTGTAGACAGCCTCAACTTTGCAGCTGGTGATCTGGTTTGTTGCCATTCTCTTCTACATTTTCTTTTTTCAAGAAGAAGTTTTTGAATTTCATAATTAGAAATATGCTTATTATCGTTCTTAAAAGTTTCACTTTTTGAGTGATCTATAGCTAAATTAATTAACGACGTAAAGTCTTGTACGCATTTGTTTATATCTTCCTCACACTGAAAATATGGATCTGTGTGGATATGACTACTGATGTATTTTTTATATTTTAACCAATTTGTCCTATAAAAAGTATTAGTAGGATAATTTGGTATGTTAGTCCTTCCGTAATAAGTTATTATTATCGGAGAATGGTCAGAAGTTAAATCATATGAAATTTCCGTAGTTATTGAGTTTCGGTTTATATTTTTAGATATGGCAAAATCTATGAGATCAGGAATTTTTCTAGGATCAGCCGGCCAATATGTCGGATGTCCAGGGGACACAAAATCCATGCCATTTTTGCGATCAACTAGTACCTTATAGAGCTGTCTACCTCTGGGATTTATCAATCTGGAACCCCAGTAAACATGTTTGGCATTATAGTCGCCACATGCCAGGAAACGATCTCCTAGTGTCTCAAAGAATTCTTCAAATTTTTCCTTGGTCATAGAAAATCTTGGTGGACAATACACCGAGCTTAGCGTTAAGTCACCAGCGAAATACTCAAGGTTAATAGAGGTTGCCTGCAGGTAATCTTTCGAGAATTCATTTAGGGCATAATGTCGTATTCGATTTCTAATTAATATACCAGTACCACCATGTGCTTTTCCATCCGGATGATTTGTAAAGTAG
This sequence comes from Protophormia terraenovae, assembly GCA_951394005.1. Classification (NCBI taxonomy): domain Eukaryota; kingdom Metazoa; phylum Arthropoda; class Insecta; order Diptera; family Calliphoridae; genus Protophormia; species Protophormia terraenovae. The sequence continues at coordinate 34,344,389 of OX596075.1, forward strand.
AATGAATAACCTGTAATATAAAAATTGTATCTATTTGTGAGATGAGTCTCTGAGACTAACATCACATCAATATCTTGCTGCTTCATGAAGTATGATATTTCAGATTTATGTTGGTTTAAACCATTTGCATTCCAAAAACATACTCTCAAATAACTCATTTTTTCATTAAGAGTATTTGAATCATTTGGTTCTGTGCTCTTAAAAGCTCTTGTATTGTGTTCTGCATGGATGACATAAAGTTTGTCATATTTTGGTTTAGAGAGGTAACGGTTTGCGTAAGAGTTTGCATTAAAGTTTCTAACCCTCCCGAATTTCGGGGGAAATTAGGTTGCTGGAAACTTGTTCTTAAAACACTGGCATAGGAGATATTTCCAGGATTGGCTGTACTCGATTGGTCAGTGTTTAAACTTGGCTTAACTGAAGCCATACCCTCATTACTAACACTTACTCTAGAATTTATTTGGTTAGTAATGGTATTTACAGGTGCGTATTCAGCAATTCCATTTCTTTTTAGCTTTTGATTCTCTCTTAACCTTTTCAACAATTCCTTATATACTGGGCAGCCACGGTAATTGGCGGAATGGTCGCCACCGCAGTTACCACATTTTCTCTTGAGACCGTTTTTCACAACATCACATTGAGATGATGAATGAAGATCTCCGCATGCTACACATACTGTACGTAGGGTACAATAATTTTTAGTATGACCGAACTCTTGGCAATTGCCACATTGGACAGGTCCTTTTCTCTTAAGAGGTTCCTCTATAGTGACTCTGCGATTCAAAAGATATCGCAAAGAGTATATAGGATGCGCTTCATTTTTCTTTAACTTATCATCGTTCGGCTCCAACTCAACTCTAAACATTGGTTGGGGAATCTTATCCTTATTAAAAATATTGACCACAACTTTTATTTGATAGCCCAACTCCTCTAGGGCCTCCTTGATTTCAGTTGGTTCTACACTGGACTCAATTCCTTTAATTACAACAGTCAAACCTTTACTACTTTTCAGTTGATATGAGTAAAAATTTTTGTTACTATTATTTAGGTAAAGAGAGATTTTTCTATAACAATCCTCAGTGTATACTACAATTTTTGTTTCTTGCACGCCACCTTTTCTTATTGGAACAATATGAAAATTGCTTTTACCAATAAGCTCAATAAATGTCTTAACCAAATTATTGGAACTAGGTTCGCGAAGATATATTGGTGGGGGTTTAAGTGATTTTTTAATAGAATTATCATTTGAATGACTTTTTTCTATATCATCACTCAATAAGGCAAAACGGTTATTCATCAAGGGTTTATCAATTACCTTTTGTTTCTTAGCAGAAGTAAAACTTTTCTGTGGGCTTAAATTTCTTTTGTTAATACTTACATATCTAAGCATACCTGTTGGAATTGGAGATTTTGTACTTATCTTCTTTTTCGGGATTGCACCTTTTTGTGTACCATCATTTCTATCTATGCTGCCAGTAGGGTTAATTACATCTGATATAATTAATAAGTTTTTTATTAGGAAAAGGTGAATCAAAAAGTATAAGTTCAATGTAATATAATCATGAGGAAAATGTTGATAAGAAATTTACGACTTAAGTTAAATGTTGTGCTTATTTATATTGGATTTTTTTGACAGGAAATAAAGAGCAAACTAGTCCAGCAAACGAAAAATCGTCTAAATTTGATAATGAAAATAGTGAAAATTCTGATTCACAGGTATGTGATATATTAATATTTAAATTATTTTATATTAAGTAATTAATTTTTTAGAAACATATCCCGGGAGTGACTGCGAATATAACACATCGAATAATTCATCTTCAATAGGTATGTTTATAGACACTTTTTTATATAATTTATTTTAAGTATCGCTTCAACTTTTAAAGCCATTTTCCGGCAGTTGCAGCGAATATAATCCATCAAGTACTTCGTCGGAAGCAGAATCAAATCCAGAATTTAGTCCAATAACTCCAAAATTAAAAAAGAAAAAATTAAATCCGGAATTTGATACACCACCCGAAAACTTTTGCAAAAGACATAGACGTCCATCCGAGTGGAACAAAAATAAAGCAAAATATTTCAAAAACCATTATAATAAAAAAGGTCAGCTTATAGCAAAGAAAGAGTTAAAAGAAGGTTGCAAAGAATCTTGTAGAATAAGATGTTCACAAAAGCTGTCTAAAGATATAAGAACACAAATTTTTCCAATATAGAAAATTCGCGAAAAATGTGTCAAGAAAGTATTTTCCAAGTTTGATGAGAATTTCAAAGAAATAAAAATATATGATGAAACTAGGAAGAGAAGAAAAGAAAACAAAATTGTTATTGAAGAAATACCAAAAGCATACATATCCGGATTTCCTATAACGGAAGATAAACGTAAAGATCTTTTATATCTGTGTGATCAAAATTTAATTCCAAAATTTTACCAAAATTTCTACAGACAACTTAATGGTTTTAATGGAATAAAATGAATTTAAAAAGAAAATAATAGTTTTTTTTTGTATATCATTTTAACTAAAAATTCGTCTATGTAGGAAAATATAATTTTCTAAAATTTTTTTCCAAACTAAAATATTATATGTATACTTAGGTGATTAACTTAAAAACAATAGACCTATCAAAAACATGCTAAGTACACTTAGACGACCAATAGCCAATGTTTTCTCCGTGCTAAAACATTTTATATCATTTTTAGCTATGATTCAATTAAAATTTGTAAATTAAGAAAATACTATAAAAATTCTACTCAAATTCTACTAAAAACAGTGAAAGAACAAATGTCGTATCTTATATAGTTTATGAGATATCGCGTGAAAACTTTGAGAGCTCGTAACTCAAAACTCACATTTTCGACTTAGAATGTTATAGAATGGAGGCGTCGATATGATCTACATTAAGTTTCTGAATAACTAATTTAAATCGAATAATTTACCATTAATCGGTTACTAACTGATCAACGTTTCACCTCGAATAAATATTTATCGAATTAACCGATTAATATGAAAACCCAAATAATTGGATACCCTAGTAAAATATAGATCATCCTTGTTTTATGGATTTTTAAAATTACACCTAGACGCTTTTTTAAGGACCATTTTTTTAGAACTTGTCCAAAAAAATATATTTTAATTGAAAATTTTTTCTAGTTATCGAATTGAAATAATTTGAAGAGTTGTTTCGAATTAGCCATTTATATGACGCTACCAAAGACTGTGTCACTGCGCATAGAAATTCCATGGTAATGAATAAACGAGCTCTGCTTTAAATATTTTATTTGTGTTCTTTGTTGTAATATCGTTGGGATCTATTAAAATTAAAATATCATCAACCCAGAAAAATGATTTCTCAAAAATTCTATCAGTACTTATTGGTAGATTTTTTTTTGTAATTAAAACATGTTGTCAGTAATACTTGAAACTATTTGTGGAATAACTGAGCCTTTTCGTAAAAGTTATTATGTACGAATCCGCCACACCGTTTTAATATGTTGAGTTTGACTACCACTTTTGATTTCCGTTTTTATTTCCATCCCTGAATTCCATATCAAATTCTAACCGATATACAGTGTCACATTTGGTAGTTTTAGAACGACAAAAATCCATCTTTGAAGATATTAGTCTTAAATTATATATTAAATTATATATTCTGTAGATAAGGCCTTAAATACTCCCACTAAAAATGGGAGGGTAGAATCACTGGCACTCCCATACTGAAAAAAAAATTACTTTAATTGTATGAATTTCTGACGTAGTTTTGTAAATTTTATTAAAATAAAGGATATTTTAAAAGTAGACGTGGCAGGATCTAATCACACCAATCATAGTGTAACATTTATATAACAAATTTTCAGCCATTGCCTTAAAATGTTAAAATAATTCTTAAAAAATTGCTAATATGAGGTACCGGACATTTTTTCTAATATTTCAAAAGATCGCAAAAAGTCGCACCCAATATTCTCAAATTTAGTAGATGTTATTTTATATAAAAATTGTATTTCTAAATTGGAACTCATTGGAACTTTTTAGTTCCAGTCCATTAAAAGTAAAATTTGGCAAAAAATATATTTTTATACACTCCACCACCACTAGTGGTGAAAGAGGGTATACTAAGTTTGTCGTTCCGTGTGTAACACCTAGAACGAATCGTTTAAGATCCTATAAAATATATATATTCTTGGACCATATAAAATTCTGAGTCGATTAAGCAATGTCCTTCTGTCCGTCTGTTGAAAACATTCTCACGTCCAAAGTAATTGAGCTATTCCAATGAAAATCACTCAGATTATTTGATGTTCCTCTAAGAAGTTTGGGATTGCAAACCAGCCAAATCGGTTTAGTAGAAAAAAAGTTATATAACCAAATCTGAAAGAACTCCTAAACCAAACTTGAACTGATAATATTGCAACAAGCAATAAACGGATTTAAATAAAATTTAGCCAAAATGTGTATCTATGTTCACTTTAGATTACTTTAGATTACTACGGTTTAGTAGGAGAAAATTTATAGACAAAAATATGAACAGTTTATATGATTTCAACACCATAAGTGTTTCTTAAACATCATGTTATAGTTTGTATATGGAGTGCATATGGGTATGTTAGCCTCAATATGAATGTTGATAAACACAAAGGCATACAACTATGTTGAGTTTGATGTTTGATCGTGGTCACCATCGAACACAACACGACATGGTATGTTCGCTACTTTTTAGCAACATATGTTGATAAGTTTATTAAACTAGTTAGTAGTTCGGTGTGTTTCAAGCTGTACACATCGGTAGAGAAGGATATGTAAATGTTTTATTAAAAGTTTGTCTGCTAACATGAAGATATAAATGAATATAATGTTGATGGAATAAATTGCATAAATATGAAATTCTTTTGAAAATGTTTGGATTTTTATTTAGCATATTGAAGAAAAAGTATTGATACATATTTATGTTACTTTATAATTTCTAATTCATTAGTTTTTTGTGCTTTTATAATTAATAACATGTAAATGTGGTGATATTTTTTTTTTAATTTTCATTGTAAAAATAAAACTGTAATATACTTAGTAATGTGAGAATTTTGTTTATTTCTTTTTAATTTATTTAAATTACTATCTTTAAAAAGCATTGCTAATTTTTATCATTTTCTGAAGGATTAGTATTTATAAAAGTTTTCAAAAATTTTGAGAGTACCGTTGCGCAGAAATAATATAATTGAACAGTAAATGTATATAGATGCAAATTACGACGAGGGAAACTCTTATAGTTAGATTATACTTTGCTTTAATTTACTTATTTAGTTTTTCCAACATCATCAGAGAAACGGCTCTCTAATCGAATTTTTAAATATAAATTTGAGGTAAGCGAAGATTTACAGAAATAATTGATCAATTTTATTATATTGAATAAAAGAATAAATTTTAAATTCGGTAATATTAAAATGTTTCTGAATAATATTGCATAGTGAAGCACAATAGGCCTATTTGGTGTATAAATCTGTTTTTACCAATCGAGCTTCAATTTTAACGCAATATAAAATTAAATTTTTTCATTCTTTAAATCGACTTTGCACAGAAATATAAAAAAAAAATAGTGGAAAGTTGCATAAAAATAAAGAAAGTCATGTTTTTATTATTCGAGTGTGCTTAACCCATTTACGACTGCTGTTGCGTTTTCGCATCAGTAGCTTTAACATCGCCTAATTATTTAATTATGCAGTCGATGATGAATTTTTTCACAGCTATTATTAGATAATATTTTGTCTTAAAGATAAGAGAAAAATCAATTTTTTTATAAATACTCTGTCCAAAATTGAGTGTTAAAGCCAGGCGTATCAGATAAATGGTTGGTGTAGCGAAAACGCGATATTTTCAGATCTGCTTTTCGAAAATATGTTTTTATGTTATGAGTGTATTCCAAAGGTAAATAGCTTTAAATTTGAGCTAAAAATGGTACGATTTCTGAAATTCTCGAATCATTATATTTCGGAATCAAAAATATGTAGGTGTCCAAATCTTTTTAATTTGTTATAACAGTCACAAAAAAAAAAAAAAAAAACTTCATACTAAATTTCGTAGTTATCTTAACGGAATCGGGTAGTGGTCGGAAATAGGTTAAATATACATTTTCTACATTTAAATTGTAATAATTGTAATTGTAACAAAACTAAAAATACAGAGTCTTTACAAATACGTACAAGGTATTAAAAAAACTAACAAAATAATTTATACAAGTCAAACTACAAAAAATCTGTAAAAAAAATCAGGTTTTTTTGATAAGAACTCCAATTTTGCGAAATATGCAAGAAATCACATATTTTCCTTTCTCCTAGCCCTTAGATTTCTTATAGAATAAAATTTTAGTTTTCACTAAAAAAAGCATTTTTTTGTGAAGATAGTATATAGTAAAAACAAATTTTCGTTCTTTTCGCTCTGCCACTACTATTTAACTTTCTTATAAAATGCAATTTTTTTACTAAATGAAAAATATACTTTTATTTAAAATGAAATATTATTATTTTTTTTTTTTTTTACCAAGATAATCGACTTTTTGTAAGAAAAATAAGGCATCATAGATTTTCCTCTTTTTTTTTTTACTTTTTACACATCATTTGCATAATGGTTTGTTAAAATATCTTATATACAATACAAAATCTTTATTAGAACAAGTTCATACTACTACGCTATTATGGATGCCAAAAATTAATAAGTAAATTAGAAAAACATCACTTTCCGAAGAATTTTTCCTATATAAAATCTGATGAAAACACTATCTCAGTGGTGGAGGGTATATAAGATTCGGCATGGCCGAATATAGCATTTTAGCTTGTTTTATATTATAATTTCTTTAAAATTGAGAACAATATTTTCAGCATTGATTTTATTACCTAGTAAATTATAATAATTTGTATACATTTATCATTACATATAAAAAAAAAATCATATCAATATCAGCATTATTTACTGAGATATATGAAGTTAAGTTTACATACTTCTTTACAAATGTTGTAAATAAAATTGAAATATTTTTAAAATTTGCAACTTTGAAAATCTATAATTCGCATTATAGACACTTTCCAATAGTTTAAGTATTTTTTCCATAATATATGATATGTTCACTAATAAATCAAAAAAAAAAAAAAAAATACTTTAATTAATAAGCTTTTATTTTCGTATTTTTGTCGTTCTAATTTGGATAAATGTGACAATGTGCGATATTATCTTTAAATATTAAAATCATAAATACCAGTTATGGTATTTAAAGTTAGCACAAATTGTTACCACAAACTACTTTTTAATTTGTTCAATATGTGTGTATTTCTTATTCATTATCAAACTATTCTAAAACAATTTAGCACAAGTTTCATATTGCAACAGGTTGGTAACAAAAACAAAATTTTAGATTTTTTGTTGCTCTTATTTCTGTACGAATCCTAGGAATACTTTAATGGTTTTCAAATGCGTTTTGGCAATATTACAATAAAACTATAAGTGTTTTTGCGCACACACACATACATCTAAACCTTTGTAAATTTCAGTGGAATTTTAGCACGTTTTCATTTCACAACATAATTTTGTGGATTGTAAACACATCATTTGAAAAAACCTTTTGGCAAAATGTTATGATCAGATGGAATATTCATATAAAGCAAAATAGAAAACTGAAATATTAAATATGTATTGATTTATAATTTGTGATACTGTCAAATTTTAAAATATGTATACGAAACTGACACTACATACAATAGAATTAAAAAAAAGTAGATAAAGCATTTTTTGAATATTAGGTGGAGAAAAGAAATTGAAATGCAGATTTTAAAAAAAAAAATCCATCCATTAATCATGGATGGTGTTATTGAATCATATCCAGGTGATTTTCTAACATTTATATTTTCTTTGATAATTGTATTAATGTCCTCTGGGCTACAACAATTATATCAATGTTTGATGTAGTTTCAGGTGTCTCTCCCAGTACAAAGTTATTTGTTTGGGGATTCGATTGAAAGACTGAGCTTAAATAGCATGCTAATAAATTGGCCTTATATTCTGAACTATGGACCCAGATGCCATCAGTAATCTTTAAAGGATTTTGTGCTTCTACCGGTGGACTAAGGAACAATTTTTATATCTATTGTTTGTTAAACTTTCAATATAATTTTTACTCTGGCGATCCTCTTCTTGTTGAAGGGCTTTTCTAAGTTTTTTAATTGCTGTGGACGGCCTTAGCTTTGCAGCTGGTGATCTGGTTTGTTGTCATTTTCTTCTAAATTTTGTTTTTTTCTAGAAGAAGTTTTTCAATATCATAATTGGAAATATGCTTATTATCTTTTTTTTTTAAGATTTGTGTGGATCTGACTACTAATGTACTTTCTATATTGAATCTGTATTGGATCTGTTGGCCAATACTTTGGATGTCCAGCGGACACGAAATACATACCATTGTCTACCTAGCTGTCTACCTCTAGGATTCATCAACCTTGAACCCTAGTAAGTATGTTTGGCATTATGGTCTCCACATGCCAATAAATGATCTCCTAGTGTGTTAAAGAATTCTTCAAATTTTTTCTTAGTCATTGAAAATCGTAGTGGGCAACAAACCGATATTAGGGTGAAACTACCTGAGAAATATTTAAGGTGAATAGATGATGCCTGCAAATAATTTTTGAGAATTCATTTAGGGAATAATGTCGTATTTCTTTCCATCCGCATGATTAGTAAGGAGTGCGATCGAAAAAATCTTAACACACGTTTTGCCTCATAACTTTTTTCGGAATCAATATTAAAAATTTTTTTGAATCTAGTTATCATGGAAAAATACGTCATTATTTTTAATAACGACCATGTTGATTTGTCGTGATTTTCATCAAAATGACTGACAAAAAGATGAACGTGCTACAAATTATTAAAAAATTTCAAAAAATCCAAATAGGTCCTACAATTAATTGGCCACAGAATTAAATTTCTGCCGTCAAACTGTATCTAATGTTACGACTATTAAACTGTATCAGGAGAATTTGACCATTGATATGAAACCTGGTTCGGAAAGAAAAAAAGGACTACATGATATTGGGAAGGCCAGAAAATTGAAAGCTTATTGAAAAGAACTCTAAACACATCTGGTAGAAAAGCAGCCCAGTTATCTCAGTGCTTTGTCTACTTGGTGCAACAATTTAAAGCTAATGCAGAGTTGATAATATATAAAGTCCAAAAAGTTCCAAACAGGAATGCTGCAAAAAAAATTAGAAGCCAAGAATAGGACACGGAAATTAAAACCAAATTTCATACAAAAATACTCAAGTTGTATAATTGACGAAGAAACGTATGGGCTGGCAGAATTTTCGCAGCTTCTGTGTCAAAAATTTTTGCTGTTAATGCTCGAGGCAATGTTAAAGATAAGTTTAGGATGCAAAAGCAGAAAAAATTTCTTACAAAATTCCTGGTATAACAAGCTTTGTGGCAAAACAGGAAAGGAAACAGGAAATTTCAAAACATTCGGATCTATTAATACCAAAATATGCATCAAGGAATATTTGCAAAAAATACTACCTTTCGTAAGAGAGAACAATGTGTCCACACATTTTTGGCCCGATTTGGTATCATGTTACTACAGTAAGAAAGCATTGGAGTGGTACCAAAACCATAACATAGTTTTAGTACAAAGATTTCCAAATTATCCATAGCTTAGACCAGTGGAGAGATATTGAGTTCTTGTCAAAAGTGAATTGAAGAGCACAAGAAAGGTGTCCCAAAATACCGAAGATTTTAAAAGAAGATGTGTACACTGTTTTAAAAAAGTGACTGAAGCAACTATCAAATCTCTAACGGAAGGGTTACCAAAAATGGTCCACAAGTTCATAAGTAATGGCTAGAATTATATTTTTCTGTCATCTGTAATAAATTATCAATTAAATAAAAAAATAATAAAAACTAAGATCAACCATTTCCAAGTTATTGAATATTATATATGTTAAGATTTTTTCGAACGCAGTCCTTAGAATGGAATAAATAACCTGAAATATAAAAATTTTATCTATTGGTGAGATGAGTCTCGGAAACTAACATCACATCAATATTTTGCTTTTTCATGGAGTATGAAATTTCTGATTTATGTGGGTTTAAACCATTTGCATTCCAAAAACGTTCTCTCAAATAACTCATTTTCTCGTTAAGAGGATTTGAATCATTTGATTCTGCGCTCTTAGAAGCTCTTGTATAGTGTTTTCCAGGAGTGGCTGTACTTGATTGATTTATTATAAATTTGCTTAACTGAAGCCATATCCTCATTACTAACGCCAACTACAGGACTTATTTGATTAGTAAAGGTATTAACAGGTGTTAGTTCAACCACTCCGTTTCTTTTAAGTTTCTGATTCTTTTTTAATCTATTTAATAATTCTTTATTTATAGACACCCGCGATAATTAGCTGAATGATCGCCTCCGTAGTTGCCACATTTTCTTTTGAGACTTTTCTTATCACATTGTGAAGACGAATCTCCACAACCTAAATAAACCGTACGTAGGGTACAATAATTTTTAGTATGACCGAACTCTTGACAATTGTCGCATTGTGCAGGCCCCTTCCTCTTTAGGGGTTCCTCTATAGCAATATCTATTGAATCTCAGAGAATATATAGCATGCGTTTTATTTTTCTTTAGTTTTCCTTCCTTCGCCTCCAACTCGACACTAAAAATTGGTTAGGGAATCTTTTCTTTATTAAAAGTATTAACAACAACTTTTATTTGATAGCCCAACTCTTCTAGGCCTCCTTGATTTCAATTGGTTCGTCACTGGACTATATTCCTTTAACAACAACTGTCAAGCCTTTGCTACTTTTATGTTGATATGTATAAAGTCTTTTTTATTATCATTTAGGTAATGAGAGATGTTTCTATAACAATCCTCAGTATATACTACTATTTTTGTCTCTTTCACGCCACCTTTTCTTATTGTAACAATATGAAAATTGTTTTTTCCAATAAGTTCAATAAATGTCTTAACTTACTGGAACTAGGCTCGCGAAAATATATTGGTGGGGGTTTAGATGATTTTTGAATAGAATTATCATCCTTTATGTGATTATTTTCTTTGTATCACTCAAGAGAGCAAAACGGTTGCTCATCAACTACCTTTTGTTTTTTAGCAGAAGTAAAAATTGTCTGGGGGGCTTCAATTTCTCTCATTAATACTTACATATCTAAGCATACCCGATGGAATTTGAGATCTTGTAGTACTTATCTTTTTCTTAGGTATAGCTCCTTTATGTGTACCATCATTTTTAACTGTGTTGTTGGTGGGGTTAAATACATTCAAACTCTCACTAGTTATTGCTGTTAGTAGCTCACAAGCTTGTGTATTTATAGGCATTGGTTGTGTTAATCTTAAATCCATGAGAAGTTGTTGTATTTAGCTTTTTTAATATATTCGTTTATATTTTTTCTTTCTAAACAATTTTTATATGGTGATATTATTTGTGTATTTTCTTGGAATAAATTGAATAAATTAAAAAACAAAATAAAATATTAAATTTAAACAAAATCGGATGGACCCCTGTAAAAACTCTAATTTTTTTCTAAATCTCTCGTGGTATGAACGGTATATATTTTTTATAGACCTAAAATCTAAAATTTCTTAATATATTATGCGTTTGTGCTGATGTTTGTAACATCCGAAAATGTTTGTCTAAAACCTTAATTTATGTCAATCGGATTAGAATCAATTTCTAAGTCGATTTAACTACGTCCGTTCGTCTGGCTAGCGGTCCAAGTAAACCTTGTGAACAGGTCGCAATTTTGAAGATACCTTCAAAAAATTTGGCAAAAAATTTATTTATATAGTTATTTTGTTACAAAGACGAAGCCTATTGAAATTTGTTATGATCGGTCCATTACACTGCTCCTTCAAAAAAAAAAAAAAATATGTGGACTAGATGGAATTCCGCATGCTAGACTCGAATTTTCTTTCAGTATTTCATATCAAGTCGAGATTTTTTTTTATGGGCGTGTCTAATATTGCGCCCTAAATAAGCTGAATACTCGAGTATATTTCACTATAACTCGAGAACGCTATGCAGGATTTATATAAATAATACACCAAAATATGTGGAATAAAATTGGCTTTAAGTCGTTCTACTAACAAATTTTTATCCGCTTTAGGAGATATTTCGAAATAAATGTCTGAACCAAATTTTTTCATGCTAAATTCAAGATTTTTTTTTTTTTTTTTTTTAATAAAACTTCTTTTTAAAAGTGAAAGTATCAAAAATGTTAAACTGAAACACCTTTATCTCGAAGCTGGTGAAACTATGAGTAAATAAAGCCAAGTATCATAAAAATTGATCCACAAATCATGATTGCATTCACAGTTAAGTTAGGATACCTATGCATACCTACAGTTAAGTGGAGATACACTAGCGGGAAAAAAAATTTTTCGTCTTAAATAAAAAAAATAGGTGGATTAGATAGAATTTAACATGCTAAATAAGAACCGACTTTTACTTTTTTTCTATCACGTATTGATTTTTTGTATGGTCATGACTACTATGACCCCGCCTTTAGGCAGTCACACTTGTATAACTCGAGAACGGTTTGTCCTATTAAGATAAGTTAAACTCCAATATATAGCGATTTAAATTGTCTTTGAGCTGAATTTATATAATATTTTGTTCAGTTAATATTTCCGTAGTATTTCGGTAGCGAAAATTTTTTTTTCGAATAAATCAATGAAAAAATGGTACAAATTTTGATCCATAACTCCAAAATTCTTGAGCAAATAAAAATACTTTTGACACACCTTGAAGACAATTTTCGTATGCATCGTTTGGTGTATCATATATCAAAATCGTGTAAACGGTTCTTAAGTTATAGTCTAAATTTTGACAAACCATTCTCGAATTTTATGGTGTGACCGCCGAATGAGGTGGTAATAAGTCATGCCCATAAAAATGCAAATCCTAGTTTAACTCGTCAAAATCCACATAGTCCACATATTTTTGTTTCAAGAAAATATAAAAAAAATAAATATATTTTTTTCCCACTACAGTATTTCTACTCAATTGTATGTAACATGGGTATTTTTACTTAACTGTAAATAAAATCTAGATTTGTGCATAAATTTTAAAGATACATGCCTTATTTTATTCGCAGCATTACCAGCTTTAAGATAAAGATGGTAAACTGAAACATTTTTGATGTTTTGTTGTATTAAAAAAAATTTTAGTAACAAAAAGATCTAAAATTATGCATGAAAAAGATTTTTTTGGACACTTATTTCAAAATAACTTCGAAACTATTGAGCACATAAAAAAATTAAGTTCTGATGATTTGAAAATTTTTTAGTCCGCATCTTTTAATGTATAACTTATTTCAATCGTATACACTGTTCTTGAGTTATGAGGAAATATACCAGAGTAATAACCTAACTATGGGCGAAGAGACGCCCATAAAAAAAATCCAGACCTGATGGAAAAAAAATTGAAAACTGATTCGTGTTAGCACATCAAAATACATCAAGTGTAACTATTCGTCTTTGGGGGAGGATTTTTTTGTCGACCAGTGTTATTTCACCTAGACTCCATACAAATATCGAAAAGGTGTCTGCACTTTTTTTTTTTTTGTTTCAAAATTAAAACTATCACTGAAAACATAATATTAACTTTTTATTTTTCTGAAAGACATATTTACAAAAATTGTTTTAAAAAAGAAAACAATCCCAACAAGCCAAGCAGTCAAGATACACACCCTCCCGAATTTTACCAATTTTATATCAAAGTTTTGACTTTAGTCTATATTTTCTAAAATCCCAAAGCACAAATCTGCAAACGTAATGTAATTTAGGAATCTTTAATATGTTGTTAAAAGTTTTGCATCAAAATCTACGAGACTTCAAAAAAATTTGGCTTTTATAGCCGGAATTGTGGGATTCTTTTCACTAAAATCTTTCTTTCATTTTATATTGGAATAATGGGCAATATATAGATTTGTGTAATAACATAAGTATAAGTATATGTATGTACGTAGGTATAGCTAATTACGAGTAGGTATAAGCATTGTTTTTAAATAAAATAACGATGAAATTTTTATTTATAAAATGCTTTATAATTTGATCCTTTTCAATGCATAACTCAATTGATTCTTTACAATTTTATTCCATATTTATGTTAAATCCTTTTGTCATTTGACAAAGCCAAATATGCCAACATCAAAAGTACGAATACAATATTTATCCCTTTCAATTGTAAGGAAATATAAACATAAATCATTTAAAACCATTTGACAGATTTCATTTATTTGTAACATTTTTCGTTGAATGTAAAAAATGTGAAAAAATCATTAAGACTCCAATTTTACGATAGTTGTTCCAAAGCAGGAAAATGTAAAAAAATTAAACAAACAAATGAAAACAAAAAAATTAGAACAATAGAATTGGAACTTGAAAATGATAACATAGCCATAAAGTAAGTTTGTCAACGTAGAAAAAAATGTAAATTAATCATTAAATATTTTATTTTGTTTTACATTACACAGTGAGCAGAATCGAAATTTTTTGGAAATAAATCTGTAACTTCTGACCGGCTGCTTGGATTTGCATGAAATATAGGCATAGCAGAGGAGCGTACAATATTAAGTATGGAAAGGGGACCGTTCAGACCCCTTAGAGGTGCAGCTAAAGAGGCTCAAAGTTGGGTACCTCTGACATACAAATTTTTTAATTGCTTGCCAAATTTTTTCGTCCAATTTCAAATATTTTTATGCATTATTGTAGGCACTGATAAGACCTACAAAAAATATCCTTACATGTCCTATTTATCTCTAACAGTTTTTGAGTTATTTGAATTTTTTGAATTTGTATGTACCTCAATTTTGCATGTTCTTGGTCTCGTTTTTTTTCATATATATCCTAGTGTTTCCGACCGATTTCATTTGTTTTTCTTTAGCTAATTTAATTATCTATTGAATAAAAAAATTTGAAGTCGATATCTTTACCGAGTCCAAAAATAAACGATTTTGAATTTTAAGATTGCAAAATTATGACTTTTTATGTTTCTTTGGCCGAAAAAGTATCTACAATCATTTTCTCTAAAATAAAATTTTCTTTAACAACATATAATAATTTTATACTTTTCTGAAAGGTATCTCCACAGAGAAGTCTTTAAAATAAAAAGCAATATATAAGCCCAATAACTCAAATGGTCAACGTACACACCCTCCCGAATTCGACCCATTTTACATGAATGTTTTGACTTTAGTCTATATTTTCTCAAATCCCAAAGCACGAATCGGCAAACAGAATGCAGTTTAAAAATCTGTGGACTTCAATCAAAATCTACGGGACTTTGGAAAAATGTGGATTTTATAGCCGAAACTGTGAAATAACCCATTTTTGGGATTTTCGACATTTTTTGGGAATTGTGGGATTTCTTATTTTATACGATAAAGTATACATCCACAGAAAATTTTGTTAAGATATCTTTAATAACAAAAATTTTATTATATATAAAATATTTATAGTTTCTCAAAAAAAATATTTTTTTTGCAAAAATGTTGATTTAATTTCAAAAATCAGAAAGTATAAACTCCATTTTATTCATCTAAATTACATTGCTTAGCTGACATAACTCTTCGTTACTTAAAAATTCGAATGCAAATAACTCAAAAATTATAAGAGATAAATAGGAAAACGACATGCAAGAGTATTTTTTGTAGGTCTTATCAGTGCCTACAATAATGCATAAAAATATTTGAATTTGGACGAAAAAATTTGGCAAGCGATTAAAAAATTTTTATGTCAGAGGTACCCAACTTTCATGCAAATCCAAGCAGCCGAACAGAAGTTACAGATTTATTTCCCAAAAAGTTTAATTTCTGCCTCACTGTGCAATATATTGAAATTATTGCTAGTTTTAAATTTTGAATCGCAAGCCAAAAATATATCAAAAAATATTTAATCTTTAATAAAATAGGTTTTAAAATGGAATACATTACTCGTATAAGGTATACAGTAATAAATTTAAATTCCCGCTTTATTTAAATAAATTATATTTATGTTTTAAATTGAAATAACAACAACAAACCAATATATATATCTTTAACCGAGCAAGTCGCTACCTACTCAACCATAACACATTTAAGTTGGTTTAATTTGATTGACAGGATTCAGACTTCTACTTTCGTTTAACTAAAATAATTAATTAGTTTCAGTATAATTTTTTTTTTTTTAACTGTCTGCCTTGCTGAAATTAAATTTTTCACACAATTTTTTTAGTTTCTCAGTTTTTGTTTATCACATTTTTAATAAAACTTTTTTTGTAAAACTCATTTGGAATACAATTGTTGCATGCTGAACCGCGTGGATATGCAGCAGAGTGCAAAAAAAAATCAGCTTTCAAAGGACTTTGGCTTAAAGGGTTTCCTAGAGATTTTTTCTTCATGATTTTATTTTTTTTAAATTTTCTCTATTTTTAGTTTTCAGTCACAGCAGTTTTTATGTTGTGTATATTCTGTTTTTTTTTTAATATGTTATGGAAAAGAGAATAAAAATTTTTTTTTTGTGTATAAAACTGAATTATTTTCACTTTTTGTTTCATATTTAAAAATGCGAACAAAATTAATTTGGGTAAAAAGTGTACCCACAATGAAAAATATGGGGTTATATTGATTTTGTCATTCTGTGCGTAACATGTAGAAGAAATAGTTTAAGACCCCACAAAGTATATATTTTCTGGGTCCTGGTTAGATTCTGAGTCGATCTAGCTATGTCCGTCCGTCTGTCCATCTGTTGAAAGCAGAATAGGGCTCGAACGGGGCAACGTATGGGGACGAAATTTTGCACAAATATTTGTCTTATATAAGGTTTGTTTGGGATTAAAAATGGGCAAAATCGGTTAATAAAATTTATGGGCTAAAAACTAGAAACACAGGGTGTCCATTTCATACTTTTCTGCTGATATCTCTTAAACAAAAGCATGTACGACAACAAAATTTTGTATATATAGTTTGGAGGTATAAACTAGTAAACCAAAAATGGGCATGGTCCGCCCACTTTACCTCCCACCTCCCATATTTGGTGAAATTGTGTACAAATAGTTCAAGGACTAATGTAAAGTCGGAAACAAAAAATAGGCGTGGTCAGCCCACTTTACCGTCTACCTCCCATATAAAGTAAAATTTAAAAAAGTTGATGGTGGGTATATAGATTCGGCCGAGCCGAATATAACATTCACGCTTGTTTATCTTGAAATTATTCCTATTCTCCATCTAATTTTCGTTAAAAAAAAAAACTACTGAATTATATTAATTATCATTATATGCAATAGTTAATGCGATGTGTAAGTTAAATATTATTTTATTTAAGCATTGTTTAAATAGTTATCTTCCAGTACATTATTATATTCTACTCTCTTACATGACTATCGTCCGTTCCACCTTATTTCATCTTTTTAAAGCTAAAAACTTGAACAAAATTCAAAGAGTTGAAAATTCAAATGTATATAACCTAAAAACATATGAGTTATGGGTTATGTGACCAAAGGGTTTTGGACTCATACAACTAAAAAGTGCGATTCTAAACAAAATTTTGTGGAAAATGCGGAATTATGAAAAGTTTTGTAAAAAAAGAGGATTTTTCTTTTTATATTTCAATTCCCACTTGAGATGTTATAAGTTGAAAACGACTCACCGAAATTTTGGAACAACAAATTAAGTAAATGTATCCCTACTAACTCAAACATTAAAAAATTATAATTTTAACGTATCTTTAAAAATGTTTTCAAAAGTTAAATTTTAGTTTGAATTCAAATTCGGATTGATAAAAAAATTTTATACTTTTTTAATTTTTTATCAAACGTTTTTTTAAAAGAAATAGTTTTTCTCTCAATTTCTCATCAAATGCTATATATAAATCTGGATAAATTAAAAAAAAATATATATATATTGAAGACGTTGGCTTTTAATTAATTATACACTTGATCAGTGTTGACAGAACTTAAGAAAAAAAGAAGCTAAATGGACTTTAAAAAAGTCAGAATAACTATAATATTCTTGTAGAATGAAGCGCTATATTGTCGTTAAATATTAATAATTGTCGAATTTATACACAAAAATGCTTGAATTGATGATTGATTAATTAAAAAATAAAATTATTAAATTTTTTAAAGAAAAGAGGTACATAGGCGAATGTAATTCGCCCCCCAATATAGATGGATGTAATCCATCTCCCCACCAATAAAACGACAATGGATCTTTTATTGTCTTATAATATTTTACACTAAAAATTAGTCTTAAATTTATGTGGGCCAAAATTCCAGGAATTTTTGGTCCTCACAATATACAGTTAGGGACAAAACTATTTGTACACCTCATATATTTCGTATACCTTCAATAGTTTATAAAGAATTTAAAATTGTCGTATTATTATTAATATATTATTTTTAATATATTTTTATTTAATTAAGTTATAAAAACAAAATTAATATCCAACACATTATTTAAAAAAATACAAAATAATGAAAATTCATTGGGACAAAAGTATTTGTACATATAATCTACACCTACTTATAATACTTATATTGGAAAAATTTAATATTTTGTGGGTCCTCCTTTTGCATCTATCACGGCCTGTAATCTTCTGGGCATCGATCGGACCAAATTTCTCGTTTCATCTGGAGATATTTCCTTCCAGGCTTCCTCCAAAGCAATTTTAAGTTCATCCCTGCTTCGGACGTGCTTTGTAGCGACTTTACTTTTCAAAATATCCCAACAGTGCTCGATGGGGTTTAAGTCAGATGATTGGGGAGGAGAATTAAGTTGTCTGGGTGCATGGTAAAGCAACCACTCCTTCACTGAACGCGCTGTATGTTTTGGGTCATTGTCCTGTTGGAATATCCAACTTTGGCCAAGACCCAAACCATCTACGGAATCCTTCAAATTGTCTTCCAATATACGTTTATATTGATGCTGGTCCATTACACCATCTATAAATACCATTCGCCCTACCCCACTGGCTGCTATTGCCCCCCATACCATAACACTTCCCCCACCATGTTTCACTGTTGGGGTCAAATTGTTAACATCTAACGCTGTATTTTTTTTGCGCCACACTTTTCCCCTGCTATCATTTCCGAAAAGATTGACTTTGGTTTCATCAGTAAACAAAACCCTATTCCAAAATTCTTCGTCTTTATCAATGTATCGTTTGGCAAACTCTAAACGCAAATGCTGTTTTTTTTTTTACTAATCAGCGGTTTCTTGCGGGGAATTCTACTTGCATATCCCGCATAATGTAAGATCCTCCCTACTGTTTTTGGATGAACAATTGTTCCGGTAGTATTTGCGATTTGTTCCGTTAATTTTGCCCGAGTTACTCTTGGATTTCTTGCCACTTCTTTTATCACCAAGTTCGCTTCCCGTCTGGAAACCTTTTTTGACCGTCCAGTTCTTGGCACATTTTCAACAGATCCGCTGTTTTTATACTTGTTTACAATGTATTGTACTGTGGAATGTTGCAAATTTACTAAATTACTTATATTCCGGAGAGATTTTCCTTTTTTATGTTCATCAATAATTAAATTTTTAATATCCAAACTCAACTCTTTTCGCTTTCCCATTTTTGATGTGCTTATTATTCAAAACGTTAAAACCAACTTCTTATTTTGTAAAATAAAACTCGATTAACGAAGAAAATATAACGGTATTTAAAAAAAATCATCATACAAGAGTCCAACGTACAAATAATTGTACAAAGTACTGATGTACAAATACTTTTGTCCCAAAGATTTTTACTTAAATTGTACTTTTTTTAACAATGTGTTATATATTAATTTATTTTTTATCAAATAATTCAATAAAAATGGACCTGAATTAAAACTACATATAATAATTTTTTATTCTTTATAAATTATTGAAGATATACGAAATGCATGGGGTGTACAAATAGTTTTGTCCCTAACTGTATGTATCTCTTTATGAGTAAAATACTGAAAAAATATGAATGCATCTAAAAATGTCTCTGAACGAACTAAATTTCTTTCAGCAAAAGTTGACTTGTGGTTGAAAATGTTCAATGTCAGAGATACCCTATTTTAAGCCCTTATAACTCCGCTCCTAAAATGTAGGTAGAATCCTCCTCCCAACCTTAAAATTGTACTTTGCTCTGCTACACCTATGTGAAATTTTTCGTAAATCCATCCAGTCGAATAGAAGTTACAGATTTATTTACAAAATATTAGATTCTGCTTGTTATGTTTGATAAATCAATAAAGAGGAAAGAAACGTTTTTTCACAAAAATTTTAATTTTTAAAATTGGCCAACCAGCGTTACCGTTAAGAATTTTTAAAAAGTGTCCAAAAAAGGGGATTTCAAAATAAAAAGACGCCAAAAAAGGGGATTTTTTGAAAAAAAGGGGCTCACTGCTCCAAAACTGCTCAAAACTTGTTTATTTGATAACAATAAAAATACAAAATGTTGTGTTGTATGTAAAACTACTAAATCAAATTCTGTTACTAACAAAATAATTTATTTATAATTATTTTACAAAAATTTTTATTATTGCAAAAATAAAGATTAATTTTTTTATTAATTATATTTCTATACTTTTTTACGAGGACTTCACTCGTACTACAATCTTTCAAATCCCGTTAAACCAATTTAGAACTGAACGTATGCATCGACAAGTAATGACTTAAGTTTCTTGGACAAACTTTATTTTTGATAATTTCCAAAAAAAAAAAAACACACATATAAATTAGGATATCACTCCAGTCCAAAAAGATTCGGCATATGATGATTTTTCTCTTGATTTGAACCATTTTTCTATTCTATTTGGTGCACTGATTGTTTCTTCTCATTTTCTGTGTCAGAATACTATTTCTTTATAATATTTTCAACCTAAATGAAACTTTTCTTATTATATTATGTAAAACTAATCAAAAAAGTACAATAGAATTCGACTTAATATAAAAAAAAATAGAAATAAATTAACTGTATCTATTATTATGGGCAACAAGTTTTGGTATTTAAATCGAAAACGTATGTGTAAATTAATTTTTATGCACATACTTGCCATACTTTTCATTAAAGTATCATTGCCAGATCAAATTGTTTACTAAAAACAAAATTCGAAGAATTTCTGAAGAATTTTCCACAGTTATCGCCACTTTAACATAATCCCACTAGGTGTATCTATTATTTTGAGCAGAAATCCATTTCGTAAGTAAGAAGATAATCTTGAGTTTCTAAGAAACAATATCTAAAATTTAAGTAAACTTTCATTTGAGCTGGGAATTTCGATACCTTTCACTTTGGGGCTTCCCTAATATATCTACTTATACTTAAAAACCATAAAATTTCTTATACTATTATATTGTCCCTTTGTGCTTATCATGATAATGATTATGTTCCTTATAAAATGTTTACTCAATTCTAAACAAATTTTAAATAGTTTAATAATTAATGTTTGTGTTACACATTTTAAGTGTAGTGTAATTATTTTGTTCTTTACTTATGATATTGTTCAAATATTTGTACATTCTCAAAGATTGGTAAATCATTAGTTATGGTTGCAAAACCCAAACCAAAAAAAAATCTCATGTTGCATTTACATTTACTAGGTATAAGTACGAGTAAATTGCAATCAGTTTTCTTTGTGTAACCACAAGCCATTACCACTTCATGGTTGGCAGGACCAGATATTCCATTTAAAGTGCATAAATAGTAATGAAGGTAATAAGAAATAGTATTACAAATAATATTGGTGGAAGAAATTAAAATAAATGAGTTAATTTTAAGGGAGTATTTTTCTATAATTGAAGACAAAAAATATATGATTTTATTTGAGGTAAGAGAAAGTTTTAACAAATGTATAAACCTTACAAAAATGCAACATCAAACATTAAAGACTTATATATAATTAATAGTTACATACTCTGTTGCCAGTTTATGCTTTTAAGGCGAAATCTAGTCTTTTTATTTTGCTTTTAAACTCAAAAATTGCATTTTAGCTTCTAGCTTTTTATAGACCGTTTTAATTTTTAAAATTGCATTAAAAAGGCTTTTGGTATTTCATATTTGCTTTTATTTTCTACCAAGGTACGGAATAATTCGGATCTCGAATTTAATTTTAAGTTTTTAATCGCTTTTTTTAATATTATTCGTAAATTAAAAAATAAAATTCACTTTTTGGATTAAATTTGTATTCTTTACTTTTTTTTTAATTTGAGTTACGAAAATAATCTAAAAAACTTTTTTTCAAATTTCTATTTATGTGGAAGATCGTTATTTTACGATTACAAACGGTTCGGTCGCCACACACAAGGTACAATGATGTGCGCAAAAAAGTGGTTGAAAAAAAGCAAAAAAAATAAAAAAAATAAAGGTTCGTTGTTTATACTTACATGTAGATATTTATGTATAAAAAATAATGTTTAGCGGTATGAACTGTTGGAAAAAAACGACTATAAAAACTCCAATGATATTTTTATTTTAAATTTGTAAGTTTGTATGTATGCAAGTATATCAACTGATTTTTTGGCTGTCATGCAAATAATTATTTAAAAAGTAGCGATCGTAAAAAATAACGGTATTGTTTTAACAAATACATACATAGATACATACATACATAAATACATACATACATACATACATACATACATACATACATACATACATACATACATACATACATACATACATACATACATACATACATACACACATACATACATACATACATACATATATACATACCCAGCAGTTCGAAAAAAACCGGTTGCACTTTTTGAAATTCAGAAAAAACCGGTTAACCGGTTTTTTGCAGAAGTTAATATTTATATCAAAAGACTACATTTCTTTAAAAAAAATCAATTCTTATAATTAAGTTAAAATTTATTAAATACAAGCGTAAAAGCCTAACAATGTTAGGAAAAAGAATATAATAATGAAAATGTGCACAAACAAATCCGAAAATTAAAAGAAAAAAATATGAACAACATTTAGACACCTTCCTCTCCCTAATCAAAGTCAATTATTTGAAGCCGTTCAAATTTATTGGAATTATTTTGATTAAGGTTTTAAATTCGTAAACCTGGCCGAAATACAGAAACAGTTTTTTATAGGATTTGGAGAGCAAACAATAAGTATAGCAACTCAAAAGTTCTTAATACCAAAACAGACTTTTTGGTCCCTGATAGAAACATCTGGCACTGTTAGAATTTATTGAACGAATAGTTTTATAAGTATGCCGATTTTTAGTTTCTTACGTCGTCTGCGAGCTTCAGAAAGCTCTGGAAAGGAAACATTGCTTAGGAAAGATATATTTAAATCCATATATATAGATCCACGTATTTTCGCTCCCTGATAGAGATTTCAAAATCTGGCTCCGTTAGGATTTGTAGGACAAATAGGATAATAATTAAGCTGAATTTTAATTCTCTATGTCTTCTG
Source organism: Protophormia terraenovae (assembly GCA_951394005.1). NCBI lineage: Eukaryota > Metazoa > Arthropoda > Insecta > Diptera > Calliphoridae > Protophormia > Protophormia terraenovae. Next base: position 34,367,814 of record OX596075.1, read on the forward strand.
GGAGCTTTAGAAAGCTCTAGAAAGAGAACAAATTCTTAGAAAAAGACACATAAATCCTCTTATATCCGCTCCCTGATAAAAATTTCAAAATATGGCTCCATTAGGATTTGTTGGACAAAAAGTTTTATAATTAAGCCAAATTTTAATTTTCTACGTCGTTTGGTAGCTTCAGAAAGCTCTGGAAAGAGAAAAAATGCTAAGCAAATTATATATCTAGATGACTATATATATTATATTAATTAAGTCTCAATTGAAACGATTCTACAGGTGAAACTTTTTTAACACAACACCTTTAAAAAATAAAGGAAATATTGGATCAAAAAATTTAAATTGGGTCATACAGGATAATTATTAATTATTTATTTGTTTAATATTACAGAATAAATTCCAATTAAGACTTAAACTATATTTTAAAAACATAAGAAATCAGTCTTTATGAATATTTAAACAATTATTCCTAAATTTTCAAATATCACTATCCCTATTTAGTACATATTTTCTGAAATAACGTGCTATTTTTAAAACCGGTTTTTTGTGTTTAAAAAAACCGGTCTATTCGACATTCGAAAAATGAACATTTTGAAAAAACCGACAGCACATTGACTGAAAAAACCGGTTTTAAAACCGGTTGGAAAACCGTGTCGATCACCCTACTAGTTAGACGATTCACTAGTTACTTTTGGTAGTGCAAGTGGTTGCTAAACGGTCACATTCTGCACTACATTTCACTAGTGAAATAAATAGTAGAGAATGTTTAATGTTTTAATTAGAAAATATAATATCATAAACGAAACAGCCACTTCTATGGTTACCTGTAATGCATAGAGTTGCCGTTGAGAGTTTTAAAAGAGTCAATTAAGAAATTTGATCTTGTGTTGTGTATGAATAAGCTGTAACATTTCTTTTAGTAAATTCACTATTGAAATATAGTGCACCTGTGGCTTTTTGCCTTCAGAAATTTACATTAATATATGCCAATTCGTTACAACTATTAATTTAGTGAATTCACTATTGAAAAGTAATGCAGTTAGTATCCAATCAGCAATAGATTATTAAATTTGTCTCTAGAAATTCCCATGATTATTTATGAATTCGCTACGACCTTGAAATTAGTGAATGCACTATTGAAATGTTATATAGTAAGCGGCAAATTGGCAAAAATAATTGGCAAATTATTAAGTTTTCCTCTAGAAATAAACTTGATTATATAGGAATTCGTTATAGCTATTACATTAGTTAAAACTCTGCTGAAATGTATTGCAATTGGTGTCTCTTTGTCTTCAGAAATTCATAATAATCTGTGCAATTTCATTAAAACAATTAATTTAGTGAATTCACTATTGAAATGTTATACGGTAAGTCAGGCGCGGATCCACGGGGAGGGAATAAAGGAAATTTCCCTCCCCAAAATGAAAACGCTTAATGAAAAATCTGTATTAAATCATACAATTTCAGGAAATGGTTAAGAAAATCATTCCATTTTCCTCCCCCAAAAGCTTGAGCTGGATCCGCGCCTGCAGTAAGTAGATAATTGGCAAAAAGTTATTGAATATATCTCTAGAAATTCCCATCAATATAAACAAATTTGTTACCATTATTATGTTTCTGAATGTACTATTGAAACGTAACGCAATTAGTACCTTATAGAAAATGTGCGAATGGTTGCAATTTATTTTTCTACTCAAATATAATCCGAAAACATGCTTTCATTTATTTTTTATAATATATAAGGATTAATTAATATCATTTTAGTAGTTGGAATAGGTAATTTGAACAATTTATTTAGAACTTTAAATGAAGCTATTTCTGATTTAATTATTAAACAAATTCATTATGTAATTTTTTGGGAATGTCTTATATAAAAGATATGGTCAATTATGGAACGATTCTTATAAAAATCTAGCACCGTGCTTTTTGTATACATAAGGAGTGCGTTCGAAAAAATCTTAACATATATAATATTCAATAACTTGGAAACGGTAGATCTTAGAGTTTTCATTATTTTTTTATTTCATTGATAATTTATTTCAGATCACAAAAAAATATAACTTTTGTAGTTCTAACCACTACTTATGCAGTTGTGGACCATTTTTGGTAACCTTTCCGTTAGAGATTTGATAGTTACTTCCGTCACTTTTTTGGAACAGTGTGCACATATTCTTGTAAAATCTTCAGTATTTCGGGACACCTTTTTTGTGCTCTTCAATTCACTTTCACAAAATCTCAATATCTCTCTACTGGTCTGAGCTATGGACAATTTGGAAAATTGACCTCACTTGGTACAAAAACTATATTAGCTGTGTTTTGTTGTTGCCGTTGAGTGCTAACGTTGATAGTTAGCAAGAAAACGATATTTACCCAACTTGGTAGAACTTAATATTAAAACATCCAATTCACAAGGAAATCTTTCAATTTTTATTTTTAAAAGTAATAATTTCAATTTCTTTTATTTCTATTTAATTTTGTTTTTATATTTTTTTAATTTATTGACATTTAAATATTCATAATTGTATTTCTGTTTATAAATTGGTAGCACTTTTATCGACGTTAAAGTTAACGTGTAGAGTTTTACACGTTAACTTCTAACTTAGATAAATTTAAAATTTGTATGAAATTAGCTATGAGCGTTAGCAACAAAACACAGCGGTTATTGTTTTGGTAGAGCTTTCTTACCGTAGTGACATGATACCAAATCGGAGCAAATATGTGTGGGCATATTGTGCTCTCTTATGAAAGGAAAAATATTTTTTTGCAAATATTCCTTAATGTTTATTTTGGTATTTATAGATCCGAATGTATCAAATGACTTTCCTGTTTTGCCGCAATTGCAAAAAGCTTGTTATACCAGGAATTTTGTAATAATTTTTTTCTGATTTTGGGTCTTAAACTTATCTATAACATTGCATCGAGCATTAACAATATAAAAGTTTTGACACAGAAGCTGCGAAAATTCGGCCAGCCCATACGTTTCTTCGTCAATTATACAAATTGAGTATTTTTGTATGAAATTTGGTTTTAATTTCCGTGTCATATTCTTGGCTTCTAAATTTTTGGCAGCATTCCTGTTTGGACCTTTTTGGACTTTATATGTTATCAACTCTGCATTAGCTTTACACTTTCGCACTATATAGTCGAAGAACTGAGATAAATGGAGTTTGGAGTTCCTTTCATTATTCTTTAAATTTTCTGGCCTTCCCAATATCATGTGCAATTTTTTTTCTTTCCCAACCGGGTTTCCTATCAATGGTCAAGTTTCCTGATATTGCTCAATAATATTAGAAACAGTTTGACGGTAGAAATTTAATTCTGTGGCCAATTATTTGTAGGACCTATTTGGATTTTTTTGAAATTTATTAATAATTTGTATCATGTGCATCTTTTTCGTCACTCATTTTGATGAAAATCACGACAAATCAACATGGTTGTTATTAAAAATAATGACGTATTTTTACATGATAACTAGATCAAAAAATTTCTTTAATATTGATTCCGAAAAAAGTTTTGACGCAAAACATGTGTTAAGATTTTTTCAATCGCATTCCTTAAAACACATTTGTTTCAAATATTATCATGATACAAACATTGATGGGATTTATGTACGTTAAAGTGATTTTGGGAATTGGGCCTTGTTTTTTAGTCTTTATACGGCTTAATTTAGCTTTTTTATTTTGATTTTAGGCTCAAAATTTTCGTTTTAGCTTCTACCATTTTTTGATTTTTAACATAACCTTAAAAGACTAAGCTTTTACTAATGCGAACAAAAAATGGAATGCGTCTTTAAATAAGACAATATTTAGTTTTTTTCTGGCTTTATTTTTTTAGGCCTTTAGCCTTTTCTGACCTTATTTAAAGTCCAATTTAGTTTCTTTTTTCTCAAGTCCTGGCAACAATAATTATGAGCCGATCTCCATTATATTTGGAACACTGACTGAAGTTGTATCAATCTTAATTATGCCGAATTTTATTGAAATAGTGACATTGAGATATGTCTATATGAAATTATTGAATCGTTATGACAAAATAATTATATGTTTCATATTTTATAAAATCATTTTTAAAATTGTGACTTGTACTTTGTTCACAAGATTTACATGGACATCCAGCCAGATGTATGAGTCTATTTAACGATATACATATTTTAGTGCGCTATAAATATCAGCGCAAACACCAATCACCTACGGTCGTGTAGGGTACAATTATCGAGACAAAAGCAGCGGGTACAACATCCAACAAAAAAATTGAGCGGAAAAAGAGCTGAAAAAGTCATGAATTAAACATTGTGCTGTCATTGGAAAGAAGTACTTAATGGTAAAAAGAGCTGCAGAAGTTCTTTTTTTAACCCATTGATGTCATTGGTACAATGTTGTTCTTTTATACATCTTGTTCATTTCTTTTGAAGTACTTTCCTTAAAACTATGTTTAAAACTTTTTTTTGTAAAATTTAAATTTTTTTAGAAATTATTAATCTTTTTCTGCTAAAAATTCATTTATTTTCACTTTTTTGCAAGTAATTATAAAGGACTTCTAAAAAAGTTAATTCCTGAATAATATTTCTATTTTCGAAAATAAAATTTTTGATCTTCGAACAAATTTAAAAATTAAATTTGCAAACAAAAAAATAAAATTCGTTCTGAAAATTAGGACTAAATTCGCTGATAAAAATTATGTTCCGAACGAATCAAAAAATGAGCATTCTACCTACTCTGCTTTCTACAGAATCATCTATTTAAGAATTTTTGTGTATTAATTCGCATAAAAAATTTAAATTATTTATATTTAACAATAATTTCTCCTCTAAGGCTTCATTCATCAAATCAGATATAACTTATCATTTTATGAACTTAATAAATCTATCTATATATATAATTATATAATTAAAAGGCAAACACATTTCCTGTAATCCCTTTTACGCTCGCAATAAATATGAGATTTTAATACAAAAAAATACACCATTAAAAAGATATTTAATCATAGATATGCACAATATAAATTTTATTTAAATTCGTTCAATATTTGAGAAGTTATAACCCTCCCAGCAATTGGAAGTGAGTTTTTGGATTCTTCTATTAAAAAGTGCCTTTTTAGTCACATTTAGACGTTCAAATGTAGAAAATACACAAATTACGAAAACAAAACACATTACCATCGAATTATGATCCAAAAATCTTGCTTTAGGCGACTGTTTACCTTCCAGAACAAAGAAAAGAGAACGATCACGATATGGTTCGCTCAGTAAATGTACAACTTCTAATTTCAGCATTTTTTTATATTTAATTTTGAAGTAAACAAGAACTCAATAATATAATAAAATATTGTTATGTATGTAATATGTAAAAATACGTTATTTTTTTAGTTGTAGTATATTAATCATATCATATTGTTCTATATTTTTCCCATTAATTTAATTTTATTATAAAAAGCGATAATTTTTTCGATACTTTCCTATAGTACTATTTTACACTTCTAAATAACACTAATTCGACACTCCAAAAAAGCACTAAAAAGTGTCACCTTAAAACTATTAAAACTGAGGCACGTTTTTTTCCCGAACGGTGACTCTTTTTGACAAGAAAATGATATCATGATATTTTAGACGAAATATCAATAGAAAATGTTGGTAGGGAAGTAGTAAAAATTACTACTAATACGTATACAAAAACTCACATGTACATATTTATATAAACAAAACAGACAAAAGAGCGTATCAAATTATTTAACTCTATTTTTCATGTATACAACTCTCTCATTCAAAGCTGCCTTAGTTGTTAGTTTTTTTATAAAAACAAACCGGACAAGTTGTAATGAAATAACAACAGAGTCATTCCATTTAAAACCAACACGAAAAATTAAAATTTTTGACTTTACCTCTCCGAATTGAATGATATTTCCCAATAAGCACAAACCTTTGAAATTCCATATTTATTCATTTGAAAGCAAGTTTAAATTTCAAACATTAGCTGTGAGAAAAGGCTTTAAATTCATATTATTTCAAATACAAAACTATGCCTTTCTCCAATAAAAAGGTTCTAATATAACAATTGTATTTGTCAAACGCTTTCATAATTTAAAACTATGCTGGAAGTTTCTTTAACAAACAAATGTTTCTCAAATATTTTCAAAACGTTGTTTACAAATTTTAAAATATACTTGAGTTAAACGTGAAATACATTTTTTTCTAAACTATTTTAAAACAGAAATTTTGCATGAATAAATTGTATATTGATATATTTTTTATATTAGCTGAAAAGGAAATTTTGCATTCATCATTTAAAGCATAGTGTTCATCATATTTCATGGACCATAGTAGCTAATTTTGTCCATTTTATTGCGGCACAATTGCATACAAATATTTTCTTTCTATAATGTATGTATAATATTATATTTTTTGAATAAACATGTCTAAGTTTTAAACTTTTTTATGAAAAAAAAAAACTGAAAGCTTTTTTAAATATGAAAAACATTTGAATATTTTTTTATAAACAAAAGAAAAAATACAAAATAAATAAAATAAAAAAAAAACTTAACTTTACACTTTACAATTACTTGAAAATTTTATAAAAACCTAACATTATACTTTAACTGGAAATTTTTTAAATTTTCTTGTTTATTTCATAACCCATATTTTTTAAATTTGAATTTAATTTGATAATTAGGCTATTTATTCAAGGAAATTTCCAACAAATTTATAAGGTTTGAATCGATGTTTATTGGGTTGGTACAATCATTATCCTTGTCAAAACTAAGACTAATTTAAAATTTCAGATAATTTCATCAAGTGGTTCGCGAAATATCGCGGTTGGAAAGTGCAAAATTGCTCAAAACGTGTACAAAGTTGCATACACAAAATTACAAATATCTTTCGAAGTATTTATTATATAAGATTTATTGAGATGTCATATTAAAGGTATCAAAATTACCTTTAATATGATGTATAATATAATATAATAAGATTTTTTTCTCAACATCAAAATGGTCCATATCTCGCTATATTTCATTCGTGGCCAAATATCTCGAAAAGTGGTCTTTTTAAAAATTTAAAAAAAAATATACGTTAATGGTTGAAATGTTTTCTATAAGCGTGGTAAGTGGCATTCTGGGACTCGCAATATTTTAGGAGTTATTACAATAAATATCATAATAAATACGAAATATTTGTTGCAACTGATATTGTTTTGTTTGTAATAAAATTGAAAAATCGCAAATTTTTTGCGAAAATCATCCGAATTTAATGAAATTCGATAAGAATATTAACATTGACGCTGTTAACGCAAATGCCGAGTTTAAGTGTGATAACCGCAATATTTCGCGATTTGTAATATCTCAAAAATGAGGAAAATTGTCTTTTTAAAAATACAAATATCTTCCAAAATATTTACGTTACAACGTCGTTACAACGATTTTTTTGCAAAAATCATCCGAATTTAATGAAATTCTATAAGAATATTAACATTGACGCTGTTAACGCAAATGCCGAGTTTAAGTGTGATAACCGCAATATTTCGCGATTTGTAATATCTCGAAAATTAGGAAAATTGTGTTTTTAAAAATACAAATATCTTCCAAAATATTTACGTTACAAGATCCGTTAAGGCAAATATTTAAAGCTAATGAAATTACCTTTAAAATAATACCTGAAACATGTTTTCATGTTGAATTTTTTTGGCGGAAAATTCGCGAATTAAATTTCGCGGTCGCGTATTTCAAAAAGTGGTATTTTTAAGTTCGTGAAAAATATATATGTAGATGATTTAGCCTTTCTGAGTGCTCTCTGTAAGTATCGTGTTGGGACTACAAATAGCTTCTGAATTATTGCAAAAAATAAAATGCAGTGTAAAACAAAAAAATAATTATTTTGAAAGAAATTTCAAGCATAAATTTGTTAATTTTATTCGGTGAGACTTTTTTCAATAACTCATAAACTATTTAAAGTCTCCTCACGATACTTACAGGGAGCATTTAGAATGGTTCCATCCTCTAAATATATATTTTTCACGAATTTAAAAATACCGCTTTTTGAAATATGCGACCGCAAGATTTAATTCGCGAATTTTCCACCAAAAAAATTCAACATGAAAACATGTTTCAGGTATCATTTTAAAGGTAATTTCATTAGCTTTAAATAGTTGCCTTAACGGATCTTGTAACGTAAATATTTTGGAAGATATTTGTATTTTTAAAAACACAATTTTCCTAATTTTCGAGATATTACAAATCGCGAAATATTGCGGTTATCACACTTAAACTCGGCATTTGCGTTAACAGCGTCAATGTTAATATTCTTATAGAATTTCATTAAATTCGGATGATTTTTGCAAAAAAAAATTGCGATTTTTCAATTTTATTACAAACAAAACAATATCAGTTGCAACAAATATTTCGTACGAGCGTAACCCGGTGCGCTTCGCTACCCCCTAATAGGGAATATAAAACAATTGCTACTGTTTAGGGGTTTTAAAAAGTGGGCGTAAAATATGGGCGTGAACCCAGTTCTTACATAGCCTTAAACGACCACCGTTACTGGTGCTATCTGTGTGTTAAATTTCTTAAAAATCGGTACAGGCGTTTGAGAGTTATAAAAAGTGGGCGTGGCATACAACCCAGTTCATACATAGCCTATAATGTCCAGCGGTAATGGTACTATCTGTGTGTCAAATTTGGTGAACATAGGTGCAACAGTTTAAGAGTTTTAAAAAGTGGGCGTAAAATGTGGGCGTGGCATCCAACCAAGTTTATATATAGCCTATAATGACCACCGGAAATGATACTATCTGTGTGTCAAATTTCGTGAAAATCGGTACAACCATTTAAGAGTTATAAAAAGTGGGCGTAAACTGTGGGCGTGGCATCCAACACAGTTCATACATAGCCTATAATGATCAGTGGCCCTGATACTATCTGTGTGTCAAATTTCGTGAAAATCGGTCCAACCGTTTGGAAGTTATAAAAAGTGGGCGTAAAATGTGGGCGTGGCATCCAATCGAAATCTTATATAGCCTATAACCACCTCTGGCACTGGTATTATCTGTGTGTCAAATTTCGTGAAAATCGGTTCAGTCGTTTAGACGTGATTGACGCACAAACAAACAAACAAACAAACAAACTTACACCTCATTTTTATAATATATATTAGGATTTATTATGATATTTATTGTAATAACTCCTAAAATATTGCGAGTCCCAGAATGCCACTTACAACGCTTATAGAAAACATTTCAGCCATTAACATATATATTTTTTTTTTTAAATTTTTAAAAAGACCACTTTTCGAGATATTTGTCCACGAATGAAAAATCGCGAGATATGGACCATTTTGATGTTGAGAAAAAAAAATCATATTATACATCATATTAAAGGTAATTTTGATACCTTTAATATGACATCTCAATAAATCTTATATAATAAATTCTTCGAAAGATATTTGTAATTTTGTGTATGCAACTTTGTACACGTTGTGAGCAATTGATGAAATTATCTGAAATTTTGAATAGGTCTTAGTTTTAACAAGGATAATAATTGTACCAAATATTATCTAATTCGGAAGAGGTGAGAAAATCAGATGGTTGGTTTTAAATGGAATGACTCAACAGCGTTGTTTTTACACTTCTAATTGCGAGAGTTAAAAGAAGAGCGGAAAAAAAAACGAGACAAAAATATATAGTCGGTCAAACCATTTGATACCCTACACCATTGTGTCCATTATAATTCGGGGAGGTGTCTTTTATTAGACTTGGAGCCAAATGTGGACCGATACTCATATTAAGTGTAAAATAAAAAAAATACGAATACAGAATATTACGTCGATGCTAACATTTGTATGAATTTATTCACATTTGTGTGATTCCCGAAAGAGGGCCTTATATGGGAGCTATGGTAAATTATGGACCGATCTTTGTAAAATTTGGCACTATCATTTATTTTTATATAAATCTTGTTTGTGTCGAATATTAACTTGATACTAACATTTTAAATTGATTTTCTGAAAAGGGGTTTATATGGGAGCTATGGTAAATTATGGACCGATCTTAAAATCGGCACACTTATTTAGACTTATATGAAACTTATATGTGCCAAATTTCATTTTTAATTTAGCAATTTATTCTTGTGAATATAATCATCCATGACTGCACAGCTGCAGCAGTTTAAGGTTTTAAATAATAACTTTTAGGCTTATTTTTGTTGTTTAAACTACCACCTAAGTCTAACAAATTACAACGAAACTCTGCAAATGGTAGCTAAATTGTAATGTAAAAAAACTTACCCTTTTCTGTTGGATGCTGTACTGACTCATGTAAATTTTTGAAGGAAATTTCATGTAAATTGAAAGAAAAATAAAAATAGCTATCTTCCTCTATGCGTTTACGGCTCAAATGACAATTAACTAGTTTGTTTCAAAATAAAAAAAAACTGACCGGAAAGTATAAACTACGTCAAGTTGTGAAAGCTACTAAAATAAATGAATGACTGTCTCAAAGGCTGAATGTAACAATTCTGTGGAGAAAAATCAACCTGAGGGTATGGAAAAAAAAAAAGAAATAGAAATTTAACAACATGGTACTATTTTTGTTACATTGAACTAAAAATTTAAAAATCTAAAAGAAACTGAAATTTGATTTACGTTGCAACTTGCAAGGTATATTCTGTTCAGCTTTCGTCTTCTATTCAATGTGTTTTCGGTTATTTGCTGCCAGCTATAAAAAAAAAAAAAAAATAAGACGCCAACAATTTTTATGATGGTATGGTGTAAGGTTCATGGTTTCATTCTAAATTTTTTTTTTTTTTTTTTTTTGTTTGCTACCTCCACTTTTATATTTCAATTTACTCTTCATTATTACCGGGAAAGCACACTAATTTATTTTAACCAAAGGCATTTCTTCTACTGACTTAATATTTTATTATCTGTATTTTTTCTTTAGTAATGTAAGTCAAGGTTTAACGTTTTGAGTAATTAGTTAAAAAATAAAGCAATAAAAATACAGCTGTAGAAATAAATAGAATTTAAAACTTTTGCCCTTTCGGTTTATGAAATTCATTTGAATTAAATAAAATAAGTATATATGGGAAATTCTTTAAATTCATTTACTTTTGGGGTTCAAACAAATTTCGAAAATGTTTTAATGGCACATCAACGCTATTTAATACCAATATTTCTTGGCTCAAGAGGAACCCAGATCTGTTCGCGTGACTGACGGCGCACAGTGTGCAATTCAAAAAATAAAATGGAAATAATTATTGAACTTTGGAACGGATGTTCTGATTACCAAAAATACCAATATATACTTCGACCCCTGTAGGTCTATATAGTCCAAGTTAAAAACTCGCCTACACCTTTACTATCACCATGTGAAATTCCGAAGTTCCATAATTATTTCCATTTAATTTTTGTACTCTACAATGATTTATCACGATATGTTAAGTATGTGTGAATATATTAGCGATTAAATAATTCATCATAACTTCTTATAATATTTGCAAAGTTCAGTTTTTAGTTTTTATTCATATTAATCCATTTATTTCAAAATTCGTGTTTTTTTTAATAAATCATAAGGCAATTTCATTTATAGACATTTAATTAAATCTCTAAAGTTGCATTAAATGTAAAATCGTACTTATATTTTCGAATGCCATAATGATTTTGATAATTGTATTTCAAATTGATGTATTAAGGCAGCTACAGATCGATATATATCATCATAATTTTAATTAGCGCCTTAGATGTGCCTCGACGATTAATGTTAAATTAAAAACTACACATTCTTAGATCATGAAAACCGTTGATGTATATTTTTAATCATAATATCAATATATTCATAATCATATTTTTGCGTAAGTAAAACTTATCACAAGATCTTATTGCAACCTTCACCACAGGTGTAAAGGGTATATATAAGTTTGTCATTCCATTTCTAATTTCTACAATATTCATCTAAGACCCCAAAAAGTATATCCTTATTGATAGGGGAGTCGATATAAGAATGTCCGTCTGTCTGTTGAAATCAGTTTTTAGAAAGCCTCAGTTATCGGATATATATGTTTTATACATCAGATTGTATTAAATATTCCTTAGAAAAACGCCAATAAAAATGAGCAAAATCAGTTGATAAATAACTGAGATATCGGCAAAAAACTCCCAAAGATACTCCCAAAAATCGTATTTGTTGTCGGCTTTTCTAGGCTCATATACAAGCTAGCGACTTCGTTTTAGCACGAAAAATTCAAAATTTTTTTTTCTAAAAAAATCGGTCAAAACGCATTTTTAGACTTTTTGAAGTTCCTATATAAGATACGCTACGCATAAATATTTTTATAAAATTTCGGTTTTTTTAATATACCAAATTCGTTCATAAACAACCGAGTTATGGGCCAAAAACTAAAAAAAATTGTTAATGATATAAATACATACAAAAAAAATTCATGTTATTTTTTGTATGGGCAAGTAGTTTAGTTAGCAACTACAGTAATATAATGATTAACATTGTTGTTTTTGTTGTTGTTTGTATATGCAGTCAGATCGTATATGCAGTCAGTTTGTATATATGTACATACATATATTAAAAAAATTTATAAATATGCAATTGTTGTTGTTTACTTTTTTAAAGCAAAGCTTGCTATGACTGTTTTTTTTTTTTTTTTTTTTGTATTCAAATGTTCGTAGTTTGGAAAAAAATTTAGATTTATAAATGTATACGTTAAGGCGAAAATTTTATTATTTGTCAGTAAGATAGTGAAGGGTATCAAAGATTCGGCACAGCCGAATCTTTTTTAATTTCATTTTAGATTAAAATTGACATATGACGCCAGAATCCGCTAAAAATATGCAAAATTTCTCATTCTTTAAAAAATAACTATACACTAGAGAGTCCCGAGGAAAGCCTTTTCTGAGATTTCGATGTAGGAAAATCCCCCAAACAAAGTGTAAAAATTTGCTTGATACGAAAAAATTATTTAAAGAATTTTTAATATTGGTCTAGAGTTCCACACAAGTGATTTAAAAATCTTGGGTCCCATACATTTTTTAATCGAAATGGGTGTCAGAAAGTTTTTCCCATGAGATTTTGTTTCGCCAGAAGATGTTTTGAGGTATTTTGATGAATAATTTTTTGGAAAATTATCTATTATCAAGAGCACTTACTGCAATACAATTTCTTTATTGTATTTTAGCCATAAAGCGAACAAAATTATAAAATATTTATCCATTTTTTCATAATTCCCTAAAAATTTGATACTCAAGACAAAACTCAATACTATTTTTTGGACGAAATGTTCTAGACCCGTTACTTTCAATTGCTGGTAGGGAACTGAAGATCAATTTTAACATTTTTTTTTTAATATTTTTTCATATATATACATAGGTAATTTCTACGCATCGTTTGAACGGGCTTCTTACAAAATTTTTGTTTACCGGACACTCTAATACACATGTTTAGCAAATTAGTATTTTAATATGCCACAATGATTTTAAAATTATTTGGAATCCTTCTTCGATCATGCGATACTCTAGCTTCACTGAAAAACGTTATGAGTGTGCCTCGCGAAAGAGGCACTTTTTGGAGCCATTCCCGATTTTTCTCTCCGAGTTTGGTTACCTCCAAGAGCATTTCTATTAACCCTTCGTCTTATAAACTGATCTGGCCAGTGTTATAGTCATATATTTATAATTAAGCTAGAACTTAAAATTTCAGGTATCCTACTTAAATTTAGTTTTCTAACAATCTGTGAAAAAACAAAACGATAAAGGTAATACAGGGATAGTTATAAGGATAAATTAATGTACAAGTCACATTCGTAACAAATTTGGTCTGACTGGACCAGTTACATTTTGTATGGAAAATTATGTAGTTTCACGATGATATTCGTTTTTTTTTTTATTTAATTATATTAATATCTTTTCAACTGAACAGTTTACACACAAGTAGAGAAAGTGTATCGATGGAAAAGTATTATATCCTGCAAAGCTATGCAGTAGTGGTGCTAAAATATAGTTATATAAATGTAATAATATAACAAAATTACCAAAATTTCAATGGAAATATATTGAGTTACAAGAGCTATTACCAACCATTATGAATTCTGCAATATCCGAAGCGGAGTAAAATCCCTAGTAAAAAACTGCAAAATTCTTAAAATTTCAATTCAATTCAAGATTTTTATATAACACAATTTGATACTGGTTAATGGCACACTAATTAAATCCATGCTGATCTTTTTCTAAAAGTTTTTATAGCCTACATGAGCGTTACCCGGTGCGCTTCGCAACCCCTTATTAGAGAATATCAAACATTTACTACCATTTAGGAGTTTTAAAGAGTGGGCATAAAATGTGGGTGTGGCATCTAACCCAGTCCCTACATAGCGTATAACCACCTCCGGCACTGGTACTATATATGTGTCAAATTTCGTGAAATTCGGTGGAGACGTTTTGACGTGATTGACGCACAAACAAACAAACAAACAAACTTAGACTTCATTTTATAATATATATTTTGATTAGGATTAGCAATAAAAAAAAATAAATAATAATAATAAAATAAAAGATTTTTAATTTCACACTTTTTTATACCCACCATCAAAAAGATGGGGTGTATATTGATTTTGTCATTCCGTGTGTAACATGTCGAAGGAATCATTTAAGACCCTACAAATTATATATTTTCTGGGTCCTGGTCGAATTCTGAGTCGATCTAGCTATGTCCGTCCGTCTGTCCGTCTGTTGAAAACAGGATAGAGCTCGAACGGGGCAACGTAGGGAAACACAAATATTTATCTTATATAAGGTTTATTTGGTATTGAAAATGGGCAAAATCGGTTAATAAACAAAAAAGTTATGGGCTAAAAACTAGAAACACAGGGTGTCCGTGAAATACTTTTCTGCTGATATTTCTTCAATAACAGCACGTACGCCAACGAAATTTTGTACGTATACTTGGTGGATCGACATAAACGCGGAAAACAAAAATTGGCGTGGTCCGCCCACCTCACGTATATGGTGAAAATCAACGAAATTGTTTTCACATAGTTCAAGAACCAAGCTTGTTTTTTTTTATTTTTTTAACTTTAAAAGCTTGCCACTACCATATGGAACCGTTTCAGCTCTTAAAATTTTGTTGTGTTACTCCAAAAAGTGTTATTTCAAAAAATCAAAATATAAAAGTCTGTTTCATAAAGGTAAACGTAAAAAGAGAATTGCCCATATACAGACACAGATATTTATAAAATTTCTTAAAGTAATTACTAAAATCGCTTTTTTTTTAATAACTATTATCTAGGAAAATAAAATTCTTTCGTACAATTATGTAATTATAGCATATTACGTATACGCTCTCAAAGAAACTGAAAGATTCATACAAGTAGAGCATTTTGTGATTTTCGAAATGGCAACACTGGACAACTTAGCTTAAATCTGACAACAGAATTGACTATATCTCATTCTTATAAAAATAAATTTAATGAAATGCAAAACGGCGTAAACAACTTAAAATTGCAGACAATACGTAAAACAAACCTTTTGTTGTATCTTCGTTTTTAAACAACTTGATGTACAACCACTTTCTTCCAACTCTCTTGTTTTTGAAGAACACTACAGAGAGCAACAAGTAGATCAAAGAGCAGAATTTACAAATTGTATTGCTGTACAAAGAAAAAAATAAATATCTTTGGAGTACAACCACTGTAACAAAAACAGACTACTCAAGAGCCGATTCATCTTTTATATAAGCTATGTGTATTTGTAAGCTCATATTTATAAATACTCGCAAAAATGTATATTAAAGTAAATAGCATTTTAGTACCGTCAACAAAATCACCATCACTACTTCTCTAAATTCAGCAATATTTCTTTTAATTAATTATTGAAATCAAGGTTTTCAACATAAAAACTTCTCCTCCTGAAATACTAAAAAATCACACCGCGTTTCAAAAATTTTCTGCAAAATGTAGAAAATCTTCAAATTTTGTTTTCATTTCCATAACACATACAACACATGAATTTCCTAAGTCTTTCTTTCGAAAACTATCTAGCAAAGTTTTATTTGCTTTCACAAGTACCCAAGTTTTAGCACCTTAAACAAAAACGTACAGAATATGTGATATCACCATACAATATTTAACTTCATTGAGAGCTTTGTTTTTCAGTTGTTTATTTAGCCTAAAGCATAATGTAGCGCGATACTTTCTTTTAATTTCAGTGCTGAAGTTAGTTTTGCTGTTCATGGCGAACCCGAGGCAAATGGAGGTGTATATCATAAAGCAAATGTTTCGGTTTCATAGAGTTTCAAAAATGTTCGAAATTTCTCATATAGTAAAAATTACTTATCTTAAATCGTTAATATAAGTCTTCTTTAAATTATGAATTAAACTTTGAATTGAAAGTAATTTCTCTTGTATCATTTTAGATCCATTTCAATCTGAGGTATATAAACGTAAGAGTTAAATATTCTACAATTCCTAGTAGAATAAAGTACCTCGTAAATACTCTTGCTAGAAAATACATAAGTTGAGATATATATATATATTGTGAAATTCTTTACATATACATTAGTCTTTAGTTATCTTAAACTTTCTTTGTATTATAATGCACAGTGGCGCGAATCGAAAACTTTTGGAAATTAATCTTTAACTTCTAATCGGCTAGTTAGATTTTTGTAAAATTTGGCATAGGCGTAGCAGAGAAATGTACAATATTGGTTAAGTTTTGAAGAAGGATCCAATATACCCATCAGGGGTATGTTGGGTCCAGTGTTGCCAGTTTAGCCTTTTTTAAGCTAGATCTAGCCTTTTTATTTTGATTTCAGCCTCAAAATTTTCGTTTTAGCTTCTAGCTTTTTTGTTAGCCTTTTTTATTTTTAACATAGCCTTAAAAAGGCTAAAATTTTAAAAATTTTATTTTTACAAAATCATCAATTTAATCATTTGTGTATATTAATTCTTACAAAAATATCGAAATTATTTATATTTAATGAAAATTTTCGCCTGCGTCGCTTCATTCTACAAAAATATTACAATTATTTTTTGACAAACTTTATTACCCATATAAACTAATTACTTTATATTTACAAATTCACTAAAATATATTTAACAAATACCAAAATCTAATGAGAACAAAAAAATTAATGCTTTTTTAAATAAAAAAATATGTTAGCTTTTTTCTGGCTTTATTTATTGGGGCATTTAGCCTTTTCTGACCTTTTTTTAAGTACAATTTAGCTTCTGTTTTTCTCAAGTCCTGGCAACACCGGTTGGGTCCTGTTCAAAGTAGGGTACCTTTGACATGTACCTTTAATTACTAGCCAAATTTTTGTCTCTCATCCAATTTCAAATAGTTTTATATATTTGTGAACTCATATATGATACCTGCAGTTATTATGTTTTAAATTTTAAGTACCTCAATTTTTCAAGTTTTTGGTGCAGTTTTTTTCACATATATCCCAGTAATTCCAACCCATTTTATTATTTTTCTTTTAACTAACAAAATTATCTACTGAATAACGAAAATCTCGATATCTTTACCGAGTCCAAAAATATACGATTTTCAATTGAAAATTGCAAAAATTATGATTTTTTGTGTTTTTCTGGCAGAAAAAGTTTCTTTTCTCTTTTTATTTAAATTAAAATTTTCGTTAACAACAACAGTAACTAAAGAACCGTTAGTGGTATCTCAATAAAATTTCACATGATCATAGCTAAGATATTTTCGAGTTTGAAGAGTACAGGCCCCTAGCGGGTCAGGGGCGAAGTGGGTGGCCCTCCAAATTTGCCCATCTCGGGTATGTCATTTTTTTAAAAAATCGCCAAAAATTAATTTATGATATGACAGAATTATATATAGATAGTCCTTGTAGATCTCTACAAAAAATACGCTTACATGTGTAGGTTATCTCTTTTAGTTTAAGAGATATTTTTTTAAACTTGTAGGGCTTAATTTTGCCCCTAGAATTTTTCTAAAATATTTGCCAGATTCCCTACAAAATTCTAAATAATATTACTGCAAATAATTATATGAATCAGTTAACAAGTTATATTAATCTAAAGTTGGAACTTTAAAAAAATGTTTCATTGTTTTGGTTTTTTTTTCCAAAAACGTGGCAATATTTATTCAATGATAAAATTAGTTTTTTGTTCTGAGCTTTGTCATTTCTGTAATGCTTTAAAAAAAAAAATCTTAATGCAAATTTTTTTTTTTTTTTTTTTACATATATATTAGTTTTTATTGAATCTTTCTTTTTCAGAAATTTACAATAAGTATTAAAATCTTAACCTAAACTTAAATTATTATTGATATTGCCACTGCAAAATCCAACGTTGAGTTTTCATTAGTAGTGTTATCTTCCAAGATCCAGTGTTTCCATTCTTCTTAGGCGTCTGTGACCATCAAAAGTTAGCAGATCCCTAGCGAGAGGGTTTGGGTGTTCAGATAATTTTTTCATATATTTGATGCTACTGTTCTTTATCTCCTCACGAATTGTAGGAATATTGAGATCCTTGTGGATGTTGCTATTTCTGACGTACCATGGTGCACCTGTTATTATTCTTAGGAGTTTGGACTGTCTTCTCTGTAATTTTTCAATGTTTGATGAAGAGGCTGTTCCCCAGAGCTGTATGCCATATAACCATATAGGTTTTATTACTGCTTTATATAACAGTACTTTATAGTCCAAGTCTAGGGCTGACTTTGGACCAATTAACCAATGAATTTGGGCAGATTTTAGTTTTATTTGAGTAACTTTGGATTCTATATGACGAGTCCATGTTAAACGTCGGTCTAGGTGAATACCAAGATACCTTACTTTATCCTGTTCAGGTATTTGGACATTGTTTATTCGAATGGGGGGACAACTTTCCCTGCGTAAGGTAAATGTTATATGGACACATTTCGAAGCATTCACATTGATCTTCCATTTATATAGCCATTTTTCCAGCTCAGTGATATGGGATTGGAGTTTTTCGGATGCAATCACCGGATTTGTATGCATACTTACAAAAGCAGTATCATCTGCAAAAGTTGATGTATGAGTCATAGGGCTCGTGGGCATATCTGCCGTATATAGTATATAAAGAAGAGGCCCTAAAATACTTCCTTGAGGTACCCCTGCGGAAATTTTTCTGCGTGAAGAAATCACATCTTTCGATCTTATTTGAAAAGATCTATTTATTATATAGTTTTTTAGTAACTTATGAACGTTCTGTGGAAGTAACGTGGTCATTTTATGTATTAGTCCGTCGTGCCAGACTTTATCGAAAGCTTGAGATATGTCAATAAATAACGCAGAGCAATACTGCTTGCTCTCGAAACCTCTTCTGATGAGAGTTGTAATTCGATGCACTTGTTCAATAGTACCATGTTTTCTCCTAAAACCAAACTGATGGTTAGGTATACTGTTATTATTATTAAGATGTAATAATAGGCTCTCAAGGAGCAATTTCTCAAACAATTTCGAAAAAATTGATAATAAGCTTATTGGACGGTAAGATGTTACTTGAGTGACGTCTTTTCCAGGTTTGGGTATCATTACTATCTCTGACAACTTCCAAGTACTTGGAAAGTAGCCAGTACGTAAAATGGCATTGAAAATGAATAAAATAAATTTTAGAGCCGAGTTTGGCAAGAAACAAATCATTGTGCTGGTAATTTTGTCCGTTCCAGGAGATTTTCCTGCCTTCAGACCTTTTACTGCTAATTTCACGGCAGAGAGCCGGAATTTTAATGGAGAGTGAATATGGTCGCTAACTACAACAGGTCTTAGAGTTGAACCTGTATTATTTGGAGTGAAAACGTGTTCTAAATGACTAGCGAATGCTTCAACTTTTTCATTAGAACTTTTTGCCCATTGGCCATTTTGGAGGCGTATGGGAGACTCATATGCAATAGGGCATTGCATATTTTTCACCGCCTTCCATAGACTATAATCAGTTTCCTTAGTAGAGTCTAAGTTTTGCAGATATGTTTTCAATTTGAATTCTTTTTGACGGCTGGTGATCGAGAATCTTGCCATTGACGTCTTAGTTGCCTTTTTTCCCTAATAAGAGATTCAACATATGAGCAACATTTAATATATTTTCGTGAGAAACGCGAAGGTGTGGATAATATATCTGCATTAGTCAGGATATCCGTGAAGATATTAACTGCAGATTGTATTTCGTTTTCGCTTTTCAGTGGAATATTTTGTGGTAAGTGTGAGCTTATGTACATTTTGTATTTTAACCAGTTTGTTTTTTTGTTTGGGAAACAAGAGCTTTGTGTTTCAAAGTGGCTTGGACTATTAATCAGTGTCAGGATCGTTGGTGTATGGTCTGACGAAAGATCAAGTGAAGGAATCACTGATATACATTCACTTTAATTTGAATATACACAGGGCAGCCACGGTAGTTTGCAGTGTGATTCTGACCACAATTGATACACTTTCTTGCACTGATGTCTGTTTTTGAATAGGGACATTCCAGACTTTTATGGATATCTCCACATCTAACACAAACTGATGGCAATTTGCAGAAGGACTTAGTGTGTCCATATTCCTGACAATTTAAGCACTGTGGGGGACCTTTGCGTTTAAATGAGTGTAAAGTAAATTTAGTCAATTTTGGTATTTAGCTTTTTCTTTTTTTGTTATGTTCTCAAATTGCAAAGCTGGGATCGACTTAAAATTATTTTAATTTTTTAGCCCTATACGTAAGGTAAACACCCGAAAAGTATTTTCTGACGGAGGTCCTTTATAACGACAGGGTGACCATTTCAATGAAAAAAGTCAATTTATGAAGGAAGCTTTTCCCGAACTGGAATTTTGGGTATTTTGGAGTAAGAAAATGAGAATGTGTTTGTTTTTCTTTTTTATACTATACTAAAATTTTATAATGATAGCTTAATTAATGTAGATTTTATTTAAGTTCAAATATTATTTATTTTTATTTTTTTTTAATAACACAAAATACAAAAATTTTTTGTTTTTTGATCAATTTAATGAAAAAATTTAGTTCGAATACTTAATTATTTATATATTATCATTTTTCAAATAATAGCCTTTCTAATAATACTAAATACTTGCATTAATACTTTACACAATCGTTTAAATACTTACTGAAACTTGACCCTTAATTTCCATAGTAAATGTGTGCTACAGCATTCTATATACATAAGTGCATAGCAGTTTCAACATGTTTTTTTTTTTTTAATTGTGTGCAACTTTTGAACCGTTAAATATATTTCAATGAAATTTTACATAGCTATTACTGAGGTAGTTTTCAACTATCAACTAAGAGCACAAGTTTCTAGGTGGTCTTGGGGCAGGGTGGTCACCTCGGATATTATATAAGAAATAATTAAAAGAGTTTACCACTTTCGGAGGTTCTCCTCCTGCCCACATTCCTACCTAGAAACTTGTACTCTTCCAAAATATTTGGAAAATACTTCAGTAATAACTATGTTAAATTTCTTTGAAATATTTTGAACGGTTCAAAAGGCTGTTCTCTTACGTGTATATGTTTCAACGTGTTGTCAACATAAGGGTTAAAACGGCAAGGTGGTCATTTTAATGAAAAAATATAATAATACATTTTTGTAACAAGTATTCCCCGGGCTGGAATTTCTGATTTTAAAACTAGTTTGTCAATATTTTGCCAGAATTTCATTAGAAAATTTTATTTAGATCCAAATATTAATATTTTTCTTAAAAATATGAAGAACTAGTTTCAGATTTGAAGAACTAGTTTCAGAAAAAAAGTTTTTTTTTTTTTTGATATTTTTATGTTATTTAGGAGCTTCAGAAAAAGAAATAAAGGATAATATGTGACAAGTTAAAACATTTCTTAATTATCGCTGTTTTGAGCCAGTATTTATGAATATGAAAATGGTAGCTCACATTTTAGCCATTTTTACATCTTTCACCGCATTAACTTTGGTTTTCGTGAATTCCTCTCAATTTCATGTAGTAATGTCCACCACTTTTAATCCAAAATATCATGCTTTGTGCTGAAGATATTGGAATTATTTCCTATATTTGTGCTAAGGAACGTAAGCTTTATATATTGTATCTCCAAACATGATAAGACGCTATAACAACACTAACAATATTCCTTAGTGTTGTAAAAATGGTTATTCTTATATGTGACCTATTTTCGGCCAGAATATTTTATGGATCTTGTGCTTAATTGTGGATGAAGTCAATGCTAATATTCTTTAGGACTGTAAGAACGTTATAGTCTTTCTTGACCGATTTTCTCAGAGAGTTTATATGGAACGTGTGTTTTATTTTAGTTAGTCTTGTTGTAAAGATTAAAATTTATATTTATACTTTTTACAATCTTTTGTTAAAAAAAACGTGATGTTTACCAATACTTATTTATGTACTTTATGACGATGTCCGTCCGTCCGTCTGTCCGTCCATCTAAACCTTGTAATCAAACTACAGGTCGCAATTTTGAACCAAAATTAATGAAATTTGGTACACAAGCTTCTTATAGTTCAGGGACGAATCCTATTGAAATTGGTTATGATCGGTCTATTATTTCACCTAGCTCCCATACAAATGTCCTCCCGGAAAAGGGTTTAACGATCATAAAGTTTCATATAAGTCTAAATAAGAGTGCCGATTTTTAAAAAGATCGGTCCATAATTAACCACAGCTCCCATATAAACCCCTTTCCGAAAATCACTTTAACGGCCATAAATCCCATTAAAATGTTAGTATCAAGCTAATATTCGACACAAATAAGTTTTATATGAACATAAATGATAGTGCCAAATTTTACAAAGATCGGTCTATAATTTACCATAGCTCCCATATAAGGCCCTCTTTCGGGAATCACCCAAAAGTGAATAAATTCATATAAATGTCAGCCTCAACGTAAAATTCTGTATTCTTATGTTTTATTTTACACTTATGAGTATCGGTCCACATTTGACTCCAAGTCTAATAAAAGACCCCTCCCCGAATTATAATGTACACAATGGTGTAGGGTACCATATGGTCGGGCTTGACCGACTATAGCTTTTGCTCTCGTTAATTTTGCTATTGAGTCATTCCATTTAAAACCAACATGAAAAATTAAAATTTTTGACTTTACATCTCCAAATTTAATAATATTTGATACAGTTATTAAGACTAATTCAAAATTTCAGATAATTTCATCAAATGATTAGCGAAATATCGCGATTTGAAAGTGCAAAATATCTCAAAATATGTACAAAGTTGTATACACAAAATTACAAATATCTTGCGAAGTATTTCTTGTATAAGATTTATTGAGATGTCATATTAATGGTATCAAAATTACCTTTAATATGACGTATAACATAACTTTTCTCAACATCAAAATGATCCACATCTCACGATTTTTCGTTCGCGGGTAAATATCTCTAAAAGTGGTCTTTTTTTAATTTAAAAAAATAAATATTAATGATGAAAATGTTTTCTATAACCGTGGAAAGTGGCATTCTGAGACTCGCAATATTTTAGGAGTTATTACCACAAATGTCATAATAAATACGAAATATTTATTGAAATTTGAATTGTTTTGTTTGTAATAAAATAAAATTCGGCAAGAATATTGATTGATTCGGCAAGAATATTGACGCTGGTAACGCAAATGCCGAGTTTAAGTTTGATTACCGCGATAGTTCGCGATTTATAATATCTCAAAAATAAGAAAAATTGTGTTTTTAAAAATACGAATATTTTCTAAAATATTTACGTTACAATGTTTATTGAGGCGAATATTTAAAGGTAATGAAATTACCTTTAAAGTTATACCTGAAATATGTTTTTATGTTGCATTTTATTGGTGGATAATTCGCGAATAAAATTTCGCGGTCGCGTATATCAAAATGTGGTATTTTTAAATTCGTGAAAAATGTATATGTAGATGATTTAGACTTTCTGAATGTTCTCTGAAAGTATCGTGCTGGGACTATAAATGGCTTCTGAATTATTGCAAAAAATATAACTCAGTGTAAAACAAAAAAATAATTATTTTGAAAGAAATTTCAAGCATAAAATTGTTCACTTTATTCGGCGCGACTTTTTTCAATAAATCACAAACTATTTAGAGTCCCCTCACGATACTTACAGGGAGCATTTAGAAAGTCTAAATCATCTACATATACATTTTTCACGAATTTAAAAATACCACATTTTGATATACGCGACCGCGAAATTTTATTCGCGAATTATCCTCCAATAAAATGCAACATAAAAACATATTTCAGGTATAACTTTAAAGGTAATTTCATTACCTTTAAATATTCGCCTCAATAAACATTGTAACGTAAATATTTTAGAAAATATTTGTATTTTTAAAAACACAATTTTTCTTATTTTTGAAATATTATAAATCGCGAACTATCGCGGTAATCAAACTTAAACTCGGCATTTGGTTCCATCCTCTAAATATATATTTTTCACGAATTTAAAAATACCACTTTTTGAAATACGTGATCGTGAAATTTAATTCGCGAATTATCCACCAATTTTAATACAAATCAGCTGATTTTTGTTTTCTTTTCATAATTCTCTTGTATTTAATAACATCGTTTGAAAGTATAAGATTTATTTTATATTTCCTTCTCGTCTATTGTTTTTCAGGTATTTATTTCTATTTTAAATTTAATATATATACGCGCAAAAAAATAGACGAGGTAATATTTCCTAAGTTGGCTTAGGTAATTTCTTTTTGTATGAAAATAAATTACTAATGCCCGTATTCTCAATATCGATTTTACGTTCCGTCTTTAGGCGGAAAGCAGTCACAAATGCTATTCTCTATGTCGAAATGTTTGTTTCGTCTGAGTTACATGGTTTTCGTCTACGATATACGTTTCTTTTAAATTGGATATTGCCAACATTAAAAATATTATAAATTTTAACAAATTTTGTTTGAAATTTACCTTGTTTTTAGATATGTTAATACTGCCTGAAATAGAAGTGTCAATTCAAAAATAAACAAAATAAAAAGACAAAAAAATTTAATAAATAAAAATTGTTAAGAATTACATACAGCATTTTCCAATTGTTGAACGTTTATCGATTGTTTTTGTTTTACATCGTGGCAATTAGTTCTGTTGTTCTCCCATCAATGAGGCCACATTTTTCAAAGTTTTTGGGACTGCTTCAGATTTATTGCAGAACCTATGAAAATCTAATAACGCTACATCAAGATGAACCTATATCTTAACTAATGCCCGTATTCTCAATATCGATTTTACGTTCCGTCTGTAGGCGGAAAGCAGTCACAAATGCTATTCTCTATGTCGAAATGTTTGTTTCGTCTGAGTTACGTGGTTTTCGTCTACGATATACGTTTCTTTTAAATTGGATATTGCCAACATTAAAAATATTATAAATTTTAACAAATTTTGTTTGAAATTTACCTTGTTTTTAGATATGTTAATACTGCCTGAAATAGAAGTGTCAATTCAAAAATAAACAAAATAAAAAGACAAAAAAAAAATTTTATAAATAAAAATTGTTAAGAATTACATACAGCATTTTCCAATTGTTGAACGTTTATCGATTGTTTTTGTTTTACATCAAGATGAACCTATATCTTAACTAATAGTGATGCTTTTTGCATACTTTATCAGCAAATTATTATTGATGGATGACTTATACGATATAATCTAAAATCTAAAAATTATAATAAAAACATTCTTCAGTTGTTAAAAGTTTATCGAATGTTTTTGGAACTTTTGTTTTATCTTAGTTATCAAACACCAATAAAAAATGGCTTGTTTTTGTTAATTTTGCAAACTTTGTTCGTCGGAATTTTTTGAGATGATTATGTAAGCATGAAAATATGTATATTCATAGTTGTTTATATGTAGGTATATTTCATATAAGGAACATTCCGAAAAAAACATTTCTATGATAGTATAAGATACTAATGGACATAATACTGGACATTTTTGTATAACGATTGGTCCATAATTTACCGTAGGTCCCATTATCATGATAATATATGTATTTGAATAAGTAGCTTTATCATAGGAACTATCTTTATATTATGAATTAGCTTCCAAATAAATCTATCGCTAAAAATCTCCTTAATTTTCATACGTAATTGGTTGCTTTAAATTAATTCAGAAAATTTAAAATTAACCGTTCTAAAATTAGAGTCCTACATAAAGTCCTTCTGGAACAGAACATCTAAAAACTATAGTTGTTATTTAAGAATAATTTAGCATTTTTCTACATAAATCATTAAAAAAAACACTATTTTACTTCTCTTCCACCAAAACGTTAAGAAAATATTAAGTGACTGTTTTGGCATTTCAATCGACAAATATCGACTTACAAAATAGCACATTTTAGCCAAATAACGTAATAAATTGCCAATATCACAGACAAAAACCCAAACAGTCACAAGTGATATAGAGAATATGAAAATAAAAACTCAATAGCATTTCAGACGGAAAACGACAAAAATCGACATACATAATCGGGGCATAAGTTTTGTTATCTAATTAGTAATTTATTAAATATATTTTACCTAAAAGCCTAGTTAATGATACTTATTGAGTTTGATACCATTTTCGAAAAAAACGTATGCATATATTTTTTCAGAATTTATGACGTTTTAAATTATTTTGTTTGAAAACATACGGATGAAAAAACATTTTTTTTTTTAATTTAAATTATTGTAAACTACAATCCGCAGAAAAAGGAAATTCAAATGTAAGAAAAGATTATGAATATACCCAAAAGATCCATTAAGAATTTCTTCTAGTAAGTACAGGTAAATACATATCTCACTAGTTCATCTAAGGGGAGTCAAATCAAAATTTGAAATATTTCAGTAGAGAGATTTTGCAGTGGCAAACATTTTTTAAAGTTTTGAGTTGACTTCCTTTAGAAAAACTAGTGCGATATGTATAAGTACAAAATAACTTTATCATAACTCTACTACAATGTTTTTTTATCATTTAGCATGAATTTCGAATGTGTGATAATGAATTCTGTCAATCAAATAGAAATCAAACATTTGAATTTAATAATCTAATTACCTTCATCAGCGTTAATGAAAAACTAGCAAGGTTTTGGACTTATCGTAGCTGTATATAGGGTATTACAATGTTTTTTGTCATTTAGCAACTTAAATTTTGTGATGAAGCATGTGCATTAGCATTTAAAACCTCCCTGTTTATCTAATCATCAAAATCCCTGGTAAAAGTGGCCAATAGCAGAATATCACCACACTTGAAACCTTGTCCTTGATATATTCTACACATGAATTACTCCTTTTTACCCAGAAGCACTGACTGATCAAATTTGTTAAAAATGTAGTGCCTTTATTTCTAAGGGCTCTACTTAGGATTTTAAAGGAGGGAAATGCAACATAGGACAAATTTTGAGGTTACTGAAATATGCTTACTCAATCCTGTTATTTTTTTATATTATTTATACACATATTCATATGTATTTTGCAGTGATTGTATTTCAATATTATGAAATGTAAATAATATATTTATTTAATTAATAAAAAATTAAAATGAATACACTAAGTGGAATTAATTATTAATTTGCAAAGATATATAGTTACGAAAAAAATATATAAAAATTAATAATATAAATTTACTTTGTTTTACTTTGGTAATTTTACTAAAAATAAAAGCTTATTTAACCAAATAATTTAGTTAATTTTTCGAACATAGAAATTACCAAAAATTATAGTTATATTACCTAAGAAACTTTGTAACTGCCATTTTATCCTTGCGCTTAGTTATTTTTATACCAAGTTTTAAGGAAATATTATCTATGATTTTTTTTGCGTGTAACCTTTTTTATATCAAAATAAACTATTCAGTTGAGAATCCCGAAAATTCAATTCAGAAACTAAAAGGATTACTTTCAATTTGGTTGTCTTTTCTAATTTCTTCAAAAATATTTAAATTGATTTATACAACGGAATTTACTATTGTTTTAATTATTGAAAAAATTTCGAACTAAAAAAAGCCTGTATATTGCAATAAAATATTAAAGTTTCTAAATAAATTTTAGTTGTTAACTTCGTTTTCCAACAAATTTTGTTCTGTGTGTTTCTATTTAAATAAACTTCATTTCTTGGAAATTGATTTATTTAAATATTATAATTTATTTTTCGTTAACAAATTTGAAAATCTGCAAAATAACTTTTGCCATTTTGTGCACTTTTATATCATTTAAGGTGTTTGTTCTTTTATCGATTATTATTAGTTTCATGACACAATTTCATAATTTTTTGTCTTTTTATACCCACCATCAAAAAGATGGGGGGTATATTGATTTTGTCATTCCGTGTGTAACATGTCGAAGGAATCATTTAAGACCCCACAGAGTATATATTTTCTGGGTCATGGTTGAATTCTGAGTCGATCTAGCTATATCCGTCCGTCTGTCCATCTGTCCGTCTGTTGAAAGCAGGATAGAGCTCGAACGGGGCAACGTAGGAAGACGAAATTTGGCATAAATATTTATCTTATATAAGGTTTATTTGGTATTGAAAATGGGCAAAATCGGTTAATTAACAAAAAAGTTATGGGCTAAAAACTAGAAACACAGGGTGTCCATGAAATACTTTTCTGCTGATATTTCTTCAATGAAAGCACGTACGCCAACGAAATTTTGTACGTATACTTGGTGGATCGACATAAGCTCGAAAACTAAAAATGGGCGTGGTCCGCTTACTTTATCGCCCACCTCCCATATAAGGTGAAAATCAACGAAATTGTTCTCAATTAGTTCAAGGACCAATGTAAACTTGGAAACAAAAAATAGGCGTGGTCCGCCCACTTCCATATAACACAAAATTTGAAAAAGTTGATGGTGGGTATTTAGATTCGGCCGGGCCGAATATTTGCGCTTGTTTCATTAAAATTATATCATTTAAAATCTAAATTTTTTAATAAAACAGAAAAGATTTTCATATAGCTATTAGCTTATTAAAAACTGCAATTTAAAAGATATATGCGCAGTTTTATTTAGAATTTCAAATCTATTATTTGTGCCAAATCACTTGAAATAAATCCGTTTTCATATTTATTTTTGTTTTTCTTTTTTGAAAATTTGTTTTCAATTTACACTCGCTTATAAATAAGATACAGATGTACAAATACTTACTCCAACAGATTTAAATACATGAAAAAACATACCCATCAGGAATATGTGCTTCCTACTTTCAGGATTTTATGAATGCCATCACAAATCTCCGAACAAATTTTAAATACATTTCACTTTGTATTGTATAAAAATACCTCAAAGAATGCCTCGGCTTCCCTTAAAAATTCGGTACTAATTCTTGTTTCCCTTTCATTAGATGCGAAACTTATTAACTCTCTCATTACAAACAGAAAAAAAATTGTAATTGCGAAACTTACAAAACTCACATTTATTTATTGTTATTTTAAGTGTCGATAAAGAAGGTAATACGGATATCTTTTTTTTAATTCTACTTTAGACTCTTTCGTAAAAGCATTGCATATAAGAGAGCATATTAATTTATTTAAGAGTCCTTGCCTTTGCGCTTCTTTTTGGAAGGCAGAAGGAAAGGCCTTGCCTCCAATGACACGCCGTGTAAAAAAGAAATAATGTTAGAATGCGAGTATCATGTCTAGTGGATCCAATGTAAAGCATTTTAGAATGTCTCTTTAGCTCTTCTTTTTCCAACTGGGTGTATAATTTTCGTGTTGGTAGTAGAAAATAAAACAAAAAATTAAAATAAATACATCATGGTATTTCTAAAGGAACATACGAACAATGTAGTAACTATGTCATACATATATGTATATGTCTCCAAAAACATTTGTTATGCAATATTGGATAGATAGAAAACTTTCATATTTTTCAATGTTTTAGTAGAAATTTTTGAATGTGCTTTTGTATTGTTTTGCATGTTTGTATTACACACAGAAATATACTTATGTTCATGAAAAAATTCTGCAATTACATACGTATAAATGGAGAAAATTTAAGCGCAATAAAGTGAGGTATACTTTAAACAATTCCAAAGAAAATTCTTCAAATAAATTTCGACTGAAAGTTGTCACAAAATGTTAGCAATAACATTGAAAATATATCTTAAGAGACCGCGTTTTTCGAAAGATTCACTAAAAAATTAAATTTATTATCTATTTATTAGTTACGTTACGTTACGATATTATGGATACCATTTTTTCTATATATCGCTTACAACTCGAAAAAGCGATTGTATACAAAACGCAGTCATTGTTTTTAAATGATTATCACCTTATTAAAAAAAAACGAGAGAGAAATTATAGTCGGTCAAACCCGATCATGTGATACCATGTGATATGATGAAATTTGGCACAAAGGCATTTGTGATCGTTAAACCCCTATTCCGGGAGGACATTTGTATGGGGGCTAGGTGAAATAATAGACCGATCATAACCAATTTTAATAGGCTTTGTCCTTGTATCAAAATAATTATTTGTGCCAAATTTCATCAAGATATCTTTAAAAAAGCGACCTGTACTTTGTTCACAAGGTTTACATGGACAGCCAGACGGACGGACGGACATCATTAAATCGACTCAGAAAGTGATTCTGAGTCAAACGGTAAACTTTAAGATGGGTAATTTAAGTAATTTTGTTCTTTTTTGTTAACAAAATAAAAGTAAAGTGCTATTTATATTAAACATTATTTTTTTAAAACATTAAATTAATAGTTGATTTATTAAAATATAATTTTATAGATTTGGTAGTTTGGGTGTAATGATGTCTCAAATATAGGCTTATATTGTTGTCCAAAGTGAGCGTGGTGAGGGCGTGGCGAACAACAAAGACATAATTTTGAATAGCGCTGTTAAAGTTCTATATAGTTCTAATTTCATGAAAATCGCTTGAGAGAAAATTACTCTTTTTAAAAGTGGGCTTAAAATTTAGGTGTGACATCCTATCGTGACTTAATGTAGCTAATAACTTGCTCCGGTACGGTGCTATCGGTGTGTCAAATTTTATTAATATTGGTTCAGCCGTTTTGGCGTAATTGGTACACAAACAAACAAACTTACACCTCATTATAACCTACAGCACCATACACAGAAAGAAGTAAAAAATGATTTTAATTATCAAAATGGTTCATTCAATTCAAAAATTATTTAAATTTGCACCTCTCACCAAAATAATTATATCAATTACTTACAATTGTAAAAACTGTCAAAGTACAATTTTTTTTCCAATTAAACAGTTTTAAAATTTTAATTAAAAAAATAATTTGAAAAATATTAATTTAAAACAACTTGTTAATCGAATGAATCATAATTTTAAATGGAAAAAATTCTGTATTTTAATCATATCAATCAAGTAGATGATTGATTTGAGCAATGTGTTAATTGATAAACGATTTTTTTTTTATTTCCTATTCTCTTTAATTTCCACTTTTTCATTCTTATGTCTAATATTACAAAAATAAATTATAAATTGTTTTTTCCAAAACTTTTATGCATGTAATCTTTCAGCTACTTCTTTGCCTGTTGTCTTTTCTTGATCTCACTATTGCTGATTAATCCCAGGCGCAACGTGATATTAATATGTTCCTGATTTGAGAAAGGCAATTCCTGGAATAAAAAATTTGTGCGGAAGGGGGAAGTTACAATATTTGGACTCAACTTGATATTTAGTTTCGTCTATACTTACTGTGCTAGTGTACATATAAATCACTTTCAAGGACTCTTTCTATTGATCTTTAACTTTTAAAAAATTTTCCGTCTACGAGTGCACTCGAGTACCTATAAAAACACCACAACATTTTAGAGATAATAATAAAACAATACACATTTATACGAACCCGCGGACTTCGTTGCATTTCCAAGCATGGAAGAAAACATCCGGAACCAAAAGAACATTTAGAAATATAAATTTATTCTTGGAATACAAAAATTTGTTTATTTCTATTTCTTACATTCAACTTGATTTTTTTTTAAGCAAAAGTCAAATATTTGTTTCTTTTTTTAAAAATGTGTATAACAAATTAATAAGTGATTGTTTTGATTCAACCATTTAATATAATTTTATTACAAAATCTAATCAACAGTGTTAATTGAAAAATGTTGGGTAATAATTTTTTCTGTGTAGGTGGTTGGGGTATTATGCGTTTGTACTGATGTTTGTAACACACAGAAAAAATTATCAGACCCCCACCTTAAAGTATACCGTTCGACTCATAATCACTTACTGAGTAGATTTAACGATGGACGTCCGTTTGTCTGGCTGGCTGACTGTACATGTAAATCTTGTGAACAAAGTGCAGGTCGTAATTTTAAAGATATCTTGATGAAATTTGGCACGAATAATTATTTTGATGCAAGGACAAAGTCTATTGAAATGATGATTGGTCTAATATTTCACCTAGCCCCATACGAATGTCCTCCCGGAATAAGGTTTTAACGGTCATAAATGTTTTAAATATAGCAATATTTCAATGAAACTTGGTACAAAGGAGTTTTGTATAAGTTTCAATCTTTGTGCCTAATTTCATCAAGATCGGCCCATAATTGACCATAGCTCCAATTTAAAACCTCTCTTCCGAAAATCATTTTAACGTGTATAAATCCCATACGAATGATAGTATCAAGTTAATATTCGAGACGAATAAGTTTTATATAAGTAGAAACAACATTGCCAAAATTTATGAGAATTGGTCCATAATTTACCATAACTCCCATAAAAAAATCCACTTCCGGGAATCGTCCTAAAAGGCATAATATCATATAGATGTTAGTATCAATACATTGTTTTGTTTTAGTAAAAGTGTTGGTCACCAATTGGCCACAGGTCTAATTTTTAGCTCATACACAATGGTGTAGGGTATCATATGGTCAGTCTTGACCGACTTTAGTTTCTCTCTCGTTTTTATAATATACTAGCTTAACCCGGTGCGCCTTGCTACCCCTTTTGATCCATATTAATCAACTTTATATGGGGCTACTAGGCCCCCTCGACCTATCCAATTTAAATTTTTAAATAAAGTTTTTGTCTATAACAGTATTTTAAACTTTCACTAAATGAATAATTTAAATATACAAAAACCAATATCTTCTTTGTATAGGGGATACTCTTTCCGCAGTCCCTATCCATTCTGTTTTTATTTTATAAATGCAATATATTAAGAAAATTGTTCTCACGAAGTTTTAGGGATCTCACCATAATAGTTCTTTTGATATACTATCAATAATATTTCCTTTGTGTGGGGCGTACCATTCTCCCAGGTCCTTTCTGTCTCGTTTTTATCTCAAATATGCAGGTTTATAAGAAAGTTTTACCAACAAAATATCCTCACTTTAGCTGTAATAGTTCTCAAGATATGCGGATAATTGATATTTACTTTGTATAGGGGGTACCACTTCCTCCGGCTCTAACTATGCTGTTTATTTCATGTATAGAGCATGTGAGAAAACAGTTCCCACAAAATTTGAGGGCTCTCACCATCAGTGATGCCAGATAAAATTTAAGAAAATTCCCTTTTTTTTCCCCTTTTTTCAGAAAAATGTTTCCCTTCAATTTTCCCTTCCTTCACTTTTTTTTAATAAGAATACCATTTTCCACTAAAAACACATTAAAAATCTACATAAATGTACTTTTTGTTTGTAATTCCATAAAAAGTACACAAAAAATGTTTTAAACGAAAAACGTGACAACAGAAAATATCCATTCGGCAAATTAAGATTTCTATTTTTAAATGAATTTGTATGATATTATTGCATGTTGTCTTTATTTATTTAATATTTTTGTCGTTTTTTGAGATAAATTTATACATATTAAAAATTCCCTTTATTTTGATAAAAATTTAAATTCCCTCCCTTTTTCCCTTCGGATAAAAATTTCCTTAAAAAGAGAAAATTCTCTCCATCTGACATCACTGCTCACCATCATAGTTCTTTAGATATACCCATTTCTTGCCTTTGCATCTGAACTTATGGCGGTTTTTGAGAAAGTTATTCTAACAAAATGTTAAAACTTTTGCTGTAATAGCTCTCAAGATATACGATATTTAATATTTTTGTTGTATAGGGGGTATCATTTCCCTGGTCCTATCCATTTGTAAGAGTTTTGATTGAAGTCACAATTTTCTATTGTTTTTTTTTTTATATAACTTTTACTTTATATTTAAACAAGTTGTTTTGTATACAATTATTAAAATGTGAATACATTTATTTTAATTTACTTTATGCTTTTATTTATATTTAAACAAGTAGTTTTTTTTATATATAATTCGCAGCAAGGCAGACGTTTTCTTTCGTTGATAGTTAGACAAGTAATAAATTCTTAAACAAAATATAGATGATTACCAACAGTCATATATGAATGCAACACATTAATATTACATATTATTTGTACTAAAACTGGTTTTGAGAACAATTAGTATACAGAAATATTATATTCATCTTTATATGTATGTATGCAACACATTAATATAACATATTATTTGTACTAAAACTGGTTTTGAGAACAATTAGTATACAGAAATTTATATTTATATTTAAATGCAATTGCCAAAAAAAATGTAATAACAAACAGAAAAAAATTAAATAACGGGTCACAAACACAATTCGCTTTACATGTTTTAAGAAAGTTTGTAATAACAAAATAAATTGAATACTATAAAATAAATTATTCTATAATAATAATATTTTCTCCAACATTTCCCCCGCACAAAGAACAACAGTTCTTGATATAATTTCCTTATATGACTTAAGATTTAACATCATCATTTACAGGAAGAAAGGCAATTTTTGAAACAGGTCTTCTGTATGTTCTCCCATTTGAATGAAGGGTTACTACCCTCACACGACCATCTTTTCCAGGATGAATCTCTGTAATTCTGGCCAACGGCCATTGTCCAGGGGGGACACGTTCATCAAATATTAAAATTAAATCACCGACTTCTGCATTTTTTTGTATTTTCAGCCATTTAGGCCGTGATTGTAGTCGACACAAATATTCGCTAACCCACCTTTTCCAAAACTGTTGCTTTAAACATTCTACAACTTTCCATCGGGAAAGCCGATCAACATTGTGTTCTAAGAGATTTTCATCAGGAATACAAAGGGTAGGTTCCCCTACAAGAAAATGTGATGGGGTTAGAGCTTGACAATCTGCTGGGTCTGAGGAAAGTGGACAGAGAGGTCGAGAATTAAGGCAGCACTCTATCTGAGCAAGTAACGTACATAGCTCCTCAAACGTTAAAATTCGATTCTCCATCATTCTTCTTAGATGATGTTTTGTGGATTTAACCCCAGCCTCCCAAAGACCACCAAAATGGGGAGAAGCAGGTGGGATGAAGTGCCAATGGGTTCCAGTATTTGCCAATTGTTCTAACAGATCATTTGGAAGGGAAGTACGACAACGACGGTTCAAGATTTGTAGTTCTTTGTTCGCACCGATGAAATTTGTACCACAATCGGAGTATAAGTCAGTACACATACCACGACGTGCTGTGAATCTTCGAAATGCAGCCACAAAAGACTCAGTAGATAAACTTGTAACACCTTCCAAATGAACTGCCTTGGTCACCATACAAATAAAGAGGCAAATGTATCCTTTTGTGGTTACAGAATTTCGAGCAGTAGATTGTTTTATTTTAATAGGACCTGCGTAATCGACTCCGCTGTGCTTGAACGGTCTGCTTGGCTGAAGTCTTACTGCAGGAAGTTCTCCCATTATTTGCTGTGCTGCTTTTGCTTTGTACTTAAAACACGTAATACAGCGCCTTTGAACACTTTTTGCCAAATTTCTAGCCGAAAGAATCCAGAATGTTCGTGAAACGTACGCTTGCATTTGTATAAGACCACCATGAAGAGTTTTAGAATGTGCATCTAAAAAAATCAATCGAGATAAAGGATTATTTTTTGATAAAATTATTGGATGTTTGAAATCATAATGAAACTTCGCCTTATCAATCCGTCCACCAACACGCAATATACCAAATTCATCTAAATAAGGACACAAACTTAAAATGCTACTGCCTTTAGGAAGAGGTTTCTTATTTATTAATTGTTTGATGTCATCATTAAATTCTATTTGTGAAATTTTTATTAACATTCTTAATGCACGTTGAAGTTCATGCGTTTTTAGGAACCCACATTCCCGATTGTCCCTTTTTGTTCCGAATCGTAAAATGTAGGCAGTAACTCGTATTAATTTATTAAATGAAGAAAATTTTGTTAAAATTTCAGGATATTGTTCAGTTTGGATTGCATTAACTGCAACGTAAGATTTTCTCAACTCTGATGTAGTTTGGTAAGTCTCATTAGGTTGCGAAGGCCAGTAACTAGAAGGTAGTGATAACCATTTTGGCCCAGTCCACCATGACTCATGATTCACCAATTCTAAAGCACTTATACCACGTGACGCACAATCAGCAGGATTACTTTGGCTGGTTACATATCGCCATTGACTGGTATTAGATAAACGTTGTATTTCAGCAACACGATTACCTACGTATACAGTCCATTTTGAGGATTCTTCCCTTATCCAGCACATTACCGCCATACTGTCTGTCCAATAGCAAATATTATTAATTTTCAAGTCTAGTTGTTTCTGAATTTTGTTCATTAATTTCACGAGCAAAACTGCTCCACACAACTCCAATTTTGGTATAGTTAGCTTTTTTAATGGTGCAACCTTGGTTTTTGATTGCAGAATATTTACGGTTGATAACTCACTATGCTCAATGAAAACTTTCACATAAACAACTGCAGCGTATGCCGACTGCGAGGAATCACAAAATCCATGCAGCTCCACTAGACTATTTTGTAAACTACCAAGCCAGCGAGGTATTCTTAATTTTTCCAAATGCTTAAGTTGTGATATATATTGATTCCAGGCACAATTTATACGTGTTGGTACGACATCTTTCCAATCAATACCTTCAAGCCACAATTTTTGAAACGTAATTTTTGCATTTACGGTCACGGGGGTAAGCCAACCCAGAGGGTCATATAGTTTGGAGGCATCCGATAATATACCACTTTTTGTTACATTTTCCTGAATTTTAAAATTTACTT
This sequence comes from Protophormia terraenovae, assembly GCA_951394005.1. Lineage (NCBI taxonomy): Eukaryota > Metazoa > Arthropoda > Insecta > Diptera > Calliphoridae > Protophormia > Protophormia terraenovae. The sequence continues at coordinate 34,404,793 of OX596075.1, forward strand.
TAAAAGAGAATGTGTCATTTGCTGTGTCCCACTCTAAGCCTAGCGCCTTTACCACATTTTCTTTGTCTAATCCAATTTTATTAGCATTTTCTTTATAGTCATCTGGAATATTTGACATTAATTTAACTGAATTTGATGACCACTTCCGCAATTTAAAAGCTCCAGAGGCTAACAGTTTTACTAGCTGATCTTGTAGACGAACAGCAGAATATAATGAATCTGCTCCTGAAATAACATCATCGACGTATGTATCATTTCTTAACGTATCGCATGCTAACGGATACGCATCCTTTTCGTCTTGCGCTAGCTGATGCAGAACTCTTATCGAAAGATATGGTGCTGGAGATGTTCCATAAGTAACTGTTTTAAGTTTATAAATTGAAATGTCTGCTTCAGTTGAGCTACGCCAAAGGATTTGTTGATAATGTTGCTGGCTATTATCTATACGAATCTGTCGAAACATCTTTTCAATGTCGGCTCTAAATCCAATCTTGAAACGTCGCCATCTACTAATGATCGCAGGCAAATCGTTCTGGAGAGCTGGGCCTGGTGACAATTCCTCATTTAACGATGTGTGAGGTAGGCGTTTGCTACTGCCGTCAAACACAACACGGAGTTTTGTTGTTGAACTACTTTCACGTAAGACTCCATGATGAGGTAGAAAAAACCCATGTGGCCTCATATCTTGAGGGTAGACACCCACTTTTACCATATGTCCCAAGTTTTCATATTCTGCCATAAAATTTCGATATTCCGATGCAAGTTTCGGGGCTTTAACAAATTTATTTTCCATCTGTTTTAAACGTTTTAGAGCATTGAAATCGGTATGTTCGAACATAGGGGGGCTTCCACCCACAAGTTCAGCTACAAAAGGCAATTTAACAGTATAACTACCATTTTTATTACGATAGTGTGTTTTTCTAAAATAATCTTCACAAGCTTTTTCTTCGTGTGTTAGTTGGCGTTCCTCTAATAGCTCCTCTTGTTCCCAAAATGCTCTTAGTTGTTGATCAAGTGTGAACAAATTTACCTGTACATCGAAATTATAAGAAATTTTAGATGTGGGTCCAGATACTACCCATCCAAATTTGGACAGTTGAAGAAAAATGCCGTTTTCGTATTTCTTTTGCTGAGCTTCCATTATATCTCCATAAATATCCCCACCAATCAATATGTCTATTTTTTCACTACTATCAAATTTCGGATCTGCAAGATAAAATTCATTAAGATTAGGTAAATTTGATTTTTTAATACTTTTAGGGCAATAATTTGTTAATGAAGGTAAAACATACGCGCTACATTGAAGTTTAAAGTTGGAGTTATATTTAGATGTCATTGTAAAGTTAACATATTTTCTTGTTGTAATAGTTTTACCACTTATACCATGAATTTGTGCAAAAGTATTTAATTTTTTCAATTTTAAAGTTTGTACAGCATATTCAGTTATCAAAGTTGCTTGTGCACCCTGATCTAACAATGCACGAAGAGAAAAAATTCCATTATTTGTATCAACAAAAACTCGGACCGTTGCGAGTAGTACTTGTGGTGGGTTAATGTTGTTAAAAACAGATAGATTACAATTAATATTAGATGTATTTTGAAAAGGCTGTAAAGAATTGGTTTGACTTTCATGGACAGGAACAATATTTGAAGTTGATGGAGATGGTTGAAACTCATTGTGAACAATAGTGTGGTGACGTTGTTGACAAAGTTGACAGCATGTTTGTAAACGACAATCTTCAGCGAAGTGACCAGGATGTAGGCAATTTTTACAAAGACGTTTAGAAAATATTAAATCACGTTTCGCTGCTGAAGAAAGAGCAGCAAATTTAAAACATTTGTAAAGTAGGTGTCGTTTCTCACAACAAGGACAATTTTCATCATTTACTGCTGCTAAATGAATACGGTGATTTTGAGTACGACTAAAAAATTTTGATGAGCGGTTAAAACTATCAACTTTTGGTTGAACATGATCACTAATCGACTCAAGCGTACGGAATGTAGTTTCCAGAAAAATAAATAGCTCCTTAATCTTTGGAATTTCTTTCGAAGCCTTTAAAGACTGTTCCCATTCCTTACGTGATTGAACATCTAACTTTCCGACTGTTATATAAATTAAAATAGCGTCCCAAGTGTCACAATTCACTTCTACCGTGTTTAGAAGCGATATACAATTTCTTGTGTTGTCCAAAATTTGTTTAATTGAATCGCAGGATCCATCTGAAGATGGGATATTAAATAATTTACGAAGAAGGTGGTCTACTATTTTACGTTTGTTGTGATATCTTTCATTCAAGGCTGACCAGGCTAAATCATAACTTGAATCTGAAGCTGGATATTCAGAGATTATAGAAAGTGGAGTGTCTTTGCAGGAACTACGCAAATAATAAAACTTTTGTACTTTTGAAAGAGAGGTGTTGTTGTGTACCAGTGAAAGAAACAAGTCTCTATACGATATCCAATCCAAATAGTCACCGGAAAAGTTTTGCAAATCTATTTTAGGTAATCTAACTTCAGCGCACACCGATTCATTTCTTTGACTTAAAGTTGGAGCAGTAAAAGTGCTGGAATGAAGAGTAGGTGAATGGGGATTCTTACACTCTGTCAATTTATCTAAAAGTTTGCCCTTTGATGACAAATATAAATCGTAAAATTGATAGTAAACATCCTCTTTGAAATACGGAACATCACTGAATGGTATTGATTTATCTCTAATGTAATCGAAAACTTGCTCATGATTGTCTTTAAATTGTTTATAATTTACCTCTATTTCCTCTAGGAAACTTTGCAGAAGTCCACGAGTTTTAGCTTCATTGGGTTTATCATCAAAATTTTGCATTAAGCGTGTTAAATGATTTAACAGCACCTTTTGGTCTTCAATAGCTCTTGATAAATCTTCCATTCTTGTTAAATGTTCTTTATAAACGCTTCCAGTAATAATATAAATAGAATTGGTATCAATGTCCTCTAGCAGTCAAAACCAATAAAATTCCAGTTTGAGTAAGGTATATTAGGATAAATTCCCGGATTTCGGCACCAAATTTTTAATGTAAGAGTTTTGATTGAAGTCACAATTTTCTATTGTTTTTTTTTTATATAACTTTTACTTTATATTTAAACAAGTTGTTTTGTATACAATTATTAAAATGTGAATACATTTATTTTAATTTACTTTATGCTTTTATTTATATTTAAACAAGTAGTTTTTTTTATATATAATTCGCAGCAAGGCAGACGTTTTCTTTCGTTGATAGTTAGACAAGTAATAAATTCTTAAACAAAATATAGATGATTACCAACAGTCATATATGAATGCAACACATTAATATTACATATTATTTGTACTAAAACTGGTTTTGAGAACAATTAGTATACAGAAATATTATATTCATCTTTATATGTATGTATGCAACACATTAATATAACATATTATTTGTACTAAAACTGGTTTTGAGAACAATTAGTATACAGAAATTTATATTTATATTTAAATGCAATTGCCAAAAAAAATGTAATAACAAACAGAAAAAAATTAAATAACGGGTCACAAACACAATTCGCTTTACATGTTTTAAGAAAGTTTGTAATAACAAAATAAATTGAATACTATAAAATAAATTATTCTATAATAATAATATTTTCTCCAACACCATTTTTATTTTAAGTTTGGTGGTTGATGAGATATTCCCGTAAAATTTTGAGGCTTTTGTTTTAATAGTATTTAAATCTGATAACACAGGTCAACATAATCACAAAAAATTTTTATATCTGGAATAAGTCTACAGTATTATTATTCCTTAGGCTTGATATAGTTTAGAAAGTCAAATGAAAATTTTCCATCACGTCACATTTTTAAACCAATGAGGACCAAAGAAAATTTGTTTCCTTGAGAAGTTTTTCGGTTATAACATTTTCCAGGTAATAGGTAGAGGAAATTTTTCACACATGTTTTATAGGCAAGACATGGGGCTACAAAAATGTAGTACTAGTCAAGTCTCTAACTTCTCACACGTAGCCCCTAAAAGTGTTTAAAGTCATAAAAATCGAGAATTTCTCAATTAACCCTCATAAATCTTATAAAAAATTAGGGATAAGGAGTAGGTGTATAGGGGAAATTTGTATTTGATATAACTAATAAAAGACCGCAGATTTCAAAAATGGTAAAATTTTAAAAAGTTTGTAGAAAATATAAATCCAAGTTTAAATAACAATGCTAATAAAAAATTAGGATAAAAATATATCTTGAATAATTTTGTTTAATTCTTACTTCTAAGACTAAATGTAGTGAAAAAAGTAACATGAAACATTTCCATCACATCACACTTTTAACCCATTGAAATATGTACCTCTAAGAAATTTTTAGGTTATATAATTTTCTGGGTAATATATAGAGCAAATTATGGATCCGTATTTTATAGAGAAGGAACATAAAATAAAAGTGTAGAATATGCCATGTCTCTAACATGCCCTCTATAGCACCTAAAAGTCTTTAAAGTTGCTAAAAGCACTGAAAAAGCGGGAAAAATATGCGAAGAACAATGGGAGCTTTTGCACCAAAATGCTGTTACTGAGAAATTATATCAACGCATATGGAATCCTACTTTGGTGACAGACTTTCACAGCTTCTTAATATGAGAAAAAAATTTATAAATAGTACATTTTTAATTCCTAATTAAAGAAAAAATATCCATAAATTTTTCAATGAAGTTCAAAATAAAAACATTATATATTTTAAAATTGTGACGGATTGGAAATGATTGGAAATGATTTATTTAACTTTCTGCACTATATTTAGTGTAAGAAATTAAAATAAAGCCGAATTATTCGCGAATTATTTTTCTTATAATTTTTTGTTAACTCTGTTATTTAAATTTGGATTTTTATTTTTTTATACTTTTGATGGATACACATTTTCTGTCAGTGTGATTTTAAAAATTTTACCATTTTTGATATCTATGGTCTTTTGTCTGTTATATGAAATACAAATTTCCCCTGTACACCCACTCATTACCACACATTTTTCCATGGTTTGATGAGGTTTAATTGAGAAATTCTTGGTGTTTACAACTTTAACGACATCTAGGGGCTATGTATGATAAGTAAGTGACTTAACTAGTACTACATTTTTATAGCTCCATGTCTTGGCTTTATAACATGACTAACTAATCTGCTCTACCTATTACTGTTGTTTCGTACATTTAGCTTTTATAAACTCTCATTGAGTTTACAAAAGTTTTTATATGTATAGACAACTTTAGCTTTTCTAAAAACTGGGAAAGATTTCCTGACGATCTGACATAAGCAACCAGTGAAATGCGCATAGAAACAAGATTATCCCCCACAACAATAAATTTAAATTTAATTTTTAAAAATCTAATTTTTCTTTCCAAAATTATATTTTGAGAATCAAGCACGAAAAAAAGATCAACTTAAATAAACTTTTAATTCTCGCTTAGGTTAAAATTACAATTATGTATAAAAAATGTTAAATTTGATAGCTCCGTACAAGAAAACAACACAACCTAGCTTAAAGATTTTAATTGATATTGATAAATAATTTTGTCTATTTGAATTCGGTACCCAATTTTATTACGAAAATTTAATTCTAAAAATTCAATTAATCGCTACTTTTGACACATTTTACCCAAACGTGTAACGTAGAGGAAATTTGTAGATATCATAGTCTACCATTCACAATTTATTGTTTCAAATTTCAATTTTTAATAAAACCTTTACTTGAGTTTTCCATTTGAATATCAATATTTTATCTTGATTATGAATTTTATTACATCGTTTTCAAAACACCGCATAAAATGTTTCAAAATCATTTAACCACCAGCTATAAAATAACTGAAATCTTTCAGATATAGTAAATCCATAATAAACATAAATAAATTACTACAATTTCATATAAAGTGAAATGTATAAAATATAATATTGTTTAAAATTGTGCAGCAAAAAAAAAAAAAAAACATTTATTCGTCCATTTAAATATTTACATATGAACATTTTCCATATATTTTAACTATTATAACCAAAAAACAACTGTTCATAAAATTCCATAAATATAAAATTTTATATGTACATGTGTTTATGGCTATTTTTATAAGTTTATCCATATATATGGTTAAAATATAGAATATTTTGGCAAAAGAATCTCTTTTCGAAATGACTGTGAATAAAAAAGAATATGTAAAATTACGTTGTAATGATATAAAACACTGATGTTACCACTTAGGAAAAAATTTCTGACACACAAAAAAAAACTCCCACCGAAAAAAATAATATGATATGAATGGGTGGTTCGCATGTTAGTATATTTTTATTTTACTTTGTGATTTTACTTAGTGTTACTTTACTTTTCTGGAATCAAATGACTTGTTTTTCACTTAAATTTAGGAAGATGTTGTTAACATCAAATACAAAAAATAAATAACTCAGTATATTAAAAATATTAAGTATATAATAAATTACCATGTAACACACTATTTAAACCAGAAAATTTCAGAAACGTTTATCTTTCAAAGTTTTGCCCATATCATATACATATCTCTTCTATAAGCAGAAATAAAAATTAAAAGAAAGTATTTTCTTTTGTTATTTTTAAATTTATGAGAAATATAGAAAATATTTTTTGCAAACAAAATTTAAATTTATTTTTACATTTCCCTTTTGTTGACAGCTGCAATAGAGTTAAAAAGTAAAATTTTTTTATTTTTCAGAATATTACCCTCAAACTTGAAATATTTTCACCAGCAACAATAATAACAAAGATCCCAGTGGATTTAAAAGAATACGTGCATTTTGGTATTTTTCACAAAGTGAATTCCTTGGGAATTTACTCAGATTTTGTTTTTATCAAATTAAATCTTAATAATACTTAAAATTAAAATTAATTTACATTCAGTAATTGAGTAGGTTTGTAAGAAAATGCAATAATTTTAATATACTTTTATTTAAGTCACATTTAATTAGTTGCAAAATATTGCTTTTCCCTTTTTAATCCCTTTTGAGAATTTTAAATTGAAATGTAAAAGAACTGTAATTAAATTAATTTAAATGTTGATAGTTAGTCGCAAGAGAAAATTAAACGATATGTGTTACTTGCTGTTTGTAACTTGTACTATTTTTTTCATGATATTAAAGAAACGAAGGATATGTTTTGAGTTTAAATTTAATAATATAAAGAAAGAATAACTGTTATAATAATATAACAACCAAATACTTAAGGTTTAATAAATTTAAACTACTACCAAATGGTAGTATTGCTAAAGTTGCTAAAGGCTGAATGTTTAAATAATTCAGTTACTTTTGATCAATTAAAGATATCTGAATGAAATTTGACAGAAAAGTTTTTAAGTTGATTTGAAGGAGCACAGATTCCTAGTGGGCCCAAAGATTAAAAAACATAAAAACGAAAAATGAGGGTGAAATTAGCATCGACCTAAATATGTCTTAAAGATATACAGCCTTATTCAAAATAAATAATGTACGTTTGTTAACGAGTCACTAACTTTTTCTTATGGAAATTTACATACAAAAAAGTTATCAAGCATACATTATTTATTTTTAATACGGCTGATAACCTACACATGAAGGCATATTTTTTGTAGAGGAAGGGCTATTTACATGTAAAATATATTCAAACCATAATTGTATTTTTGGCTATGCTTAAAAAATCACATACCCAAGGTGACCCTTTGACCTCCTAGGAATCTAAACTCCTTTAAATCAATTTGAAAACACTTTAGCTCTATTCATATCAAATTTTATTCAGATATCTTTAACGGATTAAAAGTCAAAGAATTAGTTAAAATAATAATAATAAAGTGTTTTGGAACAAGTGCGTGACATTACTTAGTTGACGTTAAACCTTAAAAAATAAATTACCAAATATTTTATTTAAAATAATAATTTTTATTCAGATATCTCTGACGGATTAAATGTCAAGGAATTTGTTAAAATAATAATAATAATAATTATAAATGAGCTGACCGCAAATAGTGCGTATAATCCAGTATTATAGTAAAAAACTGGAAATTTTTAAAGGGCAATATGAAGGAACACTTTTGGAATTGAAATAAATCACCTTCTCACTACTTCTATAAACTAATAAATTAAAATAGCCATGGAATAAATTGCCAACAATTCAATTTTAATGAAAAAAAAAAAAAAAAAAATTTGACTTTATAATTTTGACTCATTGAAAATTGGATATTTTCAGCGTTTTTTTTTTTTTTTTCTATAAAAAGATAAAATACCAAAATAGCACACAATTATACCAATTGAACTTTTCCATAAACTGCGCAAATAGTGACCTTAACATTTTAATGATTACATGGGGGTAGAGGGTAGACCTCCAAAGTTGGTCACCTCGGGCATGTAATTTTTAAAAAATACATATGGGTAGTACTTGTTATATGTGTAAGTTATTTCTTTTAGTTTAAGAGATATTTGGGCTGAAGCAATATCATTTTTGACTACATTTTTTAAGTTTTCTTTTTAAGTTGGGCGCTTTAATTTGGGACCTTACAAAGTTCTAAATAATATTACTGCAAGAATCATATATAGTTCAAAATCTTGAAAAAAATTCACGTTTGTTTGGGTTATTTTCCAATCAGGTGGCAATATTAATAATATTACGGATTAATTAATTACTAAACCTTAACGTAAATGCGTGTAAAACCAAATCGGAGGCGCTCTGGGAAACGGTTTCTCCCCAAGCCCAGGCCCAAAACTTTGTCAATTTGGAAGAAGTTTTTAATTTTTTTGTAAAGTTCTAAAATGTCGTAGCCGAGATCAACAAAAAAATATATTGGCTATGTGATAACTTCTTCACAAACTACAATTTGGCCTCTAATTTGGTGCTGGACTATAACTTGTCAATTTTGGAAACCGTCAACAAAAGGAGAACATTTATGCCATCTAAATTTTCTAATCCATGTGGAATATTAGTGGAAACATTTATCTTTGGCTCTACTTAGGAGTGCGATCGAAAAAATCTTAACACACGTTTTGCCTTATAAATTTTTGCGGAATCAATATTGAAAATTTTTTTTTTGATCTAGTTATAATGGAAAAATACATCAGTTATTATTCTTAATAACAATCATGTTGATTTGTCGTGATTTCATCAAAATAATTGACGAAAAAGATTTACGTGCTACAAATTATTAAAACATTTCAAAAAAATCCAAATAGGTCCTACAAATAATTGGACACAGAATTAAATTTCTGTCGTCAAACTATTTCTAATGTTATTAAACAGTATCAGGAGAATTTGACCATTGATATGAAACCTGGTTCGGAAAGAAAAAAAGGACCACATGATATTGGGAAGGCCAGAAAATTAAAAGCATATTGAAAAGAACTCCAAACACATCTGGTAGAAAAACAGCAGGGCACAGTGGGGCCAAAAGCAAAATAAATGGTAATAAGTCTGGAACTTTGAAACCACTGAACCGATTTAGATGAAACTTGGAACATCGATAGAGGAGGAGTTAAGCTATTATTAAATAGAGTCTGTGGCTGCAGCACGGACGCCGCTACAGTGGGCCAAAGTTGACCACCTCGAGGGTAAAAAACATATCGGGGCTTATAACTTTTACAAATATTAACCGATTTTAAATATTTAAAATTTTTTATTTTTTTTTTGCCCCATAACTTTTAAACAAATTTTTTTTTTTTTTAATATGTTGAAATTCTCTATAATTTTTTAAGTGACGCTAATAAAAAAAAATGTTTTGTTATCTCAATTCGATAACAAGAAAAAAATTTTCAAAGTTAAAATTTCAAAACAGGGTTCAAAAATTGCAATTTTTTGCCAAAAAAGTAACTATATATTTAACTTTTTTAAAAAATTTAGTTATAAAAGTTTAATGTTTTTTGCCATTTTCTGAAAGACGGGACCTAAAGAAAACGTGTAAGTGTAATTTTTGAAAGTTCTGAATGTTCAACCTACATCCAGCAGTGGTAAAAAATCATAAATTTTGGATGAGGAGTTGAAATTTTTGAGTCTGTAAAAAAACTGATTCTTGATTTCGGTACTTCTGTGAATTAAACTATATAGCTCAATATGTTCTTAAAAGTTTTGCAAAAAATTATGACAGCCTACCGGTAAACTTAGCCACACTAGGCAATTTACCGAAAATACCCATATTTTCAATAATAAAAACTTCGACCTTTAAAAATATATTGTAAAATTATATATATTTTTCTCATTTTTACATTTATCAATTCTCCATTAAATATTTTATATCATGTGAAAAAATTATGTTGATACCTATAATCATTTAGAAATTATTCAGTCGCAAATTTTTTAAATATGTAAATATAAACATAATTTGCGTTTGTTCGCTTTGTTTTAAGAAAAGTGTGCTAAAAATTTTAAAATAGTGAAATTAATTATACATAGTTTTAAAGAAGACACTAGGGCAAAATCGCGAAAAAGTCAAGGCCAAAAATGAGAAATTTATTTTTTGAAGTTAAATATCTTTTAAACCATACGATATAATTTAGCACAATGAGTATATTTTTTCCTTGTCTTGCTTAGTAAAATTCAAAAATTTAAAAATATTTAAAATCGGTTAATATTTGTAAAAGTTATAAGCCGCGATATGTTTTTTACCCTCGAGGTGGTCAACTTTGGCCCACTGTAGCGGCATCCGTGCTGCAGCTACAGACTCTGCTCAACAATATTCTAAAAGCCTGACTCCTCCTCTATCGATGTTCTAAGTTTCATCTAAATCGATTCAGTGGTTTCAAAGATCCAGACTTATTACCATTTATTTTGCTTTTGGCCCCACTGTGCACGGTTAACTCAGTGCTTCGACTATTTGGTGCGAAAATTTAAAACTAATGCAGAGTTCATAACATATAAAGTCCAAAAAGTTCCACACAGGAATGCTGCAAAAAATTTAGAAGCCAAGAATAGGACACGGAAATTAAAACCAAATTTCATGCAAAAATACTCAAGTTGTATAATTGGCGAAAAAACGTATGTGCTGGCAGAATTTTAGCAGCTTCTGCGTCAAAACTTTTATATCGTTAATGCTCGAGACAATATTAAAGATCAGTTAAGGAGCCAAAAGCAGAAAAAATTACTTGCGAAATTCCTGGTATAACAAGCTTTTTGCAGTTGCGGCAAAACTGGAAAGTCATTTTATACATTCGGATCTATAAATACCAAAATATGCATAAAGGAATATTTACAAAAAAGAATTCTTCCTTTCGTAAGAGAGCACAACATGTCCGCATATTTTTGGACCCATTTGGTATCATGCCACTACGGTAAGAAAGCTCTGGAGTAGTACCAAAGCAATAACATAGTTTTTGTACCAAGAGAGGTCAATTTTCAAAATTGTAGTGGTTAGAACTATAAAAGTTATATCTTTTCTGTGATCTGTAATAAATTATCAATTAAATAAAAAAAGAATAAATTCTCTTGGATCAACCATTTCCTAGTTATTGAATATTATATATGTTAAGATTTTATCGAACGCACTCCCTAATAACATAAATATGTGCACCTACGTTCCAAAAAGAAACAAGTCGGAAGTACTGCTTTTTATATCACATTATAAAGTTAAAAGTTTTAACTTAAAACTGAAGGTCCAAAAAGAAAACCACGAATAATATTAGATTGCAATAAAAGCAAAGGAAGACTGGGCAACATGGATAAATGTCTTGTCGAAGATTCAACAAAAAGAAAAAGAGGTCTTTAGCTTTTTTTACAACATTTTAGGTGGGATTGCATTAGCTACAAATATTACATATATGGAAAACAATCCACAATTAAAATAACTAACTATAGAGGAAATTCAAAAAAGATCGCAAAAAGTACAAATTATGCAACATTTTTACTCTAGAGGTGGACTCGAAAGTATGTTGGAAGGCCCAGTAAGATCAAGGAATGAAAATTGTTTTATCCGAAGCCAAGAAGTTCGAGGCATTAGTGGAAGAATGAAGAATAAAGTTAATTGTTTTATGTGTTCGAGAAGAAGAACAACTCTAAAGGCATGTAGGAAATGCCATAAACCAGAATGAGCCTTATATTCAGAAGATATTAGGGAATGTAAGGACTCCGCAGCTTAAAATACAACTTTTGTTAAATTTATTATAAGCTTATGTATTTATAAAATTCATAAAAAAATTAAATATAATAAATATTTTACTTGTATTCAATAGAATATTTTCATAAATTGCTCTATACATGCTGATTGTAAACGTAAGGAGAATCGTCAGAAAAACGCTTATAATCTAAAACTATTTTTTTAAATTTTTTCTTCAGAATATCATAGTAAACAATATTGCTGACAAACATTTAAATTTTCAATTTATTATGACAACCAAAACTTAAAATCGCTTATTCAAAAATGAAAAACATACCCAGGTATGCGGTTGTCAACATAAGGGTTAAAATGGCAGGGTGATCATTTAAATGAAAAAAAAAAAAAAAACTATTTTTGTAACAAGTATTCCCCGGACTGGAATTTCTGATTTTAAATCAAGTATCAATATTTTGCCAGAATTTCATTAAAAAATTTTATTTAGATCCAAATATTAATATTTTTTTCTTAAAAATATGCTTAAAATCGAATTTTTAGTTTTTCAGGTCATGGTCTGGAGGAGTTTCACCACATTTAATTTATGGGGAGAAACCGTTGCCCAGAGCGGCTCCAATTTTTCTTTACATACATTAATGTTAAGATGTCTTTTGAAACTATTACAACAATTCTTTAAGAATATTACCACCTTTAAGTTACAGAATTAAAAAAAAATGAAATTGAAAAAAGATTCGGCTGTGCCGAATCTTTGATACCCTTCACCATATTACCATCTTACCATCTTATCGACATCATATTACCATATTACCGACAATTAATAAAATTTTCGCCTTAACGTATGCTTGCATATTTTCTAAATCTAAATTTTTTTCAAACTACGAAAATTTGAATATGAAAAAAACAATCATAACAGGCTTTGCTTTTAAAAAAGAAACAACAACAATTCCATATATATTTATTTTTGTATGTACAAACTGACTGAATACACAAAGAACAACAACAACACTGTTATTCATTATATTACTGCTGTTGATAACTAAACTACTTGTCTATACAAAAAAACAAAAAACGTCACTAATAGTCATTACAATGCTTAATATACATGTTTGTTGGTGTATTTATATTCTTAACAGATTTGTTTTTGGGCCATAACTCTGTTGATTATGAACGAATTTGGTTTATTAAAAAAACCGAAATTTTATAAAAATATTTATGACTGATCTATATATAAATAAAAATCTATAGCTTGAACAAGGGCTTCAAAAATAAAAAATTTGTTTTCCCCGATATCTCAGTTATTACTGAACCGATTTATTTAATTTTTTCAGAACAAAAATTCAGAAAATAATCTTCGAGCCCCCTTTAAAAATTCGAAGTCCCTGGTATATGCAGAGGCTTCAGAAACTAAAAAACCGGTTTTTAAAGCATATCTCCACCATTTATAAACCGATCTTCCTGATTCAAAAAACTGAAATTTTATAAAAATATTTGTGACCGATCTGTATAAAAATAAAAATCTATAGCTTAAACCAAGGCTTCAAAAAATAAAAAATGCGTTTTGTCCGATATCTCAGTAATTACTGAACCGATTTATTTCATTTTTTCAGAACAAAAATTCAGAAAAAAATGTCCGAGAATTCTTTGTAAAAACGAAGTCCGTAGTGTATACAGAGGCTTCAGAAATGGAAAACCGGTTCAAAAAACCGGTTTTTTGAACATATCTCCGCATTGTATGAACCTATCTTGCTGAATTCCAATAGCAAAATTCTCGAAAGCATTTCCGATCGTTTGACATACATATTATATATGTCAGTTATCGGTGGGCTTCATAAACGCCATTTCAACCGACACACGGACGGACGGACGGACGGACATGGTCCAATCGTCATCGCTTCTTACAAGGATTCCGAAAATATAAACTTTTTTGCTCTCCGACGAAAATTGTGGAAATTACAAACGGAATGACAAACTTATATATACCCTTTACACCTGTGGTGAAGGGTATAATAATAATAATAATAATAATAATCGATTTGTGATCACTGTGCAATGTAATAGTATACAGAAAATATGTAACCATTATTGATTACATTTATTATTTAAATGTTGCAACGCAAAAATTAAAAAAAAATATTCTTTTAAAAATTTTCGTTTTACTACTTGTTTTGTAATATATAACAGCATGCAAAAATTATTCTCACACGTCAAAAAATTGTTACATAGATAAAACTAGAGACCATCTATGTTAAAACTGTGTACCGACATTTTCTCCAGAACGTTAAATTTTTGATCAAAAGAATTTTAAATTTTCGAAATATGAGCAATTTTTATGAATATCATAAAATATAATATTAATAATATTAAAATAATAAAAATATGATCAAACAAATCGGAAAATCTACAAAAAAAAAAAATATTTTGATGCTTTTCCTTTCTCTAAACGAAGTTAAAGATTTGAAACTGTTAGAATGTGATGAGATAATAGTAGAGTGATCGACGCGGTTTCCAACCGGTTTTAAAACCAGTTTTTTTTCAGTCAATGTGCTGTCGGTTTTTTTAAAATGTTCATTTTTCGAATGTCGAATAGACCGGGTTTTTTAAACACAAAAAAACGGTTTTAAAAATAGCATTTTATTTCAGAAAACATGTACTAAATAGTGATAGTGATATTTGAAAATTTAGGAATAATTTTTTAAATATTCATAAAGACTGATTTCTTATGTTTTTAAAATATAGTTTAAGTCTAAATTGGAATTTATTCTGTAATATTAAACAAATAAATTGTTAGCAGAGAAAAAGAATCGAAGTTGTTTGTTTTACAAATTGTGATAGAATGAAAATTTTATTTTTTCAATTTGACTAAAAACTAAAATACATTCTATAATTTTCAATACAAAATTATAACAAGTTTTTTAAACAACAAGTATATGAACAAATAATTATAAAACAAACTTCATAAATATCAACATAAATAATTAATAATTATTCTGTATGACCCAGTTTAATTTTTTTGATCCAATATTTCCTTTATTTTTTAAAGGTGTTGTGTTAAAAAAGTTTCACCTGCAGAATCGTTTTAATTTTACTATCTCCATATTACGCCATGGTTTCTGTTTATGCTAACTAAAATTTAGATGATTTTTTCTACAATTTTGAAGCATAATTATCTTTTAGTCATCTAGATACATAATTTGCTTAGCATTTTTTCTCTTTCCAGAGCTTTCTGAAGCTACCAAACGACGTAGAAAATTAAAATTTGGCTTAATTATAAAACTTTTTGTCCAACAAACCCTATTTGTCCTACAAATCCTAACGCAGCCAGATTTTGAAATCTCTATCAGGGAGCGAAAATGCGTGGATCTATATATATGGATTTAAATATATCTTTCCTAAGCAATGTTACCTCTCCAGAGCTTTCTGAAGCACCCAGACGACGTAAGAAACTAAAAATCGGCATACTTATAAAACTATTCGTTCAACAAATCCTAACAGTGCCAGATGTTTCTATCAGGGACCAAAAAGTCTGTTTTGGTATTAAGACCTTTTGAGTTGCTATACTTATTGTTTGCTCTCCAAATCCTATAAAAAACTGATTCTGTATTTCGGCCAGGGAGCGCATTTACGACGATTTTTTTTTTATTTTGAAAGGTTTGCGAATTTAAAACTTTAATCAATATAATTCCAATAAATTTTAACGGCTTCAAATAATTGACTTCGATTAGGGAGAGGAAGGTGTCTAAATGTTGTTCATATTTTTTTTCTTTTAATTTTCGGATTAGTTTGTGCATATTTTCATTATTATATTATTTTTCCTGACATTGTTAGGCTTTTACGCTTGTATTTAATAAATTTTAACTTAATTATAAGAATTGATTTTTTTAAAGAAATGTAGTATTTTGATATAAATATTAACTTCTGCAAAAAACCGGTTAACCGGTTTTTTCTGAATTTCAAAAAGTGCAACCGGTTTTTTTAAAATACCAACTATCCGAACTATTCGAAAACCGGTTTCTCAAAAAAGTCGAATAATCGATCACTCTAGATAATAGTGATTAAACTATTAAATTAGAAATTTTTTTAAAATTAGAATTTTAATTTTCTACCATGTCTATCAGCTTCAGAAAGCTCTGAAAAGAAAAAAAAAATGCCTAGAAAAAGATACCACTTAGGGTACTAACTTTCTGAAAACCGCGCTACCTTTGAACCCGGCCGTGCTCAGGGAAAATGGTGTGGTTCTTGTTTTCAGAAGGCTAGATTCCGGATCGCTACATACAACTTTAAAATATAGGTAGTTTTTATATGTCAAACTTTATAACAAAATAATAATGTAAACAGAACAAAAGAAAATGACCTGAAAGAGAAGAACTGATGGTATTGTTCTCTCTTTTTTCTATTACCTTCCCTACCTTACTATCCTTCATCATAAAATCCTAGATAGCCCTACCTCAGATTGTCTATTTTACTTTACATTTCGTGGAATGAAATAAATTTATCTAGTGATACATATTAATTAACAACAAAATTTATTCAATAACAATCATAAACATGAACTTATTTTTACAGACAATTATAAAATCAGTCATTATGAAATTAAAAAATAAAAAATAGTTAATATTTTTAAGAAAAGCAATTGAAAATAAGTGTTGTTAAAATGTATTAATGTTTTTAATATAGAAGTGAAAATTAATTTAAATTTTCATTATAAAAAAAAAATATACTCTGATCGTAAAAAAAAGTAAACAGCAAGTATTCTTAAAAAAGATTAATGCATTAATTTGTTTGGTAACTAACTAAGTATGGATTTCATAAGAAAAATATTATAAAACAGCAGCACATTAAAAAATAATAAACTTTTTATGAATCAATATCTTTTTTTACGCGTCAAAAAAAAAAAAAAAAAAAAAAAAAAAATTAAACAGTTTTATAATTAAAAAAAAAAAAAAAAAATTATTTAATACTTTATATATTTTCTATTTAACTTTATTGTATCCCTTAATATCCTAGGCAACGAGTCGACAAGTTCTATGGCAAAATTCGGTGATATTTTGGGTTAGACTTTCTGTAAAGCCAGCTAAAGATGATCACTGCAAATAATGGTACTTTTTCTAATTTTTTGCCAATATGTCTGGGGATTTCAGAGCATTACAAATAGGTTTGGGAGTACGATAAAGCAACCATTCCCTCACAATTTTGGAAAAATGTTTGGGATCTTTGTCATTTTGGAATAAGTAGTTGTGCAATAAGCAAAATTTTTGCACACTAGGATCCATATTATGTTCAAAACTATTTTTATGATCTTCTATTTCATTGTCTATTCTATAAATATGAAATTACTGATTCCTGAAGCCCCCAGACATCCTCAGACCATTACCGAGTCTCGATTATGTTCAACTATCGCAACCACATATGTGGCATTAATGCCTTAATTTTTCCTGGAGGTTTAACACTAATTTTTATACTTTTGGGCGAGATTAAAACATTTAGTTTGGCTGGCTTACGATATGTAGTGTTCTTGTGGTGTTCATCTATTATTTGACCATCTTGCCCGAGGAATATTAACTGCAGTATCATGTTTGGAATATTTATATATTATTCCGTAATAATTCCTTGAAACAATTTTTGCAATTTCACGCTAGAATTTTTTCCTTTTTCATATAAATCAGATATTATTTTCGAGTTTGAATTGAAGATGTTTTTCTATTGTTTAACAAACACTTTTTACCTCGTTTTAAATCAAGAAACACATTTAAGATTAAAATGAAATTGAAAAAAGATTCGGCTGTGCCGAATCTTTGATACCCTTCACCATATTACCATCTTACCATCTTATCGACATCATATTACCATATTACCGACAATTAATAAAATTTTCGCCTTAACGTATGCTTGCATATTTTCTAAATCTAAATTTTTTTCAAACTACGAAAATTTGAATATGAAAAAAAAAAACAATCATAACAGGCTTTGCTTTTAAAAAAGAAACAACAACAATTCCATATATATTTATTTTTGTATGTACAAACTGACTGAATACACAAAGAACAACAACAACACTGTTATTCATTATATTACTGCTGTTGCTAACTAAACTACTTATCTATACAAAAAACAAAAAACGTCACTAATAGTCATTACAATGCTTAATATACATGTTTGTGTATGTATTTATGTATATTCTTAACAGCCCAGCTGAAAATGGTCATATATAATAATATATGTATAAATATATGGTGTATCATATATGTTTGGATCCGAAAATTGAGGGTATATGGAAATATATGACCATATACATATGTGTATCCATATATTTGGTGATATATATTCAAAAGTCCTATTGTGAATTTTAATTAAAATCTTATTTTATTTTTTTTTTATTTTATTCAAAGTAAAATATAAAAGACAAATGTACACATATAGACACAACCTAAATTCACATGCAACGTTTTATGCAACGATACGATTCTATATACATATCTCGGCCAACGGTAGTTAACCACTTAAGAATTTGTAATTTCAGACACTGCCGCTTCGTATTTTTTTGGTCCGTGCTCTGTAGCCCGTGAACTGATAAAGTTAATCGACATCATCGATAGCGACTTCATCGTCATTATCGAACCCCATACCTCCACCTTCCCCGCAGCTGTTACATTAACAGCTCAATATTCTCTTGAAGAATTTAGGCTGTTGAACTGCAAATTTGTGTCTAATATAAAAAAAGAAAACAATGCGAAATTAGAACTCATATTTTTTTCAATATTATTCATACACTTACCATCTTTTAACACTGATTATTGACCGATAAAACGGCGTGGAATTCCTTTTAATATTGTTAAACAATTTTATTATTTGGATTGATTTTTTTTTTTTTTTTTTATTTATTTTTTTATGTCAAGAAATTTGTATTTTAAATATTTTGACAAACACTTTTTATAAAAGACATCAATTTATTTGGTTTTCAAACCTATTAATGAAATATAATAAAAATATGGAATTTTGTTAAAGACATTTGTACAAGATAATTTGGATAAGATTATAATTTAACTTCTTTTAAAATAATGTAGCATTTTATTAGTCATAGTATTAAAACTCATTTCAGCTAATATAACTCTAATATGCATACATCTTTTTTTGTTTTCATGTGAAACTCATTGCAACTTATGCAGAAATCATGAAATGACGAAAATTTTGAGAGCAACCTAAAAAAGTGTTTTAGACCAAATCATATATGCTTTCATACATGGAAAAAAATTAATATATGATACCATATATGAATAAAAATTCACATATAATTTCATATATGGCAATATTTTTCATATATGGCTTAATATATGAATCCATATATTGAAAATATATCCATATACGAGTGCATACTTCTTCATACATGGAACCATATATATTCATATATTTTCATATATGAACCATGTATAAAAATATATGTTCATTTTTAGCTGGGAGATGTGTTTTAGTTTTTAAAAATAAACAACTACAATTCCATATCTATTTATTTTTGTACAGACTGCATATACAAAGAACAACAACAACAACACTGTTATTCATCATATTACTGCTGTTGATAACTAAACTACTTGTCTATACAAAAAACAAAAAACGTCACTAATAGTCATTACAATGCTTAATATACATGTTTGTTGGTGTATTTATATTTTTAACAGATTTGTTTTTGGGCCATAACTCTGTTGATTATGAACGAATTTGGTTTATTAAAAAAACCGAAATTTTATAAAAATATTTATGACTGATCTATATAAAAATAAAAATCTATAGCTTGAACAAGGGCTTCAAAAATAAAAAAATTCGTTTTCCCCGATATCTCAGTTATTACTGAACCGATTTATTTAATTTTTTCAGAACAAAAATTCAGAAAATAATTTTCGAGCCCCCTTTAAAAATTCGAAGTCCCTGGTATATGCAGAGGCTTCAGAAACTAAAAAACCGGTTCTAAAAACCGGTTTTTGAAGCATATCTCCACCATTTATAAACCGATCTTCCTGATTCAAAAAACCGAAATTTTATAAAAATATTTGTGACCGATCTGTATAAAAATAAAAATCTATAGCTTAAACCAAGGCTTCAAAAAATAAAAAATGCGTTTTGTCCGATATCTCAGTTATTACTGAACCGATTTATTTCATTTTTTCAGAACAAAAACTCAGAAAAAAATGTCCGAGAATTCTTTGTAAAAACGAAGTCCGTAGTGTATACAGAGGCTTCAGAAACTGGAAAACCGGTTCAAAAAACCGGTTTTTTTAACATATCTCCGAATTGTATGAAACTATCTTGCTGAATTCGAATAGCAAAATTCTCGAAAGCATTTCCGATCGTTTGATATACATATTATATATGTCAGTTATCGGTGGGCTTCATAAACGCCATTTCAACCGACACACGGACGGACGGACGGACGGACATCCAATCGTCATCGCTTCTTACAAGGATTCCGAAAATATAAACTTTTTTGCTCTCCGACGAAAATTGTGAAAATTACAAACGGAATGACAATCTTATACATATATACCCTTTACACCTGTGGTGAAGGGTATAAAAAGTGTAAGATCTTCTCCCACTTTTACAATTTACTGATCTTTTTATAAAAGGAAGTTGCAACTGTTTACTTTTTTTTGACGCGTAAAAATTGGTATATTTTCTTAAAAATTCAATTTTATCGTTATTCAGATTTATTTTCGCAAATTGTTTTTATACGTTCAATTTCTACCTAATTACGAAATAATTTTGGCATATCACTTTTTTTATATCATTATTTATCTACTTCTCACAATGCTTCGTTTAAAAGGGAATGAGCTGTTTACTTTTTTTAACGCTCACAGTATTATGTGTTGGTTTATGAAAATGAAATTTCTATATATTTTAGTTTAACTCACCGGATATTCCTCGTTGATTCAGGCCTGATTTGACGAGACTCCTTTAGAATTTGGTTAATTTTTGTAGTTTCACTTAGACAATTTTTTGTTATTTTCGTATCTGAATGTGTAGTGTGCAAAAAGTAAAAAATTGTGTGTAACTGTGTGTATGTATGTAGGTGTGATGTATATATATTACAATTTACAATTTTATTTTTTTTATTATGAATGATGAAGTGACGTATTTAAAAAAAAGAAAATTATTTAGATTAAAATTAAATATACTAGACTGTTAAATGAATTGGCCAAAAAAATATATAAACTTCCTGTTCGTTATGAGTGTCATGTCAAAATGATGGCGCGAATGTATAAGAATTTGACGAATGCTCATACAACTTCAAATGAAGTTTAAGTTCCACTATTCAAATTATCTTTAAAGCACACGACAACTTTGATAATTGCAAATAATAACCACTCGTCCCCCAGTTATCTTCTCAAATCTCCAAAATATATGGCATAACTAGAGATAGAAGGCACAAGTTTAACTCTTCGTAACGACAAAATGGCCTATGACAACATTCCTTTCTGTCCTTGAGAATCCTTTCAATTTGCAAAAAGAAAAAAAAATACTTAAAAAAAATTAAACACACAATAAAACCATACTCGTACCTTTGAATTATAATAAATCCTAGTAAATTTTAGTCCTTAAAGATGACTAAATATTTGTCCTGCAATTTTATTCGCAGAAGATAAATTCAATAAAATAAATTTTCTATTTTGTTTTAAAATTCTTATCTTATCTTATCTTATGTGTTTTTTTTTTTTTTTAACAAAAATTCAAACTTTCTTTAGAAATTTTAAAAACGAATAAAAAAATTTGATTTGTATTTTTGAAATAAGAAATATGAAACTACTATGTTATAATTATTTTTTTTTTTTTTCTGTTTAAAAAAAACATTTCACTAGAAACGAAATAGGAGGTGTCACTTACCTACTAACTTTCTCATTACAAACAGAAAAGTTGTCATTACGAGACTTACAAAACTCAAACTCATTTAGTCTTGTTTTAAGTGTCGATAAAGAACGTAGTCCGCATGTTTTTTTTTTTTTTTTTTTTTTTTAATTATATTTCATACTCTTTTTTAATAGCATTGACAATATAAGAGAGCATATTTATTTATTTAAGAGTCCTTGCCTTTTCGCTTCTTTTTGGAATGGAGAAGGGAAGGCCTTGCCTCCAATGACACGCCGTGTAAAAAAGAAATAGTTTTGCAATGCGAGTGGCAGGCCTTGTAGATCCTAAATAAGGCATTTTAGAACGTATCTTTAGCCCTTCTATTTCCGACTGGGATAATAACAAACATAACTATTACAGCTGTTTACTGTAACACAGAGTGGTATTCTAGCGTAACTAATCGTTTACTAATTATTATTACAATAGATGTCGTTGTTCTTATTTTATACTTAATTGTATACAAATAAAAAAATACTAAAGTAATAATTATAATGGAAACAAAACAATAAATTCATTTATTAACCTTTTTTTTAATATGTGAGACAAAAACGAGTGCAAATCACTCTTGTCCGTCATAGTATATAAATGTAGATAGAAGATCGATTACGAAGATTATATTAACTCAATATAAGTGTCAAATGAATGCTTCGAATACCTTCAATATAATTATTTTTTTAATTGAAATGTTCCGGTACAAAAATTTAAGAACAAATTATTTTGAAAATTTAATCCTGCAATACTATATTTATTTCTTAACTACACACTTTATATAAAGGATTTTTTCTTAACATTTTATTCTGCAACATTTAAATTAAAACTTTTTTTATATTGCAGAGATTCATAGCTTTTACTTGACATCAATATTGGGTTGATAAAATTTTGGTAAATAATTTACATATTTTATTAAAGTTGTTTATTTTTCGAAATTTTTAAATCCTTTAGAGAAAAAAATTTTATGTCCTGGAGAAAAACTGAGTATGTATGATACATATATCGATTTTTTTATATTGGAAACATTTTTTTGGGAAATTGTCACACAATGTTATATGTTGAACACAAATATTGAGTCACATACATATAATTTAGTTATGAAGGATATTCAATGTACGTCTTTATATTATTCTATCATTCCTATTCCACAAAAAAGATCCTTAAAGTCCATAATATTTAAACTTAAATTTTATGTTTCTTTTAAGACTTTTAATACTAAATATACAGATATTTAAATTATATTTAACACATTTTTTTCACTGTTAACGTTATATCCAACTTGTTACTATTTAAGTAGGTGTTTTGTTGACAGTAATTAGATCGCTTGGAATATTTTGCACGAAAAAGAAATTAATATTTTTACAATTTTCTATAAATTCAAAATATTTTAAAGCACTATTTTGTATTATTCATATCAAAGAGTATCATATAACGTGTCAGTCATTTTTAACTTTAACACAAAAATGGCAGAGATACCTTTTGTACTAAAATATATATAAAATATTATTAAATTCTTTTGGGAATATTTTAATGATATTATAAAAAATGTGCTAAAAATAGGTCTACTTGTCAGTAAAATTTAAAAAAAAGATTACATTTTTATATTTAGCCATAAAATTGTTTATTTAATTTAAAAATAAATTATTTTTAGCTTCATTCTCTCAAAACTGTTTGGGTCAATATTCTTTAAAAATCATTAAATTTAAAACACTTCATTCTTTTATACAGAAGTGTATGTCATTTGTAAACATGTTGGTTAATCAGGCATGTTTTATATTTAATTTAAACTTACTTATTAAACGTGACTTTAATTCTAGTTATATTTTGTGTAGGTCTATACATACAAAAATAAAGTTTAGAGAAAGAATTTTATACCATTTAAATCATATTAAATATTTAATTAAGAACAAAATGGTCAACAGTTTCGTATTGTTAAATACACAGTAAATATGTATGTATTTTCTATGTGTAAATGAATTTGTGTTTAAATGTTGAGTTAAAGTATGAAGATTATCACACTACTATATCTGTTGGCTATATTTTTGTAAGCACCTACTTATTTTAATTTTTAAATCAACAGAAGTTCATCTCTATGTATGATACCACTAGGGTTGTCATTCGAACAGAAATTATTCGATTATTCGAGGAACAAAATTGTTTAACCCTCTATAACTACAGGTGCCACGCCCACTTACTAAATAACTATTAAAAGTAGTATATCTCGGAAATTGGTAATGCTAGAGTCCTCAAATTTTGCACGAACAACTTTGACACCTATATCAACATTCTGAAAAAAAATAGCAATAGGGGGTGCGGCACATCTAGGGTTTGGGGTTTCCCGTGATATTTTGTTTCCCGGGAAACGGGAATAAAAATTTCGGTTTCCCGGGAATTCCCGGGAATCCCGGGAAATTTAAATTTAAAAAAAAAGCAATGAATTTTTATAAAGAATGTATTTTTTTCTATTCAGTACTATAAAACAACATTATAAATCAAATTTATGATTAGTTAAGGTGGTTTTACACTACAATACTTTGTATTAATATCATTAAAAACGAAAAATTGAACAGAGTTGACTACAAATAAAAAAAAAGTGCCGAAATTTGCTTTAAGAGATGCAATTACATTTAAAAAATTTAAAGACTTCAACATAAATTTGTAAATATAGTGTAAAACCAATTAAAAATTTAAACAATCTTAAATATTTCACAAAATAAAAATAAGTGCTCCAAAGGTTTAATTGTTTAATTCAATTTTGAAAATCGAATTAAATTTATTTTCCCAGTAATTTCTTTAAAGCTTTCATATTTAATTCATAGACTTAAATTCTTTAACTTCACAAGAATAAATTGCTTGAAGAATCCATTACCAATATTACAATTCAAGCTTAAAAAATATTTTAAATCATTCAAATTTTCTTCTATTCAAATCTATTACGAATTAGATTTAGAAAATATTTTTTGGTTCATTTTGTAAAATATTAGCTTTGTTCCCGTACCCAAATTGTACCACGCGGGATCCCTATTTTATCGAAAAGTGTTCCCGTACTCCAAAATTGGGAAATGATAGAGATTTTAAGAGAATAATGTTCTACTTCTTGCACGAAACAGCACAGACTAACTCTTTGGATAGACTTAGTCAAATAAACAAAAAATAAAAATATACAAATAAAAACTTTGAATAAATATTTAGTTTTTGGTACTAAAAAGAAAGTTTCAATTAAAAAAAAAATTAAGAACGTTGATATATGCTAAAAAATAAAATAACATTCACACATGAATTTCCAAATAGTTTGATGTTTACCTTCTTAATAAATTGTTTTTCGTGTTCCCGTATTTTTGTACATTTTTTAGAGAAATGTCAGCCTTTTCTCACTTTACCCAAAAAGTACGGGCACAAACTTATTGAAAACAAAAAATATATATATATCGTCCATTCCATGAAAGATTTATAAAAAATGCCAAATTTTTGACGGAGGGTCATCCGATATTGTTCATATATGGCACGCATATTTCCTATGGAGCCATTTAAATATCCCCATTTTTTATTTTTTTTTAATTTCAAAAAATTCGCGTATTTATTCACGATTTTAATTTTTCGAAAAGTCAAAATAATCGGAAAAGTGTGTAACTTTAAACATCAATAACTCTAAAAGTTGTTAACGGATTTTAATGATTTAAACTGCATGTAGAAGATGAATATGTCCTCTTTTAATATAGTAGTTAAGAAATAATATTACAATTTAAAAATGCATTCATAATGCAAATGCAAGTTTAGGATGCATTTTTGAAATGTTTAAAAGATTGTAGAAATATAAAGGTAAAAACTCGTGTTTTCGGAATGTGATTGGACAAAATAAAACGTTTTTTTCCTAATGAAAAGTAGTCAAATAGGCGCACCGATGAAATGTTTTTCAATAATCTAAAATATCACTTGTATCTAATTTTATTTATATTTCGTATTAGCATCTAAAAATTCCTTTAGTAAATGTACAATTTTCACTTAGGCGATACAAACAGTAACATTTTTTCCTATAGGATTATAAAATTACATGAATATTAAATTTCCCGTTTTTCCCGGGAAAATTTAAAAAAATTCCCGGGAATTCCCGACGATAAATTTCCGGGAATTCCCGGGATTTCCCGCCCGGGAATTCTCGGACCCCAAACCCTAGGCACATCCCACGCCTAATATTGCTTGCCAATACCAAATGTCGTAAATTTAGGAAACTATAACAGTTACATTTCCCAAATTTTGTACAATAAACTTAAGTGTCAATGTGAACATTTTGTGCAAAAAATGGGCGGAAAAGAAATAGTGGGCGTGTCATCTCTCATATAAAGTTAACACCAAAATTTTTATATCTGTGAAACTATAAAAGTTAGAAAGCTCAAATTTTGTACGACTAGCATTAGCTTCAATATTGAATATTTTGGACAAAAATTGGTACACTAGAAATAGTGGGCGTGGCACCTCCCATATAAAGAAAATATTAAATTATCATATCTGAGAAAATATAACAGTTAGAGTTCTAAAATTTTGTCGGAGCCACTTTGGTATCAATATTAATATTTAAGAAAAATATGGGCGGACTAGAAGTAGGGGGCATGGTACCTCCCATATGAATTAAATGCAAAAATTCGTATATCTGGGAAACTATTGGAGCTGGAATGCTCAAATTTTGTACAAAGAATTTTGACATCCATGAAAACATTTATCTAATAAATTAGCGGATTATAAAAATAAAAATTAAAAACAAAAATTAGTATATCTGGGAAACTATTAGAGCTTGAATTTTTAAATTTTGCACGGGAAACATCTATCTATCGGGGGGTGGCGAAGCACACCGGGTATTAGCTAGTATCTTATAAAAAGATACAGTAACAGTTACAGTGACCTATCAAACTATGTAAACTGTTGTTTACATATTGTTCTTTGCATCAAGTGTTTCTCTTCTTCTTTGAAATTTTGCGATCTTATCAATGCGTTGAAGTATTTCAAAAAGTGCACATGTGTTAAAGGTTAATAACACAGGTCAACAAAATCGCAAAAACATTATATCTGGAATAATTCTGCAAAATTATTGTTCCTTAGGCTTGATATAGTGTAGAAAGTCAAATGAAACTTTTCCATCACGTCACATTTTTAACCCATTGAGGACCGAAGAAAATTTGTTTCCTCGAGAAGTTTTTAGGTTATACAATTTTCCATGTAATAGCTAGAGGAAATTAGTCATACATGTTTTATAGGCAAGACATGGCGCTACAAAAATGTAGTACTAGTAGTACTTTAAAATTGTAAAAATCAAGAATTTCTCAATTAACCCTCATAAAACAATGGAAAAATGAGGGATAAGGAGTGTGTGTAGAGGATAATTTGTATTTGATATATCTAATACAAGACCGCAGATTTCAAAAATAGTGAAATTTTTAAAATCGCATTGATAGAAAATGCGTAGACACCAAAAGTTTGAAAATAATAAAAATCCAAGTTTAAATAATAAAGCTAACAAAAAATTTGAAAAAATTGTATCTTGAATAATTTTGTTTAATTCTTACTCTTAAGACTAAATGTAGTGAAAAAAGTAACATGAAACATTTCCACCACATTACACTTTTAACCCATTGATGACCAAATGAAATACACTATAGAGCAAAAGTAAACACTTTTTTGGTGTAATTTCTTTTTTTCGGGGGTATTTTTTTAACGACCCAGAGGAATTAAAATATAAATTGTAGAATATAATCCTCAAGATCCAGTTTGAAATATATGTACAATAAATATTAATATATTTGTTTGTGTAATATAAAAAAATAAAGAAAACTTAAAAATATAAAAGTGTTAAATTTTGCACCATTTTCTGATTGGATATTTAATCGTGATTTATTCTGTAGTTTAAATTTGCAAATAAAAAAAAAAATTAAAATTTATTATTCAATGAAGAATGTCTAGTGCAAATACAAACTTGTTAGAGTTCTGCAAAAGCTATTTAATATGCAATAACCTTGATAAAATTCTGTAATAGTGGAAATAAAAAAATTATAATATGTCGAATTTTGCAAAGATTATCGTTAAAAAAAATCGCAAGGACTTAAAACTATCTCAAACCTTGATGATTACGTTCAAAAAGACGTAAAAAATATTTTTTATTAGGCAAAATCATCGATTATGTTAATTTATTAATAGAGATGCTGAACATTTTTTGGAAAATAACTAAGATCAGGGAATAAAAGATTTCATTAAAACCTATCAAATTCAATAATAGTAGAGCTAGTATTCAAACTGTTTGCAAATAACATAAAATATATGAAAATATTTGACAAAAACCACAAAATCTGTAATTATCTATTAGATAAAAGTTTATGACCCTTTTCAATATCCTGAAATCTATTAATCTTGGGTCATGAAATAATGAAAATAATGATTTTTTTAAGGTTTCAAAATAAATGTTCGTCTTGTATTGCTACGATATAAAAACTTTAAAATAAAGGGATTGTTATATAGCGAATTAGGGAGCTATCTCACACCTAGAAGTCGGTCTGATTGGACTAATTAGCGGAATTATGTCTTAAAAAAAAAAAATATCCTCAACTTTTCGTTAAAATGTGCTCACATTCAGAGTAAAAGATATTGAAAATATGATATTACGTCATAATATTCACCACGAATTGCAGTCTAATATTAATATTTTCATAGCAAATCATGTTCATAACTTTAGAATAAGTTTAAAATAAGGATTTGATAGTTCTTGAGGGATGTGTACACAGAGAAAACAGATTAATTGTGGCAACCGAATTTATTGCCAATCGAATTTGGTCGGTTGCATATACATCACATGATTCGGTTGTAACTACCGAATAAAGATAGTATATATAACCATACAATTTGATTATTAGAATTAAATGTACTAATGATTATTGTGAATGATACACACGAAAAAAATATTTTTCAACTAATTTTATTAAAAAAAGTCAAGTCTATAAAATAGAATGAATTTTATAAAAATACGTGTTATATTATTTTAATTTATTTGAAGATAAACTTGTGGTTAATTGCATTTACAGAAACAACATGTTTTAACAACCTCAAATTTTACTTTAAATTTTAATTATTGTAACAATGATAAGATAATAGGTAAATGGTACCAGGTCCAAATTCAGTTTCAAATTAACTATACACTAACTAAAGGCAAAAACAGTTACATTTATTTCCAAAACAAATAATTTGAATTAATTTCAGGGCATTGTGATGAACATACTGTATAGTATATATATAAGCTAAGAGATTTTAGATATGGAATTACTCGAAAAATTCTGTGAAGTCATGGTCCTCGAAGTCTAATAATGTGGATTTTCAATAACATTAGTTTAGTGATTTATATTGATAAAGAAAAATCATAGAACTTGGTATCATTTCCCTATAAAAACTTTTATGTCATGTGCTATAAAATTACACTGAATATGGCTGTTTTTTCCCTCGTAGTTTAATAGTCATTTATCTTCATTTTAATAGAAGCAACAATTTCCTGCTATAAATAAATTCTCCTTAATTTTTAATTTGTGAATTCACCTCTGCCACACACATCTAAATCACCGAATCACGAAGTGGCAACTTGAAAACCAAACATATGGTGCTGGTCAATACGTATAAGTAGTTTTGACTGTTAATACCTAAAAAATGCTTTACATATTAGATTATAGTTACCACTATTTTGCATTTGCTCGTTGTGCTCACTTAAATAACGGAATTATGAACTTGAAATTAAATCAAATGGTGCGGTTGATTACCTATAAGGAATACCAATACACTTAGTATTAAATTCTACAAACATTTCTTAAGACATTAAGCTTTAATCACATAGACTTTATATATACATATGTACAAATATGGAAAACCATATTAATCCTTTATTTTACAACTGGAAAAAATATACAAACCATTTTTTGTTCAAAACCACCTTTAAAGTCGCCAGCGTCATCTACGTTATTTTACACAAAATTTCTTATTACTGCAAACAATATTTGCACCATTATTCAAAATTATTTTGTATAAATTTTCTTATTTTTGAAATTGTCTGCACAATATATTATTCTTATTTTTTTTTACAATTTATAATTAAATTTTTAAATGTCACAAGAATCTACCAAATATTTGGTTGTGAAGCCCGAATTAAGTTTGCTTTTGATAAAACCGAATTTTAAAATTATTGAAACAAATTTTTGATTGCAACTATCAACAATTATATACTGAGTTCTTATATATTAATTAAAATTCGATTGACTCTTTCAAATATTAGAAAAAAATACGAAACGACAGAATTAATTTAGACAACTGAATTTACTTTCGTGAAAGTTCTAATTCCATTACAATAATGATTTTTACATTATAAGCATAGAAAATCTGTTCAAATATTAATATTTTTATAATCGAAATGAAATATTAGTTATGATTACCGTTTTCTAACCAATTTGTTTTTCTGTGTAAGAAACCCAGACTAAAATATACTTAAAATATGAAATATATACATTAAAGTGAAATTAAAAATCCTAGAACATCAGCCAGGAAATGTAATCAGTGTTTCGAATGACTGCTTAAAGCAGTCGTAATTTTCTAAACAGTTGCTTTTTTTACAGCATCTTGCTGAAACAAGTTTACTTGATTTAGTTATCCACCACATACTAACTAAACACATTTTGCTGCTCACACACAAAACTGATTTAAGCAGCATCCAGTTTTTATTTTGTTCAGCAGTCAAATTAAATAAGCAGCGCACTCACTCAGTTTTTTACTCAGCCAGTTTATTTTACGTCTTAGTCGTGTGCGCTCAGCACAACGTAGAAACCTTTTTCAGCAACGTAAGAACAACTGGATAGTAAGACTGTACAGTTCTGCGCAGTCAATATACAAAGTTGTTTGGTTATGGTTTTTACATTTAAGAAGGAAATGAAGTGGTATAGTTTTTAAATGAAAACAAATAGAAAACGGTACAATAAAATACTATGAATTGTATTAAAGATATTTATATGTAGATTTATTAATTTTAATTAAAAAAACAAAAATTTTTTGTATAATATATTTATTTGCAATTTATTTAAAATTTTTGTAGAACTTTTATAAAAATATTAGATAATATTTAATATTAGTAGATGAAAAAAATATTAACTAAATATTAAATATTGTTTAAATTAAAGAAAAAAATTAAAAAAAAAAATGTTTGTTCTTTTGAATAAGAAGAAAATTTTGTTATTTTGTATAATTTTCTTTGTTTTGATCTATTAAAGAAATTTGTAGTTAAGCTTAACTTTTGGACCCAATAAAAGCAATGTTTAATTGAATTAAAACGTTAAATTGTAATACGAAACTCTTTTTATTTTTTATATATATATATATATTTTTTTTTTTTTTAATAAAGGGTGGTTCAAAGAGCTTTTTGTCATTTTTAAAATGCAATAACTGAGAAACTAATAAATATATTTTCATAACCTGATATAAGTCCTAATAATATGTATATATATACAATATTATACTGGTCAGAATCGTATATTATAACGAAATAATAAAAGAAAAAAAAAAAATTTGGACACTTTCGGTAAAAATTATGGCTTAGTTGAAGATGGAGGCGTACATTTGGAAAAAAATTATATATTTTAAATTTGCAATACATATGACTATTAAATGGAAAAAAGTAGTTCTAACAATTGTATATTTGACTAATTGATTATACAAGTATGTAAAATTTATGTTGAATTTTCTGTATTTTTTCATCGATATTGTTAGTAAGTTAGAATTTGCGAAATAATAATCACTAGATCATTAATACAAATAAGAGTAAATTATCTCAAAAATTGTTTATATTTGTAAATAAATTGTCGCCTTTTTTAAATATTGAACAAAATTAATCAAAAAATTACAAAGTACTATAAAACCTGGAGGGTTATTTTGTAACTAAATTCGAAAGGAAAATCTTTCGAATTTGTATACTTTATACATTGAAATTCGAAAGTGTTTTCTTTCGAATCGAATTACACAATAACCCCCATGGTGGACAAAAATTATTCTGAGCATAATGGCCCAAGTTTTTTTTTTATTATTTAGGGAATTTCAAGTCTTAAAATATATATTATTAAATATTAATAATCACAGAATTGAAAATATCTTAACTTTTATTAAATTGATTAAGGATCATATTTAGTAGAAAAAATAAAAATTTTAATTTTAGAGTAGATCCGTGTGAGTGAAAAAAAACTATATGAAATTTAAAAATTTTTCCTAACATATGGACCTACTATTCCGAAAGATATAATATGGAATGTAGCACCCCAACAAAAATGGAACTAATAAAGAGCTGAAGGAAGTACTTAGTGGTGAAAAAGTGCTGCAGAAGTTCTTTTTCTAACCCATGATTGTTATTGGTAAGATGTTCTTCTTCTATATTTCTAGTTCATTTCTTTTGCAGTTCATTTCTTTCGCAGTACTATGTTTATAAAATTTTATAACAAAAATTCTGTTTTAGAGATATCAAAATATAATGAATATGATTTAAAATTTATAAAATTTACATTTTCTTAGAAATTATTAACCTTTTTTCCCGCTAGAAATTCATTAATTTTAATTTTTTTGGAAGTAATTATTATTAAATTTTAAAAAAGTTGAAACAAAGTAGTTGTAACAAAAAAGTATATATACACTTTGTTCTACTTTTGAAGAGATGAAAGTGTTTTTTTTTTTTGCTGGGACTTTTTAAATAAAAGTTAGCGCATTATAATTTGATTTGTTAATGTTTTACAATATTTAAATTTTGAAATAAATAGAATATTTCTTTGATAAATTGTTTAATTGACTATAGTTTTCCGTTTAAAACTTTTATTTATTAGCAGATGATCTGCTTAATTTTGATTCGTTTGTTATTATTAAAAATAATTCATTACTCAACAACCCTTCAACTCCAATTCCAATTTGTAAATAGTGACATAATTTTACTAAAAGAGAGTTACATATGTATATAATTTTCCAGCAGTTGGTTATATTTTATAAAACGGATAATTTATTATAACTTACGTGTAAATCTATAATTACGTAAATCTTAAATATTATATAATTGTTACTTACAGTGCTATTCTCTAATTCCTGACAATTATCATTAATTAATAATTACTTATTATATGCTTTTATGAGTGTGACAACTATCACCAAAAATATATAAACAATTTTTTTTTTCAAAGCTATTTTTTTTTTTTTTTGTCACTCGGTCGAGAATTGCACTGTTATTATAATTATTTTTGTATAATCAAATGTCTTATTGTTCGGCTGAGGTATCAATAAAAGTAAAAAATTAATTAAGACATTAAAGCCGATCAATAAGAAAATAATAAATTAATAACCAAAAAGTCATCAACAGTCTAAATTAATAACCAAAAAGTCTTCAACATACAAGTTAATGATTTTTATTTTTAGATAAATAAATAAATAAATAAATAAATAAATAAATAAATAAATAAATAAATAAATAAATAAATAAATAAATAAATAAATAAATAAATAAATAAATAAATAAATAAATAAATAAATAAATAAATAAATAAATAAATAAATAAATAAATAAATAAATAAATAAATAAATAAATAAATAAATAAATAAATAAATAAATAAATAAATAAATAAATAAATAAATAAATAAATAAATAAATAAATAAATAAATAAATAAATAAATAAATAAATAAATAAATAAATAAATAAATAAATAAATAAATAAATAAATAAATAAATAAATAAATAAATAAATAAATAAATAAATAAATAAATAAATAAATAAATAAATAAATAAATAAATAAATAAATAAATAAATAAATAAATAAATAAATAAATAAATAAATAAATAAATAAATAAATAAATAAATAAATAAATAAATAAATAAATAAATAAATAAATAAATAAATAAATAAATAAATAAATAAATAAATAAATAAATAAATAAATAAATAAATAAATAAATAAATAAATAAATAAATAAATAAATAAATAAATAAATAAATAAATAAATAAATAAATAAATAAATAAATAAATAAATAAATAAATAAATAAATAAATAAATAAATAAATAAATAAATAAATAAATAAGTAAATAAATAAATAAATAAATAAATAAATAAATAAATAAATAAATAAATAAATAAATAAATATATAAATAAATAAATAAATAAATAAATAAAAATCACAACAAATACATATAAATATAATGTCTTTTTTTATTTATCTTTACAAAATTTCTATATTTGTTAAATGAAAAACTTTTTTTATTTAAAATTAATAAAATAAAGATATATGTATGTAATATATTCAATAAAATTCATATTATTTTATTGGACCGTTTTCTATTTGTTTTCATTTAAAATAATCAACTTCATTTTCCTTCTAAAAATTAAAAACAAAAACCAAACAACTTTGTGTAATAGACCAAAACAAAGAAAGTTATACAAAATAACAAAATTTTCTTCTTATTGCAAATAACAAAAATGTTTTTAATTTTTTCTTTAATTTAAACAACATTTAATACTTAGTTAATATTTTTTCATCTACTAGTATTAAATATTATCTAATATTTTTATAAAAGTTCTATCATCTTAAATAAATTGTAAATAAATATATTATATAAAAAATGTTTGTTTTTTTTTAAATTAAAATTAATAAATCTTCATATAAATATCTTTAATACAATTCGTAGTATTTTATTGCACCGTTTTCTATTTGTTTTCATTTAAAATAATCAACTTCATTTTCCTTCTTAAATGTATAAACAAAAACCAAACAACTTTGTAAATCAACTGTACAGAACTATACAGTCTTACTATCCAGTTGTTCTTACGTTGCTGAAAAAGGTTTCTACGTTGTGCTGAGCGCACACGACTAAGACGTAAAATCAACTTGGCTGAGCAAAAAACTGAGTGTGTGCGCTGCTTATTTAATTTGACTGCTGAACAAAATAAAAACTGGTTGCTGCTTATTTCAGTTTTGTGTTTGAGCAGCAAATTTTGTTAAGTAAGCATGTGATCGAAAATGAAAACTTAAACTGTTTTCAGCGCAGTCGCCAGTTGAAAAAAATTTTTATGTGCTTAAAATTAAACGCTGAATGTAATGACACTATGGGATAAAATTTGTTTTGGTGCTTTATTTATATTTATTAACACCATGACTTGTAAAACTATGAAACAAATTTGCGAAAAGAAAGTATTATCGTATATTGCTAAAAATATATTTTATATTAATTTTTCTTAGGTGGTGCAAAACTGAACACTTTTTATTTCAAAAACATCTTAATTTTTTGCAAAACCTAAATTAGTTTTAACACTTTTTATTATTCATAACATTAAATAAATTCATAATGAATTAATACACACATAAAAAAAGATTGGTTGGAAAAAAAAGGCTACTATAAAAATTTAAGAGAATTAAATAAAATTTTATTTCAGGTATTAAAAATATATAAATCTATGAGATTTTTGATACTTGTAATAATATTTATATTTTTATAATGTAATATGTGTTCTGACAAGAAACCATATTGTTGGGATAACCAATAAATTAGTAATTTACCAATTCGATTAAAACAACTAATTTAAATTCATTTAAATTAATTTAAACCTAATATATTTTGGCTGCTTCAAGCAATATTCGTTTACATAATTTATTTTCAATTTAAATTATTAACCTTGTTTAATTCTTAACAAAATTTGGTCACGATGAAAGAAACTCATTCATATCATCCAACACAAGGCGAATTCAATTTATTAGAATTTCGTTTTGATGTCTAATAAGTAAAGAAAAAATATTATTTTGCCATTCTATTTAAAAATTGGAAATTCTATTTTGAGAACCGAATTTGTATGTAGTGTTGCAGTTGTAGCTACCGTTATTTTTAATCATTCTAATAGAATAGGTATATATATCTAATAACTAATTGGTATATACAA
Source organism: Protophormia terraenovae (assembly GCA_951394005.1). Lineage (NCBI taxonomy): Eukaryota > Metazoa > Arthropoda > Insecta > Diptera > Calliphoridae > Protophormia > Protophormia terraenovae. Next base: position 34,440,716 of record OX596075.1, read on the forward strand.
ATTAAATATTCAGCAAACTCAACCGTTTATTGTGACAGTTGGGGCAACCGACCAAATTCGATTGGCTAATTTGGTTGCCACAACGAAACTGTTTTCTCTGTGTACTATTAATTACTTTTTGTATTACTTTAAAATTTAAAGTTTAAAGTTTAAATGATAAGAAGATATCACAGTTACAAAACAAGTGTTCACTTGTTCTATAGTGTATGTAAGTACCAGTGTTTCCAGGACTTGGGAAAAAAGAAGCTAAATTAGACTTTTAAAAAGCTCTGAAAAGGCTAAATGTCCCAAAAAAATAAAGCCAGAAAAAAGCTAATATATTGTTTTATTAAAAAAACGCATTTATTTTTTTGTTCTTATTAGTTTTTGGTATTTCTTAAAGATATTTTAGAGAATTTATTAATATCACCTAAATAGTATCTATGGGTAATAAAGTTTGTTAAAAAATAATCATAATGTTTTTGTGGAACTATGCTCCGCAGGCGAAAATTTTCGGTAAATATAAATAATTTCGATTTTTTCTGCGAATTAATATACAAAAATGCTTAAATATATGATTCTGTTAAAATAAATTTAGTAAGCTTTTAGCCTTTTTAAGGCTATATTTAAAATCAAAAAAGGCTAGAAAAAAAGCTAGAAGCTAAAACGAAAATTTTGAGGCTAAAAGCAAAATAAAAAGGCTAGATTTAGCCTTAAAAAGGCTAAACTGGCAACACTGGTAAGTACCTCTAAGAAATTTTTAGGTTATATAATTTTCTGTGTTTTTCTTCTTATTTTATAGAGAAGGAATAATGCAACAGAAATATAGAATGTGTCTTTAACATGCCCTCATTAGCATCTAAAAATCTTTGAAATTGCTAAAAGCACTGAAAAAAATAGGAAAAATGAGCGAAAAACAATGCTAGCTTTTATATCAAAACGCTGTTATTGAGAGATTATATCAACGCATATGGAATCCTACTTTGGTGATAGAGAAAAAAATGGTGATAACTATAGTTTATAGTCTGGGATCTCGGGAAGTCGAAAAAATGTTCGTGTTTCTTGGTAAAATATTACAGTAATATCAAAAAGTAATATTAGAAGAACGAAGAAGTACCACAAAGTCCCCTCTTATGGATTCTCATCTAATTAGGACCATGTTTATTTAATTTAATGTTTCTAGGTTCTGAATTATATTATAAATTAAAAAAGCACCACAAAGCACCGTCACGCTTACTGTATTAAAAGATAGATAGGGTACCAAAAAAGAGCCAAAATCCCGGATTTCTCACTAAAAGAGCCGAATTTCAGAGAAATACTAGAAATCTATCTGATTATTTTTTAAGTGAATAACGATAACTATTCAACTTTTTTGTATCTCTATAAGTTTAGGAGATATAAGGTGAATGAATTTACCCGTTATTATAATTTTTTACTCCCTAAACATTCGAATATTCAAAAATCCCATCTTAGCGATTCTATTCGGTAGGATACCAATCTACAGTCAAAATTTCATCTTTATAGCTTTAACCGTCATTTACCGGGTACCATTTTTAACTTTAAAGCATTTCTTTATTAATAAAGATATAGCCTCGAAACTTCAGATCCTCGTAATTAAGGTGCTTATACAGCACAAAAACTGACTGGTCTATATGTAAAATGGCTTTAAAGTTGATACCTACGGGAGTCAATACCCATGGTACCCGGGTACCTCCATATAATTTTTGTATTTTGCACTGCAATTAATATCTTTTTCGACTATTTATTACTGAAAATCTTATTTTCATTATCTTTTGATTAATATAAAGTAAAAATTTTACTAATTTTTTGTTTAAACTAGGAAATAAGCATATCCATGACAGTCAAAATTACCAAATTATAAGTAGTGACTCCATTAGGATTTGAAGGAGAAATAAGCTTTTTTTGATATTTCTAAGCTATTTAGAAGCTCCAGAAAAAGAAATAAAAGATAGTGTGTGACAAGTTAAATAATTTTCGAATTGTCGCTGTTTTGAGCCAGTATTTATGAATATGAAAATGATAACGCATATTTTAGCTGTTTTTATATCTTTCACCGCATTGACTTTGGTTTTTGTGAATTCCTTTCAGTTTCTCAATATCATGTAGTAATGTTCACCACTTTTAATCCAAAATATCATGCAAGTGTTCAAGATATTGAAATTTTTTCCTATATTCGCGCTAAGGAACGTAAACTTTCCATATTGTAGCTCTAAACATTATAAGACGCTATGACAACACTGACAACATTCCTTAGTGTTGTAAAAAAAGGTTATTCTTGGACGTGACGTGACCTATTTTCGGTCAGAATATTTTATGCATCCTGTGCTTAATTGTGGATGAAGTCAGTGATAATATTCTTTGGACTGTAAGAACGTTATAGTCTTTCTTGACCGATTTTCTCAGAGAGTTTATATGGAACGTGTGTTTTATTTTAGTTCAAAAATTTATATTTTTTGCAATATTTTGTTTAAAAAAACGTGATGTTTACCAAAACTAATTTATGCACTTTATAATGATTTTCGCATATGGACCACATATGGAGCTATGGATTTTTGAGGTGCGAACCTGATAAAAAATGTTATAGATTAGTTTTTACGTTAATTAAAATTATTTTATAAAATTAAATAGGGTTTCTAACCTCCATAAAACTTTTATATGTACTAAATTATGCAATACAAAAAAAAAATTATGGATGTCAAAACCCGATTCTAGGAGAAAAATTGTATGGGGACTTAGTTGTTTTGGGTAACCATTATAAACTAATGTTAACAGAGCACGTGTCTGCTCATACAATTATTTCAAAAACTACAATTTCTAGCTTCATTAAAAATGTATTATGGACTGCAAGACGGACGGACGGAATCGCTTAAATAATCAAACATGTCTTTCTACATGTTTTTATCAATTTACTTTAAGACCTGGGGCTAATTAAATGGTTGAATTAAATATTTTGTATAAAATCATTGTTCAGATTTTTTAAATAAAATCAACGAAAATTACGCTATGGTACCCGGGTACCACGGGTATTGATTAACGTTAATTTTTTTGGGTATATACCGTAGGGTTAACATTCGTGTTGTTTATGTGAAAATGCCGAAAACACTCAGCCCTGCACTATGGGCGCCTTTTCCTGATTTAGAATGACTTGAATGAATTGCTTACAATTAACACGTATTAAACAAACTTAAAATTCTATGTCCTTAAACATTTTAAATTATTTTTACTAATCATATTTTAATAAATGTAGAATTAAACAAAAGTGATATGTTTGTTTACTTCTTTCAATAATTAAATTTAGGAAATTATTAACATTACTTCCTTTTATAATTTTTTAATTTTTTATAAATTTTCCCTTCACTTTTTGATAGGAAATCATATAATAAAACCTAATTTAACTTTTCTTAATTTCGGATGAACCAAAATATGTTTTGGCAAAATCATTTAAAATAGATTAATATTTACAGCATAAGATTGTACAAAACATTATATTTACGTGGGAATAACATGATTTAAATTTTAAGATATTATATACATATTCCTATTCTACTCCTTTAAAGTATACGTAGTTAGTGTAATATAGGAAACATTTGTTTTTTTTAATAATTCTGACAAGGAAGGTATTTTAGAAAAAAAAAAAATGTACTAAAATATTTAAAATGAATGAAATTTCATGTTTTCCTACATAATAATTGGTGTGGCCATATGTTTGTTGTTAAAATTTTTAAATTCTATTTTTGAAAAGTTTATTAAAAAGAAATTGAATGTCATGGAACTTTTATAATATTAGCAAAACGCATAAACTAATAAATATAACTAATACAGCCTATTAGTACAAAAAATGTAAAACTCGGAATTTGAATTATATATGGGCAATTATCAAAAAATTTTAACCTGGCCGAAACTGAATTTATAATTTTGTGGTAATGATATTTTAAACAAATCGGTTACAGATCTGAACTCACAAGACTTGAAACTAATAGAGTGCAAAATTTTAGCACAATAGGTTTCTTTTTCTAACCGTGATTGTTGTTCAAAGAATATAGAAAAACTGATAAAAACTACTTAAGTTTTTACCATTCTTCTATAATTTTTGTTCGCGCGTTTACACTTTTTGATCTTACTCTTTCATAAGTAAACTAATCGGACTTTGTACATAAATTCCGCACCACCTTTGTTGTTGTGCACACTTTCAACAACTAAAAACAGGGTAGTAAAGTTTTGATGACAAAATTTTTTGGTTTTTTAAATTTTTCAGTTTTTTGGTCGCGGTCTGTGCGCCCCTCCACCGAATACAAAATTTGGGATAGGAATTGATACTTGTTGTAATTGTGCGTATTTTGCGCTATATCTTTTTAATGTGCCCGAAATAGTCAACGTAGTAGATAGTCTCAAAGTTTGGAAAACAAGTACGAAAATTTTTCAAAAAGTCAGTTTTTCGCGAGTCACATTCACATTTTCATATGGAATTGCTTGGATTACTGCGTGAACTTAGTTTTTTGGTACTTTACATAACAAAATCAGAGGAGCATTAAAAATAAATTTAATACAAAAATTTCATGAACTTTTTGAAAATTATGCAAAAATTGCACTTTTTGTTTTTGCATTTTTATATAGAAAATTGCAATTTAAACAAATATTGGATATATAGATATAAGAATGGTGATAAATGTAATTGATTGGGATCATAAATTTAAGTCAAATTTCGTTGATAATTGAAAACAGGACACTTTTGTCAAAACACATTTTGCTAAGGCACATCGTGTGGACAGCAAGAAATCAATAATAATTGACATAATTAGTAGGTGTTTGTTATGCTTAATAAAAATTCGGAGGCGCATCAAACAATTTTGAGAGATAAACATTTTATGGACCAAAAAATATTTACTTGTGTTAAAAAAGGATCACATTATTAAAAAGCATTTCATTGTAATAAACTCTAACAAAATATATTTTCAATCAATATATGGAGAAATACCTTAGATTCGATCCAAATTTTTCACAAAATTTTTAAAATTTTACTAGAAAACCCTAAAATATGCTGCACTAATACCAACAAACATTGAAAATATCATAAATTTTATTTGAATAAGAGCCTATTTACATTGGGGATTATCGCAGGGATTTTTTATGATATTTTGTTTTCAAGTTGCTTCGAAATCCCTTCTACATTTACACATATAAATTTGTATTGTGAAATTTTTTAAAAAATGTTTGACAAAAAACAACAAATCAGAAAAATTAAAAATAAAATTGAAAAAATTTCCTGAAATTTTTAGTTTTGCGTTGACGTGCAACTTTTCTTACCCCGATTGCTTCTCTACACCTCTTGACTACAAACGTAAAAGTTGCAGCGATTTTTTCCAAGGGAAATCCCCAATGTAAATGGGCTCTAACTCAGTAGGTTTTGATATTATGTGTAATTTTGACCAGAATTGTACATAAACTTCTAGTTTGTAAAAATTTGTATATGTTTAACTTTAAACCGCCATAACTTTCGCGCCCCTCACATGAAATGATTAACGCGAACTGATTCTACATGCATTCGAGTCACTTTATATGTATACAAAAGGATTTTAATGTGCCATCAAAAAAAGTTAATAATTTTTTGAAGGGCTAAAATCAAAAAATGTTGATAATTGCCCATACGCATGTATAATATTTAATATCCGTTACTACTCAATATTTAGCTATGTAAATCGAACACCTATCAACTCTTGCAAATTAAACAACGAAATATTTTTCAGATAACATTACATTTTTCAATGATTTTCTGTTAAGAATATGGTCCCCTTTTAATCTTTTGAGTGCGTTTGTACACAAAATTATGATTTTCAAAAGTTAATAATGTGTGTGTATATGATGTCGAAAAAATAATAAAAAAATAACAAGACAGCAGGAAGTCAATTACATAACTTTTTATCAAGCACCCGAAAACGTTTTATTTTTATTTTTCAATCAAAATAAATATCTTTAATGTTCAAAATATTTTTTCATTTGTTGAAAAAAATATGTGAGGGATTTTTATTTTTAAAATAAATATCCATCAATGATGAAAAAAATAAATATCTTTTACGATAAATATCTTTAACGATAAATATCAGTTCGAAAAAAATTTCAAATGATTGTTTTTTTTATTCATACTTTTGTTTTGTTTTCAAAATATTTTTTTATTCAAATGAAATTGTTGTTGTTTAGAATTTTTTCCATCCGATGAAAAAAGTTCAATATAATTTTCAACTTTTGAAATAAATATCACAAAAGATATTTATATTTTTATTTCCATCATGATGAAAAAAATTAAAATATTGATGAAAATAAAAAAAATCATGATGGATTTTTATTATTTTTTGAACATTAAAGATTGTTTTTCGATTGAAATAAATATAAAAAGATTGTTTTTTTAGTATTAAAATCCGGTCTCTGCTTTTTATATAAGTATGTAAATAAAACTGTGTGGTTGACACATACATATGTACATCTGTATGTATGTCTGACTGTATTATTTTGTTATAGATATCACTTGTTTTATTATAAGTATTATTATATTTTTCACATCTTTAGCAGGAAATTAAAGTATAAATTAAGAATATGACAGGAAAATGAAAAATTGTTTACATACAAACACGCGTATGAGTATGTCTTCATCTACAAAGAATCAGTGTTCAGTTTCAACTCCATATGTTCAGTGGTGCACCAAAGTTTGCAGATGAATTTTATTTTTGATTTTTATATAAATAATACTGCCACAAAACAGATCTTAATTTTATACAATGGAGTCATTGTTGTAAATTTTCTTGCGTTTAATACTTTCAGCAAATTTGTTTAAAATTATGCATGTTATCTTAAAGTATGTTAATGGAAAACAAGCGCTAATGTTATATTCGGATCGGCCGAATCTATATACCCACCATCAACTTTTTCAAATATTTACGTTATATGTGAGGTGGGCAGTAAAGTGGGCGGACCACGCCTATTTTTTGTTTCCGAGTTTACATTGGTCCTTTAACTATTTGAACACAATTTCACCTTATATGGGATTTAGCCCATAACTGTTTTGTTTATTTACCGATTTTACCCATTTTCAATCCCAAACCTTATATACGACAAATATTTGTGCCAAATTTCGTCCCCCTACGTTGTCCCTTTCGAGCCCTATCCTGCTTTCAACAGACGGACAGACGGACAGACGGACAGACGGACGGACATAGCTAGATCGACTCAGAATCTAGCCAGAGCCCAGAAAATATATACTTTGTGGGGTCTTAAATGATTCCTTGGACATTTTACACATGGAATGACAAAATCAATATACCCCCCATCTTTTTGATGATGGATATAATAAAGCAAAATTAAGTCCAATTTATTTAAGATATAAATATGTTTTTCGACTATAATCAGGGTTGTCAGATTTTTTTGAGCCTCTGTCGCCAAATTGTTAATCAGAAATCGCCAAAAATCGCCAAAATTTAATTTTATATATTTTTTTAAGAAAAACTAAAAACAACTAAAATATTTAGTACTTCAAATGTTATATAATTTTAAAATGTAAATTCAGCATCAACAAAATCAGTGACAATTTTAGTAGCTAATAATAATTGAATAAAAAAATATTAATTTCAATACACTTTTCTGACATACATACACAGCTTAATTCTTTAATTAATTTTTTTAAATCGAATTAAATTTATTATCTTATTTTTTTTTTTTTTTTTTTTTTTTAAAGCATAAAAATAATTTAATTCATAGACTTATGTAAATTCATTGACTTACTATAAATTGAACTAATTCTATAATAAATTATTTCCCTAAAAAAGTAATTCACAATTATACAATTCAAGCTTAAAAAAATATATTGAATCATTCAAATTCTTCAATTCAAATCTTTTACAAATTAACTTTAGAAAATACTTTTAAATTCATTTTGTAAAAGACTAAAAAACAAAATATTACTAATTGTATGAAAGAAAAATATTTTTATTAAATTTTTAGGAGATTTGAATTAACAAAAATTTAATGAATTCTTTATCAATTAATTCAATTAGGAATTAATTATATTAAAACAGAAGCCTTTGAATTAAGCTATTGAATTATACAAGAATGGTATTGTGGAATGAAAAATTAGTATTTTTTAATTCAGAATTAAGATTTACGGGAATTAAGCTAAGATTTAATTAATTCTTTCTTTCCGCATACATAGATCAATTTTTAACAGAAAAATTTTAAAATTATATAATTATCCTATTAAACTTATAAATTTTTTCGAATAATTAATTTATTCATGAACGTTTTCTTTTCATTATGGCCCATAAAATCTTAATATTCATATTTGAAAGATAATGGAAAACAAATTGTAAAACATTTATTGAAAATATTTATAAATTAAGGAACTTTATTTTGTTAGGATCTTTATTTTTTTAGACGGCATTCATAAACAGCAATTTTTCTTGCTGCAAAAGGTAAAGTGAATGTAAATGTTTAGTATTCCCTTCTATTCTCTCTCCTACCAACTCAGAATTGCAGCAGGACAAATTGCTGTGGGGGTTTGTAAACACCTCGACTTAGATCTGGGGTTTTTACAAACCCTTGCTTCGTACATTTAATTTTGATAATTTAAAGGTATCTCTGAAAATATGTTTATTAAATTTCAAGTTTTAATAAAAATGAATATTTATTTGAAAAAATTAATGGCATATTCTCAATTTGATTTGTTAAATCAGGTTATATTTAAGAAAATAGTAAAAACATTGTATTTCAATTTATTATAAATTTAAGATAAAACCTTTGTATTTAATAATGGATTTTAAAATTGCTAATAAATGTCTTGCAATAGTTTTCGAATTTTTACTCTATATTTTTTGCAACTTTATTTTATAAGTATGGAGAAATTAATATACAAATGTGTGTTATCTGTTTAACGAAATACTTTTAATTTTATGTTTAAGCAAAAGGTCTTAGCGACCGCCTAAAAATTTTTATACGGACCCCTTGTTGAGAAACGCCGTTTTGGATAGAAAAATACAAAAAAATATACGTTGGCTAGTAAGAAAACGTAATTTTTTACTATTGGAATACCTATTTAATAAAATTTAAAAATAAGCCAAATAAATCGACACCTTGTTAAAAATCGCCAAAAAATTCGGCATGTTGCAAAACGGAAAATTCAGTCGCCAAGAGCAATTAAAAATCGCCATGTTTGGCGAAAAATCGCCACATCTGACAGCCCTGACTATAACAGAAGTCTACATTTGAGTCGTCATTAAACCCAAACTACCAAAACTATAAACATAAAATATGGTATAGAGATAGAGTATCTTATTGGTAATAATATGAGTTACATAAGAATATCATAATATGCCACACCCACATTTTACGCCTACTTTAAAAAAGTAATTTTTTCAATTTATCACGTTAATAATTATGCGATTTATATGAAGTTTGGCACATGTATAGAACGTCATTGGCTCTATCCAAAAATATGTTCTCATTGTTCGCCACTCTAACGCCACGTCTATATTCGACAACAATCCTTATTTATGCTATAAAAATGAAGTGTAAGTTTGTTTGTGCGTCTATCACGTACAGCGTTACCGTTGAGAATTTTTAAGAAGTGTCCAAAAAAAAGGGGATTTCAAAATAAAAAGTCGCCAAATAAGGGGATTTTTGGAAAAAAGAGGCCAACTGCTTTTAGACCTAAAAAAACTCCTTAAAATTTGTTTATTTGATAACAACAAAAACAAAAAAATTTGTATTTTAAGATAAACTACTAATAGCCTGTTTCTCTACGTCGAACGAATGCTTTCTTTCGCCTTCTAAGCGAAAGAAAACTGATTTGGGTTTCTCTAACTCACTTCTATGCGAACAATGAGTCGAACGACAAGTCGAAAGAAAACGTAAGTGTTTTCATATAAAATTGAGTTTCTGTATTTCGAACGATAAGAACGAAAAAGTCAAAATCAGTCACTTGCTATTTTGCTTTCGACTGGTTGAATTTTTTAATGAAAAATAGGAAAAATACCTACCAGTATATTACAAATGTTAATCAATCATGTTTATTATTCGTTTTGATAATTTTTGTATCGATAAATGACGATTTTGTATACAAAAAACAATTTGTAAAGAAATTTAAAAAAAAATTTGTCTTTTTTAATTTTTTTTTTTAATTATTTTATTTTTTCTTGTTTATTAACTTGGTTGTATCTATGTTTAAACAATTTAGTAGTAATTTTAATATTTTTACGAAAAAAATTACTCTTAAAGAAAAATAAAATAAAAACAATACGAAAAGACGTAACTCCATGCAAACGAAAGCGTTCCTACGAAACCCAAATTGATTCGAATTCGTTCGACTTGCTTTCGTTCGCTTAGATTTTCGTTCGACATAGAGAAACAGGCTATAAATCCAATTCTGTTACTAACAAAATAATTTATTTTTAATTATTTTACAAAAATTTTTATTATTGAAAAAATAAAGATTTAAACACAAAAATATTTGACATACAATCCTCTTTTTATTAATTACACTTCCGTACATTTGTACGAGGTCTTCACTCGTACTTTCAAATCCCTATCGAACAATTTAGGACTGAACTTATGGATCCACATGTATTAAGTCTGTTGGATAAATTATATTTTATTATTGATAATTAGTAAAAAAAAAACAAACACGTTCCCCCGAGGGATTGCTATGAGTAATATAAAAATATAAATTAGGATATATGTAAGTATTCATCTTATATGTTTTCTTTTATATCACTATACTGTGAAACAATCTCTAAATAATTAATTAATTTATTTAAATTAATATATAACGAGTCTATATATTTCAAACAACTTAGTTTCTCGTCATTTAGCATATAGTCTCAAAAAGTCGCCATTTAGTCGCCATTTCAAAAAGGGGCCAAAAAAGTAACAAACGAGGTTGAAAAAGGGGCGACTAAAGTCGCCAAACGGTAACACTGATCACGTATAAACAACTAAACTAATTTTCACGATATTTGACACACAGATAGTAACAGTGCCTATGCACAGAGGGCCAGATAGATAGATTTTTGGCCATAAGAATTTGAAAATAACGAATATTGCAAATTATTAGGAACATTTAAAAGCATGTTTTTCGAAAAAATTTTTTTTTTTGTTATCCATCTACACCTAATTTTCACGAAATTTGACACACAGATAGTACCAGTGCCTATGCACATAGGGCCAGAGAGATAAATTTTTGGCCATAAGAATTTGAAAATAACGAATATTGCAAATTATTAGGAACATTTAAAAGCATGTTTTTCGAAATTTTTATTGTTATCCACCTACACCATTTCCTTCTGTATCGATCCAAACTTAAAAAAGTTGTTAGAAATTAATTTTAGAAATTAATTTTATTTTTTAATATTTTCGATAATTTAATAGAATACAGATTTCAAAGTTTTCTTGTATTTTCGACACATTTATCGATTATAAAAAAATTATATTTTTGAAGAAATTAACATAACTTAAAGAAACATGTTGAGTCCGCCATTTTGTTTTTTCAAATTTTGATTTCAGTTTCAAATTAAGTAACTCTAAAACTGCTTATACACAAAATTTTAGATGGATCAGAAATTTTTTTAAAACTTTGGCTGCCATTTTGGTTCCGCCATTTTGAATTGTTTATTTTTTAGTTAATTTTTGGAATCAGCAAGTCCAATAACCTTGAAATATGAATTTTTTGCCATATCCGACAACGATAAAGGGTTCTGGCCAAAAATCTATCTCTCTGGCCCTCTGTGTTATGGTGGTTATAGGCTATGCCTACCTTTTTAAAACTTTCAAAAGGCTGAGCCGATTTTCTTAAAATTTTCACAGCATCATCCTATGTTTCTCTAGATTCAAGTATGATATTTTAGTCAATTAATATTTTCTTTTATATAAAGAAAATATTAATTTTCATATCTAAGGGAGTATTACAGTGAAAGCCTTAAAAAGTTCTGTCAGTAATTTTCATTTCAAATTTCAAATAGAGCGGATAGTTCCAGGGGAAGTAGTAAATATTTGCTATCGCCTAAAAAGGGGTAACGGCGCACCGTGAAAAGCTAGTAATATTTATAATAACATCTTTTCTATGTGAGAAATATTAATTTTATAGTAAATATGCAACACTTTGGAGTATAAGCAAGAAATACACAAAATTTAATAGTAGCATATTATACCAAAAACAAATAAATGCAAATTTAAAGAGTTTTTTATTTATTTGTTACATTTAGTCAAAGCCACAGGAAAACACACATCAAATTCGGCTCAAGGTGTTTTACTTTTCTTTCTATATAAATACATCTCAAACGAAATGTTGATGATTAAAGTCTAGAAAATATAACGTAAGAAGGATACATCCCAAAGCAATTACTTCTTAAGATAAGAATGAAAAGATAAAATAAAAGAAAATTCCAGCATAAAGCAATAGTTTGGAAAATTAATTTAGAAATGCATATTTAAAAATTCCTTTTTATTATACATATATACACATAGAAAAAAGATTGGTTGGAAATCGCTTACCTCAATATAAATTTAATAATTTTAACCAAATTTTTATTAAGCTTATTATAATTTTGTAAATATAAAAATATTTCTCCTTTTATAAAGATAAGATGGTACCAATGTTTAAATTAACGTTCCAATTATAATATAATTGTTTTATGTTACCAATATATTTCTTTTAAAAATTAAAATAATAATTTGGTATCATATTTAGAACTTTAATTAACGGGTTTATACCGAATATTTTAATTGTGACAATCAATATGACGCTAAACCTTATATTTGCGATACTGGTACTCCATGTTTAGTTGCATTAAACAATATTGTATTAGAGTCATTAATTGCAAAAGACCAATTCGGTGCACTTAATAGAAAATGTTGGTTTAATTTTTTTGACATTTATAAAAAATTATACAAAAATAAATTATGTTTATAAAACAAAAATTATTAAAAAAAAAGGAATCCAATATCATATTAATATTATGAAGCAACACATATCGTCACCGAAAATGCAAAACAACGTAACATCACTTTTCATAACTTTACAGGAGGCACTAAAAACTTTATAAAATCTAAACAAATTGTCCTACAAACAAGATTTTTGGGAAATTACATCCTTAAATATTGCCTAATATATTGATGATGAATAATTAAAATTTCATTAAATATTTTTTAAGTTATGTGGTTTTGTGAAGCCAAATAAACGTAACATCAATAAAAATTTTACAAAAATCGTAATTAAAAGGATTTTTGATAACTTTTAATCCAAAATTTCAATAGCCATTATGTTTTTAATAATTTGCAATCTAAATTCGTAAAAAAAAAGAAAATTTTTTTTTTATTTTTTAACCAATGTGATGTTACGTTATTTTTACTTGAGAAAATTATTGCCTTCTTTAATATTACCGTCATTTTTTGAGTTACAAGTCTGAAAATTTGTGGTCACATTTTTTTTGGAATAATGAAGTATATTTTATCAAAAACACAATTTTGAAAATTTTGATGTTACGTTGTTTTGCATTTTCGGTGACGATATGTACTACATATATTTTCAAATTGTTTAAAAGGAGATAAATAGTTAAGACATATATATGTAAGTAATAGCGTCTAACAAATAAATATATTTTAAAATTTCTGATAGAGCACATGTTTTCATTCTTTCAGTCCCAGTTAAGCGAATACTTTATAAAAGGAGTGAAGACAATTAAGGAGTGAGATCGAAAAATTCTTAACATACATAATATTCAATAACTTGGAAACGGTTGATCTTAGCGTTTTCATTATTTTTTTAATCATTTGATAATTTAGCACAGATCACAGAAATATATAATTTTTATGGTTCTAACCACTAATTATAAAATTGTGGACCATTTTTGAAAACCCTTTCTTTGGAGATTTGATAGTTGCTTCAGTCACTTTTTTGGAACAGTGTGCACATCTTCTGTTAAAATCTTCAGTATTTTGGGACACCTTTTTGTGCTCTTGAATTCACTTTTCACAAGAGCTCAATATCTAAGCTATGGACAATTTTGAAAATTGACCTCTCTTGGTACTAAAACTATGTTATTGATTTGGTACCACTCCAGAGCTTTCTTACCGTAGTGACAGATACCAAATAGGTCCAAAAATATGTGGACACGTTGTGCTTTCTTAAGAAAAGAAGAAGTCTTTTTTGCAAATATTCCTTTATGCATATTTTTGTATTTATAGATCCAAATGTATCAAATGACTTTCCTGTTTTGCCGCAACTGCAAAAAGCTTGTCATACCATGAATTTTGTAAAAAGATGTTTGCTGCTTTTGGGTCTTAAACTTATTTCCAACATTTCTTCGAGCATTAGCAATAATAATTTTTGAGACACAAGCTGCGAAGATTTTGCCAGTACCTACGTTTCTTCGTCAATTATACAGCTTGAGTATTTTTGTATGAAATTTGGTTTTAAATTCCGTGTCCTATTTTTGACTTGTAATTTTTTTTGCAGAATTCCAGTTTGGAATTTTTTGAACTTTGTATGTTATCAACTTTCCCATTAGATTTAAATTTTAGCACCAAATAGTCCAAGCACTGAGAAAACTGAGCTGATTTTCTACCAGATGTGTTTAGAGTTCCTTTCAATATGCCTTCAATTTTCTGGCCTTCCCAATATCATGTGGTCCTTTTTTCTTACCGAACTAGGTTTCACATCAATAGTCAAATTCTCCTGATACTGTTTAATAACATTAGAAACGGTTTTACGGACGACATTTAATTCTGTGGCCAATTATTTGTAAAACATATTTAGATTTTTTGAAATTTTTTAATAACTTGTAAGACGTAAATCTTTTTCGTCACTTATTTTGATGAAAATAAGAACAAATTAACATGGTTGTTATTAAAAATAATAACTGAAGTATTTTTCCATGATAACTAGATCAAAAAAAATTTTGAATATTGATTCCGAAAAAAGTTATGAGGCAAAATGTGTGTTAAGAATTTTTTGATCTCACTCCTTATATAAGGAATTACAATGGAAAAGATTTAAGTTACACAAAACTCCAAAACGTTGAGTCTGGGAATAAAAGCAAAATTTTTAATTCATACAAATTATTGATGTTGATTCATAATGTTCCCAGAAACATGGATTTCTCGTTAAAATAAACTGTGTTGCTTTGTGTATATGTAATTTTGTAACAGTAAATGTAGGTAGTATTTAATTTAAAATAAAGATACATATATACATGTGTATGCATATAAAATTGAATTTAATTTTCTTCTCAATCGAATAATCAAGAACCAAATTTTTTAGAAGTATTTCAGTTACTTCTATCATTATTTTCGATCGTCTCAAATGAATTGTTGTTCTAAATACAGTCATTTCAACCAATTATTTAGTATTAAGAACTGAAATATTTAGTAATCACAATAAATATTTGTGATAGTTGATGCAACTACCCATATTCGATTGGCGAAAAATTCGGTTGTCATAATGAAACCGTATTCTCTGTGTATATGCATGTATAAGTCATTTCTTTAAGTTACATTAACCAATTTGTGATTTCATAAAACAAATTGAATTTTGTATCATTGTCTTGTTATCGGCGAGGAAATTCAAGTCAATGGTCGACTTACAGGATACATGAACCTTAAATAAGAACATAACTGAATTATAATTTCTTTGGATCATCTATACAGTGTATCTTTATTTAATAATTCAATGGTTTTATGTTCACCAACAATAAATTATGACAAATATTTAACAGCGATAGAAACATCGAGGGAAAATCAAGAGAAAATCAAGCAAATTTAGAATATAATTAAACAAAGGTGCGTACAAGAGTTTGTTTACACAGAAAAAAGTTACGACAATCCAATTGTTTTATTAATTACCAAATTCGTCAATACAATTATTTTCTTAATTAAAAAGGCACCAACAACCGTTTTTGTAAATTTAAAAACAACTTTTGTTATTTAAAATTGTTAACAGTCAACAAATTTTTCAACAACGAATTTGTAATATTAAATAAAATTGTTGTTAGCAAGTAAAGAACTATATTTCAACAACAGGTTAGTCCTATTAAATAATTATGTTGTCAATATTATGTTGTCAATTTTTTCAAAATCATTTATTTTGCAAAAATTGCAAAATTAAAATAAGTGTTAGATTACAAAATATGTTTGTGTTTCAAGATTAAAAATAAATTCCAGATATGAGGTGGTTAATTTCCTTTGTGTCCAATGATTTATTTTTCACACGATGTTCGGAATATTTGCAATCAGTCATTCCTAAGTTCTACAAGTAAGGGAATAAGTATTTTTAATTAAAGAGATTTTCTTATTGTTATCATTGTTAGAATCAACAAATCCCAAAGGTTCAACCCAGATGCACAAATTTGTTCTCGTTTCTGTTTTTAGGCGAACTGTTAAAAATTAAATAATAAATTATATGTACAAATTTTACAGTAACTTCACATTTTAATACTTACATTTCATGAAGATAGGCTTAATTTTTTAACTATTAATATACCACTGCATTATCTGCTATAGCTAATTTATTCCCCCTCCAAAAATGTACAAAAATTTTAAAACAATATTGTAAAAATATTTTGTAATTTTTAATTTTTTGACACATTTTTTATTTTTTTCAACACGAAATTTTAATTAAAATTTTAACTGAAATAGTTGAGAATCAACTCATAAATTTGTAAATATGACAACGTACCATCAAAGTAATAAAAAATATTGTTAACATTTTTGGAAGTGAGTCAACAATACTTTTTAATTACTTCATAACTTTTGATATTTTTTTCTGTGTAAACGCAAAGTGGGTGAATTTAAATAGGAATTAGTGATTGCTAACTCACAAAATTCCTTTAAGGTATTAGCCGTTTAGTGATTGTTATGTCACGAAAACGATGTAGATTTCATAGAATAGTAATCGTCTAGTGATTATTTAGTCATGAAACGAAGATGAACATGTTAAAAATTAAAGTATTAAAACAATCGTCTAGTGACTTGCTAGTCACAAAACGATTTAGAGCATTAAAAAAGAAAAAATAATTCTGTTTAATGATTTGCTAGTCACGAAAATAAAATAAGTCTGGCCGCCTAGTGATACTTTAGTCAAAAAAGTGATCAGGTAGCCTGTAATTCGTTATTTAAATAAAAATCGATGTTAGTTCAAGCCAACTAAATGTTTAGTTAATCACAAAGTGGTTTGTTAAATTAAATAACACTCCTAGTGATTATAAAATTACGACGCGTATCTAGTCTTATCTGTGATAGCAGCTAACAGTGGAAGATAGAACTAACTTTCGGGTTTGTCCACCTTGAGGCAACAGTGGGGCAGAATCGAAATTTTTTGGAAATAAATCTGTAACTTCTGATCGGCTGATTTGATTTGCAAGAAATTTGGTATAGGCGTAGCAGAGGAGTGTAGGAGTGAAAGGGATACCCAACAGATCCCTCAGGGACGGAGCTAATGGGGCTTGGGTACCTCTGACATAAACATTTTTGAATCGCTTGCCAAATTGTTATAGTTTTTGAGTTATTTGCCTTTGAATTTTGAAGTACCTAAATTTTGCATGCTCTTGGCCCCTCAGAGGAGGAGCTAAAGAGGCCCAAACTTGGGTACCTCTGACATACAATTTTTTTAATCGCTTGCTAAATTTTTAAAGTTTGAATTTTTAAGTACCTCAATTTTGCATGTTCTTGTTCAAGTTTTTTTTTTTTTTTTTTTTTTTTCGTATAAATCCTAATATTTCCGTTCGATTTTATTTGTTTTTTCTTTAGCTAATTCAAAAACAAAATTATCTGTTGAATAAAAAAAAAGTCGATATCTTTACCGAGTCCAAAAATAAACAATTTTGAATTTGAAAATTGCAAAAATTACGACTTTTTGTATTTTTTTGGCCGAAAAGGTATCTAAACTTTTTTTTCTAAAATTATAAAAATTTTATACTTTCCTGAAAGGTATCTTCACAGAAAAGACTTCAATATAAAAAGCAAGTCCAATAATTCAAATGGTCAAGGAACACGCCCTCCCGAATTCGACCCATTTTATATGAAAGTTTTGAATTTAGTTTATATTTTCTCAAATCCCAAAGCACAAATCGGCAAACGGAATACAGTTTAGGAATTCGTAATATGCTGTTAAAAGTTTTCAATCAAAATCTACGGGACTTCGGAAAAATGTGGAAAATTTAAAAAACCCATTTTTGGGATTTTCGGCGTTTTTTGGGGAATTGTGGGATTCCTTTAACAAAAATTTTAAAGTTTTTTCACTTTCTCATTTTACACGATAAAGTATGTATCTACCAAAAATTTCATTTCTTCGTCCCAGAACAAAACTTAAAATTTTTGTCTACAAATATTAATGATACACAGGAAAAAGTCACCAGTCACCAAATATATTAGTAAAAATCGCATTCAATTAAAAACTTATTTAAATTTACACCTCTCGTCAAAATCATTATATCAATTACTAAAAACTGCAAAAAAATTAAAAACAGACAAATTTGTCCAATTAAAAAATTTATTAAATCAATCAAGTAAATGATTGAATGAGTTAAAAATAAAAATGAGATATAAAATCTTACTTAAATTTTATTTTGAATTAAAAATATTTATTAAATTTTGACGCAAAATGGAACAACAGTATTAATTGTATAACATATGGTAATATATTTTTCTGTGTATATACATCAAATTTGCAATTCCCTAAAAATAGATTATAGATATATTCATTGTAATAAAGTGTACTTTTATGAAAAATTTTTTAGAAATAAATAATAATACCTACATAGAAAGAAATATTTCCGAAAAAATGTATTTGATAAATCGACAAATAAACTATATTTTTTCTGTGTACTTCATTAAGAAATTTGGCCTTTTTTCGTTGATTTAAATTTTTATATAAAAGTTGTGAAATATGGATGCAAAAAAAAAAAAAACAAGATAGAAAGATATAGTCGTTCAAACCCGACCATATGATATCCTACAACTAATGCACCAAAATTTACCAACTTTCGAATTTCGACCGTAACTCCCCCTAGAATTGTTCTTTGGGTTGCGAAAATATACTATGTGAAATATAAGTGAAATCGGATATCGTTAACCCGTGCCCCATTGGACCTGAAGTATGTAGGGTGAGTTTATACGGGAAAAAGTTGGTATTTTTGCAGTTTTTAGAAAAATCAAATAAGATATAAAAAGAGAAAATCGATTAAAAAATTTTAAAGTTATTACGAATACCCCAGACCAATAATGTGTTTTAGAACACTTGTGTAAGGAGTGTACAACGAAATTTTTAATTTTTTGCTAAATGTTTAAATAAAGGCTATTTTCAATTTAGTATGAACCATAATTACTAAAAAATTCAATTTAGTTTCCACAGGATAATCCACAAACCTTTCCATGCTCGGTTAAAAAATTTTAAAATTTTTTAAGATCGTTTCAAAACTCCATTTTCAAACTTTAAAAAACAAATTTGAAAAAAATTAAAAAATTAAAACAGATTTATATAAAACACTATAGAAAATAAAATTAAAAAGAATTTGGTCATTACCTTGTTTGACTAAGCCGTACTTGCGATTTGAATTCTGCGGATTTCGACAAAAAGGCATTTTTTTGCCGTTTTTTTTAGATATAAAGTAAACTTTTTTTGAACTGATTTTCTAAACAAAATTATTATGTAATACACAAAGAAAAGTAAAAATGGACTTCAATTATGAAATTTCTTACATTAATTAATTTTTAATTGATTTTGCTTCAATCATCAAACTGATAATATTAATAACTAGAATAATTGATTTTATTATAACTGATTCTCTTTAAAATAGACATAATGAGGCGAACATTTTTGGAAATTGACTTAAATTTATTTTATTTCTATATTTTTATCGAAAAAAATGTTCATTTCTCTTTATATTTTATTAATAGCTGACAACTTATATAAAAAATAAATTAAAAACCAACTGGAAAATTATTTATATAAATAAGTAACATAATTAAATTCCAACATAAAATTAGTTAACAATTTTATTAAAAATATATTAAATATTACCTTTAAAATACGGAGGCTAAAGGTCAAAATTAGAAAAAATTAAAATTTGTAAGGAAAACATAACGAAAAATAATTTGTGTATATTTTACACTAAGAACTAGTGGAAACTGCAAATCTAGTGCACTCTGCCACATTTATTGAGTACTAGCTATTCCCGGTGTGTTTCGCTACTTTCTAAGGGACTATTACAGCCCTGTTCTAATTGATGGGAAATGTATTTCTACAAAATTTAAGACTCTACCTCTGTATGGATTCAAATTTGTTAATGCCAATGCTATAGCTCGATATCTGATATTTTTTTAGGAACGAAAAATTCCATTTTACTTTAAAATTATTCTGGTACAAATGAATGTAAAAATTCATTAAATAATTTTAATTTCACATTTTTTAACTCATGGTCATATCTGTAGTTAGGAAAGCTAAATTTAATTTATTTTAATTTCATTAAATATAAATAATCATTTAAAAACGTTTTGCACTCTAATACTCAATTTACACTTACACTTGAAATCTCGTTTGAACGAGATTTTGGAAAAACAAAATCTACCATGTTTACACTACATTTTTAAGACACTTTAGTAGATTTTGTTTGACAACTGCTTCTCATACAAATTAAAAATATTCACTAAATACTTTTAAATTAGCTCCGTGCTCCACAAAACTTTCTTAAATTAATTTTTTTTGTCTGTTTATGAACATTTTCAAAGAAAACTTTATTTATTAATTTTAAAAATATTTGTTTAAACCAAAATGTCATTTTTACTTAGAACGTTGTTGTATTTTACTAATACACTATTAGAAATATAGTGTTGAAAAACGATATTTTTCAAAATCTAATTAAATTTTAGTAGATTTTGGTAAAATCTTGTTAGAAACTAGATTTTGAATTGTATGGAAAATCTAATTAAAATCTTATAAAATTATGTAGATTTTACTTGAAATCTCATTTAAAATAGATTTTGTGGCAATGTAAATGGGGTATAATTAACGTGACCAGAGGGTTTTTGTCAAAAAGCGGACCCGAACGACTAAAAAGCGGGATTCTTAACAAAATTTTATGAAAAAAGCGGGATTTTGAACAGTTTTGTAAAAAAGAGGGATTTTATTTTCATGTCTCAATTAAAAATCTAGATCAGCTGTTCTCTCGCAAGCACTTTGTTCATGACCCAATTAGGGCATTAAAAATTGAGAACGACCCATAAAAATTTTGGAATATCGAAATACAAACTGAAACATTAAAAATTATAATTTTAACGTATTTCTCTAAATGTTTTCTAAATATTCCTAGTTAAATTTCAAGATTGAATTCAAATACAGATTGATAAAAAAAACATGGTACTTTTTGATTTTGATAGCAATAAATTTTGTTAAATAATTCTTAAACCCGCTATCAATAAAACCGAAGTGTAATTGAAAATATAGTTACTGCTAAAATATATAACCAATAACGCTAAAATACCGTTAGCCTTATTTTTGGGTTCAAGAAATATTATTATTTTTAATAAAGTTGAAATAAAACTGGTAATAAAGTTATTGCTACTCCAGCTCGTCATTATAATATTTTTCTGCAAATTATATTTTATGGTTCTGAACCGATATTTCGAAATTTATGAAACAATTTATGAATACCATTACCAAAATAACTCGAAATGTCGATAACGGTAAATACCGATACCGAAATAACTAAAAATACCATTACCTCTAAAAAATCGTTATTAAAATAATCCGATATACTGTTACCTTTTCACCTTTTTGAATCGGCTGCCAATATTATATTTTTATAACTTTTAGTTTATACAAAAATAAAAAAAGTATCCAATACGAAACAAAGCCACATCGTTTATATAGTTCCAGATTGTTATTGAAGGTACAATATGAAAATACCTATGTTAACCTTGAGATCAAAGTTCATGTCAAAACATCTTTTTGAAATGGGACATTTTGGTAAATAAAATTGGTTTAAAAAATTATTTAAATGAGCTATTACAAATGGGCTTTACACAAATGTTCTCACGAAATGAGTTTTTCAAATCTACAAGTCTCTTTGAAAGAACAAAATTTCTTCCTCCAAAAATGTATTTATATTTTATTCTAGCATTCTTAAAATAAAGTTTTAAACCTATTTCTGGAAAAAAATTCTAACTTTTTTAATCAAAATACATACTTATATCAGACTTGAGATTTCATTCACTTTTTATTTTTGGGAGGTTTTCCTACATCGAAGTCATCAAAAAAATACACACAAAGTACATTTAAAATTAGTCAGTAGAGATGATCAGCGTAATAAAATATTTAAAGCTTAATTATCAAAAACGATTTCTATTAATATTGGTATGAATGTTATAGAAAATGTAAATAAGAAAAGCGAATAAGTAATTGTTAGAGATAGAAAAGCGGGATTTCTTAATAAAAAGCGGGAAAAATACTTTAGGCGGGATCGAAGATTAAAAAGCGGGATGTCTGGTCACATTGGGTATAATATAACTTTCTCAATAATATTTGTACATCTTTCCTGTATAACCGTGCGTATGAGTAATATATATTATTTATAATACGTATAGTCTAGTATTCCTTACCAATATTTATTTTATTAAAAAAAATATATATTTCCATAATTTGCATATTACTTGTCCAAATACAACAAAATTTGGTACGTATAAGAGCGTTGCCAACTGTAAGTCTATTTAAAAGTTATTAAATATTATGTTTCGTTTTAGTAGCTTTAAGACGTTTTTTGTAAAAAGGATATAATGACAGCTACGATAGTCCTTGCTCTGATTAGAAATAAAAATCGCATACATAATTATGGTCATATAAGTACTACGGTGATCGATTATTCGACTTTTTTGAGAAACCGGTTTTCGAATAGTTCGAATAGTTGGTATTTTAAAAAAACCGGTTGCACTTTTTGAAATTCAGAAAAAAAACGGTTAACCGGTTTTTTGCAGAAGTTAATATTTATATCAAAAGGCTAAATTTCTTTAAAAAAATCAATAATTCTTATAATATTCAAGTTAAAATTTATTAAATACAAGCGTATAAGTATGCACAAACAATACGAAAATTAAAAGACAAAAAATATGAACAACATATGGACACCTTCCTCTCACTAATCGAAGTCAATTATTTGAAGCCGTTAGAATTTATTGGGATAATATTGATTAAAGTTTTAAATTCGTAAACCTTTCAAAACAAAAAAATCGTCGTAATGCGCTCCCTGACCGAAATGCAGAATCAGTTTTTGAAATGATTTGGAGAGCAAATAATAAGTATAGCAACTCAAAAGTTCTTAATACCAAAAACAGACATTTCGGTCCCTGATAGAAACATCTGGCTCCGTTAGAATTTGTAGAATGAATACTTTTATAAGTAAGCCGATTTTTAGTTTCTTATATCGTCTGGGAGCTTCAGAAAATTCTGGCGAGAAAACAACGCTTAGGAATGATATATATAAATCCATATATATAGATCCACGTGTTTTCGCTCCCTGATAGAGATTTCAAATCTGGCTCCGTTAGGATTTGTAGGACGAATAGGGTTATAAGTAAGCCGAATTTTAATTTTCTACGTCTTCTGGGAGTATTAGAAAGATCTAGAAAGAGAAAAAAATTTTAGAAAAAGACACATAAATCCTTGTATATCCGCTTCTTGATAAAAATTTCAAAATATGGCTCCGTTAGGATTTGTTGGACGAAAAGTTTTATAATTAAGCCAAATTTTAATTTTCTACGTAGTTTGGGAGCTTTAGAAAGCTTTGGAAAGAGAAAAATGCTAAGCAAATTATATATCTAGATGACTAGAAGATAAATATGTTTCAAAATTGTAGAAAAAAAATCATCAAAAATTAAACTAAATTTTAGTTAGCATAAACAGAAACCATGGCTTAATATGGAAGCCTGTCTCAATTGAAATTATTCTGCAGGTGAAACTTTTTAACACAACACCTTTAAAAATAAAGTAAATATTGGATCATAAAAAATTAAATTGGGTGTAAAAATATTACAGATATTACAATAGATTAAAAAATTCATAAAGGATAATTGTTACTTATTTATTTGTTTAATATTACAGAATAAATTCCAATTTAGACTTAAACTATATTTTTAAAACATAAGAAATCAGTCTTTATGAATATTTTTTTTGATAATATCACTATTTTGTACATGTTTTCTGAAATAAAATGCTATTTTTAAAACCGGTTTTTTGTGTTAAAAAAACCGGACTATTCGACATTCGAAAAATGAAAATTTTGAAAAAACCGACAGCATATGGACAGAAAAAAACGGTTTTAAAACCGGTTGGAAAACCGCGTCGATCACCCTAATAAGTACTAATATTACCAACTTTTAGTTTTTTTGTTTTTAAGGTTGAGGGAAAAATTGAATTTTAAAATTTCAGGATGTATGGGAGGTATTTGAGTCCTTGAATCGATTTTTTTAAACTTCGTATTTTTCTTAATTACTCCAGTTTTTAATAGGATACAAAATTTCATAAGTATAGGATAACTCTTTCTATTTTTGTCCAATCGTTATATGGAAACGAATTACTGTGAGCCCTAACCATTTCATTTTCATTTTACGTTTAGAGGTATTCCTGGAAGGGATTCCCATAAAATCTTAACGCTTTTGCTGTAATAGTATTTAAGTTATGCGACAATAATTTTTAATTATTTTTAATTTTTTATTTAGGCTCAAGTTCATTATTGTAATAATTTTTGTAGAATACAGAAAAAGATTTATTAGACACTAGCAGGAAGTAATGCATTTTCTGATCCGCTACAATCGTCATCAGCATACATATTCATCACTTCATCACTTTACATATTCTAAAGTCTTATATAAAATTTATATTTTCTATGTATTGTAATCCTATCGAAAAATGAAGTTGTCTATTTTAATTCTGGGGTTCACAGGATGATACTGTGAAAATTTCAAGAAGGTTTAGCGGTTTATTTGTATACAAAGTAAAAACAAACACAGATTCATTTTTATACCTTACACTACCATAGTTGGTTGGGGTATTATGCGATTGTGCTAATCTTTGTAACGCACAGGAAAAATATCTTTAAAATATATCGTTAAATCGACTTAGAAAGTGATTCTAACAAAGTCTTTTGAAATAGGACCATAGATCCATTTCCGAAAATTTAAGACGCAAACCTAATGCTGCAAGGTTTCCTTTCAGCTTTCCTTTCTGTACCAAAATTAATACTTTTATGAACAATTTGTAGGAAACTATTTTTATATATTACTTTGCTTATATCTCAAAATTTTTTGAATCATTAAACAATCTTAACATTAATCAACAAGTAAATATATTAACTGAATTTGATTCAATAAGTGATTATATGTATAAAATTTCATTATGGAAAGGGTATCTTCAATCTCATGCACCAAAGTATTCCTCATTTATACTTCTGCATAATATCATCCCCCGTTCATGCCGGGCCAAAAAATGCATTCAATTCTGCTAGTGTCTGAATAAACTTTTTCGAAAATATATTCTTCATTAATTATTACATTAGAATGCTCTCGAATGCACCCCGAAAAATTAAAATCTGATAATGAAATTTGGCACAAATAATTTTCGACTGTGCACATATTAAAACGAAAATAAAAGATTTATTTACAATTTATAGCCATGAACTAACTACAATGTTATATTTTGATTTTATATTTTATTTTTAATAATTTTTGGTAAATTTTGGTAACGTAATTTTATTTAACATAAATATTATTAAGTTTTTATTATTTTTCATTTCTGCCATACAAAAAATGTACAAAGGGGTCCGCGAAGAAACGAAAATTTCCAAAAAGGGTGCGTGAAGCATGAAGAGCTGAACACCTCCTGTATACAGCAAAAATTGCTGCATACCCAGAAGCAGGTTTGTAAAGGAGAGATAAAATAACTCTCCCTTACCAACCTGTTTCAAGAAGGCATGATTTTTGTTCGTGATGTCCCGCTTGGTAGGTCTCTTTGCTGCGATACGTATTAGGTTCATAAATGCCTTTATTATGCACATTTTAA
The DNA here is from genome assembly GCA_951394005.1 of Protophormia terraenovae. Classification (NCBI taxonomy): domain Eukaryota; kingdom Metazoa; phylum Arthropoda; class Insecta; order Diptera; family Calliphoridae; genus Protophormia; species Protophormia terraenovae. Next base: position 34,466,793 of record OX596075.1, read on the forward strand.
GGCATCATAGATGTGATGATATCATGTCTCTTTTATGTTTATCTTTTAGAGATCCCAGAAGCTGTGCCTTGAATGCCTTGAATTTAAGTAATGCATTTATGAAAATTATTATTATTATTATATATTTTTTTTTTTTATTTATTTGATTTATTTTATTTTAAAAAATTAATAAGAAAAATCTGACATTTTTTTTAAATCAGTTCATCAACTAAATTTATTTGAGTCAAATGGCCTTTTTTATTAGGGTAATCCTTAATTGTTTCACCAGCAAAACAAAAAAAAAAAAAAAAAAAAAAAAATAAGAAATAATAATAAAAATGTTATATTACTTAATAGAAAAAAAGAAAAACTAACACAAAAAACGTGGAAAAAAGTCACCAATTAACAAATATATATGAAAATATTTTATTCAATTATAAACTTGTTTAAATTTGCACCTCTCACCAAAATGATTATATCAATTACTAAAAACTGTAAAAAATACAAAACAGAAAAAAATTCCCAATTAATAAATTAATCAAATCAATCAAGTAGTTGATTGGATGAATTAAAAATGTATATATGCTATAAAATTATAGTTAAATTTTATTTTTATTTCATTTTTGCTTGAATAAATTTATTAAATTTCGATGCAAAATGAAACAACTATGTTAATTTATATATAGAAATTTTGGGTAACCCATAAATAACCCATTGTCTTTTTTTTTTTTTTTTTATTTTTTCTCTAATCGTATAAAAAAAAAAAAAAATTCTTCAAAACAAGTCAAACTGAAAATCAGAGACCGGATTTTAATACTAAAAAAACAATCTTTTTATTTTTATTTCAATCGAAAAACAAGTTTTAATGTTCAAAAAATAATAAAAATCCCCCATAATTTTTTATTTTCATCAATAGTTTATTTATTTTCATCATGATTGAAATAAAAAACATAAAAATCGTTTGTGATATTTATCACAAAAGTTGAAAATTATTTTGAACTTTTGTCATCGGATGAAAAAAAAAAAATAAAAAATAAAAATAAATAATTTTTTTGTTTTTTATTATTATTATTATTATTATTATTTTAATAACAAACACTTTTAATATGTACACAATTATAGTGCAGTAGTAATAACTTTATTAGTTCGATTTAAAGGAAAATATCCACTCTATTACCGTTGCCCTTTATAAATGTATGTTCTGATTGACTTAAATGTCTTTAATTATTTTTTGCTGTTCTAAAGGATATTTATATGAAATATTTATCATTGTAAAAAAAAAAAAACTATATGACTCTTGTAGTGAAAAAACAAACGTATTTATTAACATTATTACAATTAAAAGCAAATAAATGAAATTAAGAATAAACAAACAGGTAAATAAAAATTCGGAATAAATACACATTATGTTTTTCTAATTCAAATTTTCATTGTGAAAATTAATTTAATATGGAGATACCTTATTTAATAGACTTGGGTTGAGTTTGAGTAACAAAATGTTTTCTAAATTTTCTGAACTTAAATTCCTTCTATTTCTAGTCATTAAACCCTTTCCACTGAAACTTGAGTAGCAGGTGCTGCTAGTGCCACCTCAGCTATCTTCGCAATTGTAATATCTTTGTAACTTTTATTATTCCAATAGTTTAAAATGTTGGTGTTAAACGGAAGTTTTTCTCCATATTGGAGTTGTTCCAAACTTTCCTGGACAGTACTATTGTCATCTTGAATGAATGTTGTAGCTGCTGTTTTCCTTTCTAACTTTTTATACTTTTCAATTGAACTTGCAGAAGCTTCATCTCTACGTATAATAGGATCAGGGTCATTAACTTCTCCAAATGTTTTAAGTTTATTGTAGACCATTAAAAGATGTGACTGTGAATCAAATTTACGTTAATATATAATTAGAAATGAATATTAAATTAGTACTTACTATAGCTACTTTCTTTTGGTCTTCTGTAAGAAAAACCGAACCTCTGTAGCAAAACCTTGGGTCTAAATAGAGGGCTGCAAGAAATGCTTTATTTTTAATTAAACTTTTTTTCTAAAAGACAGTAAGCTATTTCATTGCTTTTGGATGTTCTCTTCTATTTTTACTAATGAGTTCACCATTTCATATGTAGAACTCCATCTAGTTACGTTATCCAATAGCGGGATGGGGCCGATTTGTAATTCCCTCATCTTTTTCCTTATAGCCTTAACATCCTCCCTTAATTTGTTCAACGGGTCCTTAAATATTTTTATTGCATCCCAAAATGCCAGTTGGAGTGTGTGTGCTGCACAATGAACAACTGATAAGCTCTCAGAAATTGTGGCCGAAAATGTATTGAAAATATTTTCGTCAACATTTTCGTCATCAGTAATTCCACTATCCAAATATTCTTGGAGTAGTTTAGATGCTTTCACTACATTTGCTCCATTATCAGTAGTAATGGAGTATACTTGATTGATATTTATTTGATATTGATTAAGTGTATCCAAAACGATTCTTTTCAAGTTTAAAGCAGAATGGCGCTCCAACAGTTCGACCATACCAATGGTAAAAACTACAATTTCGAAATTGTCGATAAATTTAATATTAATGCCCATTAAACTGCGGTCCATTCTGCCCGCAATGTCTAGTTTAATGCATATGTATTTATTTTTTACCATACTTAATAAGTTTGCACGAAGTAGTTTTGTTAGATCCCTTAAGTGGGTACTAATCGTTTTAGAATTAAATTGTATACCATATGCTGTGGACCATGGTTGTAGGATCTTTTGGAACACTTCATCGTCAAAAATTTTAAATGGCATATTTAAATGAGAAACTGTTATACTGATAACTTTTAAATACTCATCCTTATCCATCTGCAATGCCACCGTTGGTAAAAATTTTAGTTTTTTTGATGCTGTTGGATTATTGAATTCAGGGCTTATGAATTTTTTATTGTGGATTTGTGAATAATGCCTTTTTATATTTCCCATGCGTAATTTAAGAATTTTGTCACACACAAGACATTTAGCTTCTGTTTTGTTATCATTTTCAATACTCACGAAATCTTCCTGTTTAAATTTTTTAGAACGACCCATTATTGATACAATAACATTTAAATGCAAATATTTGAACGTTGAAAATATGTTTTTAATGAAATTTGTGGTGGTTTGTAGTAGTTACATAAAAAATTAATATTTATTATTAATTAATAGAAAACATGAGGAAAAAAAACTAGGTAAAGCAATTCAAAAAATGATGTATATATAAGAAATTACAATATATTGTATATATATTAGGGTTCGTTTCGAAAAAAAAAAAAAAAATCTTTTGATATTTGGATATCATACCTTTTTAGAAGGTCTTTGCATCAGTAAAAATAATGGCGTATTTTGTTTTTTAAAATTCCAACTTCTTCCCCTGCATATCTTCGGCTAAAAACGCACATTTTGAGCGCCATTTTGCGCAGAGACGAATCCAATTGATTTTTAAAAAATTTTCTTTTATACATCAATTCTACATAAAATTTTAGTAAGAATGAGCACTATTCAACCCGCTTAAAATGCATATATATATATATATATATATATATATATATATATATATATATATATATATATATATATATATATATATATATATATATATATATATATATGATACTATAATTTTTATATTTAAATTTTTTATTTTATAGCAAAGAATACTAAGAATAGAAAATAGTACTCTTTCCTACAACAACAACATTTCTCTCTCTTCACATACAAGTTCTGTGTGAATTCAACACACTGGTGAGAGAGAGAAACAACACAAAATAAACAAATATTTTCCTTATATTTTAAGGAAAATTACACACGTGACACATTTTTCCACTACCACACGATATTTTTATTATGTTTTCACACGCGTTTATAGTATTTTCACTCCCGTTAAACGAATATTTTCCACAAACTGAAAAATATTTTTTTATTTTATTTTTGACATTCTTTTTTTGTATGTTGAAATTTAAATTGAACGAACAATGTTGCTAAATTTGGCATTAAAAATAAAACAGATTTTAAAATAATTTTAAATTATTTTCATATTCATCAAAAAAAAAGCCAAAAAATTTAATTATATTACTATTTGTGGATGTAACCCGCATCAAAAGATGAAAATCTGCGAATATAATTGTGATGAATTATCTATATATATAAAAGAGTAACGTGACTGACTGAATGAATGACTGACTGACTGACTGATTCATCATCCCACAGCCCAAACGGCTGAAGCTAGAGAGACGAAATTTGGAACGTAGATAGGTCTCCAACCATATAGATCCACTAAGACGGGATTTTTGGAAATTCGAATGTTTAGGGGGTAAAAAAGGGTAAAAACGGGTAAAATCGGTAACTTTATATCTCCCAAACTAATAAAGATAGAAAAAAAGTTGAATAGTTATCGTTTTTCATTTAAAAAATAATCGGACAGGTGTCTGGTATTTTTTTGAAAATCGGCCTCTTTAGGGAGAAAACGGGTAAAAACTGTATTTTGGTACTTTTTTGTCAACATATGTATCTTTGAAACCAATCAACATACAAATAAAATTTATGTCGTATTCATAACTTATCAAAAAACTAGAAATATGAATTTGGTACTTTTTCGAAATTCGAACGTATAAGGGGTAAAAATCGTACCCACTTTTGTTACTTTTTCATAAAACATTTTTTATATTTATTGACATAACCATATGCGTATTTTAATATGGCATCTCACTATAATTTAGAAACTCATTGGAATACAATTTCTGATACTTCTATGGGTAAAAAAAGTACCAAAAAGGGGGTAAAGGCGGGAAATTAAATTATCCAAACTTAATAATGAATTTTCTATTATATTAAACTTAGAAACATAAGATTAAGTAAATGTAGTCCTATGTGGATAAGAATTCACAAGAGTGGAATTTGTGGTACATAAAGCTAAATGGTCCTATGAGTAAGAATTCAAGAGGAGGGAATTTGTGGTACTTTTGTTCTTCAAATGGTACTTTTTGAATTTTCTATAATTATGAACCTGGAAACATGAAATTAGGGATATGTGCTCCTTAGTTAATGAAAATCCATAAGAGGCATTTTTGTGGTACTTTTTTGTTCTTTTGATGGTACTTTTTGAATTTTCTATAATAATGAACCTGGAAACATGAAATTAGGGATATGTGGAGGGGTCTTTGTGGTACCTTTTTTTCTTTTGATGGTACTTTTTGAATTTTCTATAATATTTAACCAAGAAACATAAAATAAAAGATGTATGGTCCTAAGTGAATGAGAATTCATAAGGGGGGACTTTGTGGTACTTTTTCGTTCTTCTAATGTTAATTTTTGAATTTTCTATAATTTTTAATTTGGAAATATGATCCTAAATTAATGAAAATCCATGAGGGGACTTTGTGGTACTTTTTCGTTCTTACGATGGTACTTTTTGGATTTGCAATAATATTGAATCTGGAAACATGAAAATAGAGATATGTGGTCCTTAGTTAATGAAAATCCATAAGAGGGGTCTTTGTGGTACCTTTTTGTTCTTCTGATGGTACTTTTTGAATTTTCTATAATATTTAACCCAGAAACATCAAATTAAAGATACGTGGTCCTAAATGAATAAGAATCAATAAGGGGGCCTTTGTGGTACTTTTTTGTTCTTCTAATGGTACTTTTTTAATTTTCTAAAATTATGAACCTGGAAACATGAAATTAAGGACATGTGGTGCTCAGTGAATAAGAATCCATAAAAGGGGACTTTATGGTGCTTTTTTTGTTCTTCTAATGGTACTTTTTGAATTTAAAGTAGAAACTTGAATATGCATGGTCCTATGCGAGAAAGAATTCACAAGAGGGGTCTTTGAGGTACTTTGTTTGTTCTTCTAATGGTACTTCTTGAATGTTCTGCAATTTTCATCCTTAGAAACATAAAATTGAAGATGTAAGGTCCTAAATGAATCAGAAACCTTAAAATGGATTTTGTGGTCTTTTTCTTTATTCTAATATACTTTTTCGTAATTCTGTTTATTTATTTATTTTTCATTACTCTAAGATTAGAAACCTGAAATTAAAGAGATATTTACTTTGAGTCTACATTAGACAAATTTTTATCAAGACAAACGTCAAAATCAGTGCGAATCCATATAAGGTAGCTTCAGTTAAACAGCTGATTATTATTTTTGGTTGTTACAGCTGTCAAACTGCATATACAAAAAACATTAATGAATTCGCCATATTGTTATTTTTGCACAACTGTTGCCACCTTCCATAAATTCGAGTTCATTTTGACGTTTGTCTTGATAAAAATTTGTCTAATGTAGACTCAAAGTTATGGATGACATAACACCACTATTAAACATTTTCCCAAGGTAGTTAAGAATCTTAGTTTAAATTTGTTATACAGTATGGTTTTTATAAAAAAGTTCCGCTAACGAAGTAGCGGTTTTACAGCTCGTAATTAATAATTTGTTAATACTCTTTTGTGCAACTATGTATGATTATGATGTGTGGTGAAAGTGGTTTCAGCACAAATACATATAAATAAAATTTGACTAACACAATCTTAGTTAGGTTTTTTTTTTGACAACAGAGTTAGGTTTTTTTGACAAGCCTTCTTTTCTTACTTTGAGTCTACATTAGAGAAATTTGTATCAAGACAAACGTCAAATTTCTGTTTGAGTTGCAGATAATTTTTTATCACTGTCAATTATAGGGGAAAACGTATATCATAATAAACCATGCAAAAAGTACCAACAACAATCAAGATGGCGTCTTTTATCAAGCATTATCAAGACAAAGTTGTCAGAGCTCGAGCGCTGCAAATTTTCTTTTAGCGCTGCAATAACACTGACAAACTCAGTCTACATTAGACAAATCTTTATCATGATAAAATTTTGACGTTTGTCTTGATAAAAATTTGTCTAATGTAGACTCAAAGTTAGTATTCTTTGTTTTATAGTTTGATGTACACTATTTTTCTTTCCACATATATACATACAAAAATAAACAAATTAAAAAAAGTTCAAAAATATTTTTTGAAAATAAAAAGAAAAGTGAATAAAAAAAAAAACAATCTTTTCAAATTTTTTTCGAACTGATATTTATCGTTAAAGTTATTTATTTTTTTCATCATTGATGGATATTTATTTTAAAAATAAAAATCCCTCACATATTTTTTTCATCAAATTAAAAAACATTTTAAACATTAAAGATATTTATTTTGATTGAAAAATAAAAATAAAACGTTTTGGGGTGCTTGCTGAAAATTAAAAAATTAATAAAACAAAATACGTTACAAAATACGTTACAAAACATGTCATTTCTTGTTTATTATAATGAAAACTAAAAACAGTATTCCTATTTAAAGCTGTAATAATTTAATAAATAATTTTATTTTGTTATTAAAGTTAATTAAAAAAATATAATAATTTTACTTACAATTTTAATATGTTTTTTAAGTATATTATTATTTTTTTCCGACTTTCACGAACAAACTTACTTCTTAATACTTTGAGCACTCGATCACAACTAATCAACGCAGTTGAAAATATTTCATCATCCAACTTAGCAGAACTTTTTGTTTTAAATCGTAAATAAAAATTGGGGAAGGAAGTCATTCGCTTACAATCCTGCATCCACGTAAGCGAGAGAAGATGCAGGCTGTAATTCGGTAAAGAAAATATGAGCTTTATGTAAGTTTCTCGCTTCCTTCTATAGCTTACTCAAATGCGCATCAATGATGTGCTATCGGCAGTAAGCTTATTTTTTCTTTATCTTGCCAAGTACTTTACATGAATATAAAAATCTTTAAATCGGACTTCATATGTAGAAGTTACGATTTGTTGAAACTTTTGCATACTCGAGGTAGTCAAATTTGACACCCTGTAGCTTATCTCATGTTATCACAGGGTGACTACAATATGATTTTTCTAAAAGCTTAGGTCCTCCTCTGCAATTCTCCCATACATTCAATCAATTTAATCCGAGCAGTAGTTTTGGAGATACAGATTTATTACCAAATAATTTGCGTTTGACCCCACTGTGAGATATGAATAATTTTGTACTGCTTACCAGTGCCTAAAAAATTTTTGCTGGGTAGGGTATCATATTGTCGTGCTTTTAAAGTGCAGTTTATTTTTTGAATTTTCAAAAAACATATTTTTTATTTTATTTATTTTCTTTTATTAAAACACCTATTGTCTAAATTTAGAAATTAATTAAACATCTTTAGTTCAGCTACTTTTTTGTTTTAACTTTTAAATTTAAATGTAAAGGAATTGCAATACATTTATTGGACTTTCTGGAACAAATTGTAACCAATTATTGGTAGTTGCTATTTAGTAACAAGTAGTAAGTTAATAAAAGTAATTCAATATAGATATAATTTACATACATATGAGTATAACTTCCTTATACTATTTAAATTTATACAGATTTATTGCAGTTTTTATGTTAACATATGTGATTTATTTTTGTGTCATTACGTCTTTTTTCTTACTTGTTTGCATACTTATACATATTTAAATATTGAACAGATTAGCAGTTTTACTTGTACTTACCCTTGAATGCTTTTTTAGTACAAACTCATGTTAATAAATGCCACTCAGTACTGATATGTCTGTCATATTTATAAGTGACAAGGTAAATGATTACCTAGACTAAAGTAAAGTTGAATTGTTGTACATAGTAATTGTATGTTTTATATTAGACTGGTTCTAAATTGTATGAAATCATTTATAATTCTTTTGATGTTAATATTTACATTTTGTTTTTTATTGATCAGTTAGTAAAAAATGAATTTTTGGAATTTTAAGATTTTTTTTTTTTTTTTTGAGAACTTTTATTTCCGTCCATCCTTCCGTCAGTCTGTTTTTATTTTATATATATATATGGGGATCTTCTAGCAAACTTAAAATTTTACTGTCCTCTGCTACGCCTACGTGAATTTTATGTATAATGTTGCCAGGCGGATCCAGGTTGCGTAAGAAAAACGGAAAAGAATATTTTTCATCAAGTTGGAAATATCGAGAACCTATTTTTACTTACGTATTATGGGAGGCAGCCTAATATAATATGTAACAGTGTAAAATTTTTAAATTCTCATTATTTTTCTATTCAAATTTATTACATCTTGAAAAACTTAAATAAATATTTTCATAATCATTGTAGAAATATCTGTACATACGATATAAGTACATACATATTTTATAACATAGAAAATAACCAGAAGGACATATGAGAGACACATTGAAGTAAATTAAAAAACAAAAAAATAAATAAGCAATATACTTATGTGACAACTTATTAATCTAGATTTTAAGACATTATTACAAAATAATAGACAGAAACAAATTTAGGGAAAATTCAATGGAAATTTTTTACTTATCAATTGATTTTATTATAGCAAAAACCGCCAAGAAAATTAGAGGATTATATTTACTTCATTATTACGCTGTAACCTCGCTAAAAAATATATTACACCGAAGAATATTTTATAGGGTAAAAACCTAATATTATATATAAAAATTCTTCAAACTTTTAAAGTAAACAAAAAACACTTGGCTGTTTATTTTTCTTTAACAATTAAGGCATAAACATGTTTAAACTCTAGAAAAATTTTGTTGCTAAGTTGGTAAACCTTAATTTACTTTTCGTTGGAATTTTTTGTTAATCAAGTTTAAATTAATGTATATTCTAATCGGTTGCTTTTGTTCAGGCTTTTATTTATTTGATAATGTTGAGAAAATAATATTAAAAAAGTTTAGGAAAATGTTATGAGCTTTTCAATTTTACAAAAGTTTTTTTTAAGATAAACAAAATACAAAAACATTAATTAAAGTTGTTACAGGTAACGCATACTTATTTAATTGTTATTGATATCAGTAAATATGATATAAAATATACGCACTGTGGAATGTAATATTTTTAAAAAAATTAAATTAAAATTAGTGGTATCTTTTAAAATGAATGTTGATGTTTTGCATAAAATAAAAATAGCCCATAATCATTTCTGTAATACATCAACTTAATTAATAAATAATATATGTTTAAAATCTCGAAATTATTTTTGAATACATTTTCCTTTATAATCAATCAAACAATTTTTATTCATACCTTAATATATATTTAAGTATGCAAGGCACAGGAAATATTAATATTGAATCTATTGGATATGAAATTTTAAAAATTAACTAATCAGTCACTAAAGTACGCATAGAGATTTATTTACATTTTTGGAAAAGAAAAAATATTGACATTATGAGTTTTATTACCTTTTGTGTATCCATATAAATTTTGTGCATATTCAAGTATTACATATTATTGGTATACTCACACTCGAAATGTTTTACAAAAATATATATGTTGTACTATAACTAGACTCGCAACTAAGAGAGAAAAAACCTAATACTGCTTAGAGAAAACCTAAGTGTAAGTAGCCTGCAGTTTATGGTGGCAGTTGCGTATAATTTACCTAAACGACTACATTAGGGTACCACAAGTCACTTTATTAGCTACGTGACTAGTCACTTTAACAAAGGCTTGTTCTAGGAGGAAGTCTATTACCACCTTATAACGTGTAGTAACAAATACTCGTATACTCGTATTAACATATTGTAACTACTGTAGTAGTAACAATACAATAGGAAAACTTATAATTCTCATTTAGTTTATGTTAACTTAAATATAAATAGTCAAGACTAGGACAACACATTTGAGCAAGAACAGAAGTACCGATCTTGTTGTACTTTGCTCTTAGGGAACAAAGTATCACCAGACACGACCGAAGTTCTTTCTTCCAAACCGTAGCCAAACGCGTAGTTAGCCGACTGAGAGCCGAAGAATTTACCTCGTCGGATTGTAGTAGTACCGAAGTTAACCGATTAAGAGCTGAAGAATTTATCTCATCGGATTGTGTTTTGAAGGCCGAACCTTGTAGTTAGCCGACAGAGAGCTGAAGCATTTATCTCGTCGGATTGTATTTAGTTCGTAAAATAGCTTATACGAACTTAGCTAGCCGACAAAGAGCCGAAGAGTTTATCTCGTCGGATTGTATTCAGAATTTTGCGTAGCTCACACAGTTTTATTTTGATTCTATTTGAGGACGAAACTTGTAGTTAGCTGACCAAGAGCCGAAGAATTTATCTTGTCGGATTATATTTTAGAGACGAAATAACTTTTGTTGTTTTATTAGATCAGCACTTTAATTCAGAAACCGACGATGTATTAACATTAGAATGCATTTAAACTCATCTTCTTTGGCAATTTACGTTGATGATACTAGAACAAATCTTAAATTTTTTTCTCACCAATATTAATGATTTATACGTCAAACGATACACAGCACAGTGGGGCCAAACGAAAATTTTTTGGTAATAAATCTGTATCTCCAAAACTGCTGCTCGGATTAAATTGAAATGTATGGAAGAGTTGCTGAGGAGGACCTAGGCTTTCAGAAAAATCATATTGTAGTCACCCTGTAATAATAAAAACTAAGCTACAGGGTGTCAAAATTGACTACCTCGAGTATGTAAAAGTTTAAAAAAATCGTAACTTCTACAAATGAATTCCGATTTTAAAGATTTTCATGTAAAGTGCTTGGTAAGATAAAGAAAAAATTAGCTTACTCACCCAAGTTATCTCTTACAGTTAAACAGATATTTTTGATTTTTTGCCTCGACATTCTTTCGTTTTTCGGGAATAAGTCCTGAGGTATATGAAGTAAAAAGTTTTTAAAAATATCTTGTAATTTGCTATATATTTCAAAATATCGTACTGAAAAAATTTTTGGATTATCTCAATGCGTCTATACGTGAAAAATATTCAAAATCAGCTCTCAGAAATTGGTATGAAAAATGGTTATTTTTTACAAAAATATAGTACAATTCTTTCAATTTTTTCTCAAAGTTCCGTTAAAGAAAAAATATTTTCTTTGTATATTTCAAGAGATAAGGCTTCACAAATGTTTAATAAAAAAATGTTTAATTGATTTATGTTTGCACCCTACATCAGGCATTGGTCGAAAATAGTGAATTTTAAAAAAGGTCAAATTTGTATCGATTAATAAAAAAATGTTACACAAGCTTTTTTAAATTTATTGACGATATTTTATAAAAAAAATAGATTTAGAACGATTTGACACTAAACTACTTCCCGCCCTGCCAAAAAAAATACAGGAGATCAGATTACATGAAAAAGGTAAATTTTTAAACGACTTTTTAATTGCGTAAAACAACATATTAGCATAAGATATAAGAACCAAAAAAATAATGTTTTGTAAAGTAAAACTCCGCCTATTTTCTGAAAACTAATAAAATATTACAAGAATATAAGAATTGACTTATTTACCAATTCATTGATGTATAATATGTATATATAGATCATTTTAAATGCATTATGTCATGGTTTCAAAACTGACAACTTAGGTCAACTCTCACCAAATTCATTGTTTTACAATATTTTCATATGTGCGTTAGGTAACACACAATTGCTTTGGCACATTTTGGTTGTTGAATAAGATAATATTTGTAATAATCTCTTATATTTTTTAAATATTGTTTATTTTTGAAAAATTGCCAAACATTTATTTGTAGTTTTTTTAATGATTTTTGCAGGAGTGAAAGATCGATATATATTTTATATATTACATAAGAAATAATGGCGAAAATATTATGCTATTATGCTTTTTTATGCAATTAAAAAAAGTCGTTTAAAAAATTGACCTTTTTCATGAAATCTGCTTTCCTGCATTCGTTTTTGGCCATGCGGGAAGCAGTTTAGTGTCAAATCGTTCTAAATCTATTTTTTAATAAAATATCGCACTCAAAAAAGTTTTACAGTAGCTGAATGTAGTTTATTAAAAAAGTTTTCCGTAGAGTTAAAAATATATGAAAATATAGTTATTTTACGAAGAAAATTATTGTTTAATTTTTTATACAAGTTATTCGAAAAACAAACTGCCATAAAAACTTATTTTTAGTTGCAGTTAATATTATCAGTAATTTTTTTCTTACCTAATAAAAACTGAAAAATATAATTTAAAAGAAAATATTAAGGCAGTTTACTCCTATTTTCCTTTGTATTTATATTAACCAAAGAATACTAAGAATAGAAGGCTTGTCAAAAAAAACTAACTCTGTTGTCAAAAAAACCTAACTTTAAGATTGGGTTAGTCAAATTTTATTTATATATATTAGTGCTGAAACCACTTTCACCACACATCATAATCATACATAGTTGCACAAAGAGTATTAACAAATTATTAAATATATTCGCAGATTTTTATTTTTTTATAATTACATTTCTTTGCGTTTTATTGATGAATATGAAAATAATTTAAAATTATTTTAAAATCTGTTTTATTTTTAATACCAAAAGTAGCAACATTGTTCGTTCAATTTAAATTTCAACATACAAAAAACGAATGTCAAAAATAAAATAAAAAAATATTTTTTCAGTTTGTGGAAAATATTCGTTTAACGGGAGTTAAAATACTATAAACGCGTGTGAAAAAATAATAAAAATATCGTATGTTTGTTGAAAAATGTGTCGCGGTGTAATTTTCCTTAAATTTTAAGGAAAATATTTGTTTATTTTGTGTTGTTTCTCTCTCTCACAAGTGTGTTGAATTCACACAGAACTTGTATGTGAAGAGAGAGAAATTTTTTTGTTGTAGGAAAGAGTACTATTTTCCCTTCTTAGTATTATTTGATTCTGAGGAAAAATACATATATACAAAATACAAGATTTTATTGTCAAAAAAAAAAAAAAATTAAATAAAAAATAAAAAAAAAAATAATAAAATTTTCAACAAATAAAACGTAATAAAGCTTTGTAACAAAGAATACTAAGAAAAGAAGGCTTGTCAAAAAAACCTAACTCTGTTGTCAAAAAAAACCTAACTTTAAGATTGTGTTAGTCAACTTTTATTTATATGTATTAGTGCTGAAACCACTTTCACCACAAGTAGATGGGTAATGGGGACCTTAGACATCAAAGGATGCCGCCGCCGCTTTTCCAATTGGAATGATGACAAAGCAAGCGGACATGTAATGTGCATTTCCAATTGGATTGTGTGTGTTGTGAGAGTGAGAGAGATTATTGAGAGAGAGAATGTTAGTTAGTGTAAGAGAGTGTTGTCAGGTAGATTTGTGTGTGTTAAGTTTTTGAGGGTTGATTATGTGGGTGATGGAAGAAAACCTGTTTTAGTGCAACACCTGTTGTGTTTCTGAAGATCAATATGGTTGAAATGTGTGTTTTCTTTCATTTTGATTGGTGGTTGGTTTTATGTTGGTTATGGTGGAGAGAGATGTTTATATATTTTTGTTGGTGTATTGGTGTTAATTTTACTATCTATAGATTTTTATCTTTTCTGGATGGGATTTTCCAGCTTAAAATATTTTGTTAGAGGAATATTTGTTGAATGATATTCCAATTGGATTTTCTATCATTGAATTTCATTGACTTTGATATTTCTTTCGTGTGTTAAAAGTATATGCGGTACATTAGTAACTATGAGTTTCATTAGTTTTATTAGGAATGAATAGTATTTGTAGAAACATGACAAAGGCAATGATTTTTTTTAACAAAAAAAAAATTTAAAATATTTCTATTAGATGTATTACATTATATAACTATTTGAACTTAAGTCGCAAATGTAGGAAAAGTTGATAAAACGTTTTCTATGGTTAGAATCGACCATCGCCAAATTTTCATATTCATCAATCATTCCATTAAAATAGCTCCTCGTAAACAAATTTTCCTAAAAAAAAACACATTCTTGAAAATCATATAAAAATGGTTCTATTACACAGAAAAAACATATATTTAAAAATTTTGTTCATAAATATCAAGAATCGAACATGAATTTTTTTCCCAAAACTTTTTCATAAAAAAATAAAATTTGGTTCATACATATTATTAAATTGTTCTTTCTGAAAATTTTAGGAATTTTGTAAAAAATTTGATTTATTTGTATAATATTATAATCAAATGATAAATAAAAATAGTTATAATAGAAAATATTCGCAAAAAATTGCAATTTTCAAGAAAAAGTTGTTATAAAATAATGTTTATAAAATTTTATTAAACAGTGATTCTATTTTGTTGAGAGATCCCTATATGTACCTAAAATTAAAATAAAAACTAATATTTTTCCAAATAAATTTTCAAACATTTCTTTAGAACTGAAAATATTAAGGGCCTTATTCTGTAAAACGAAACGAAAATACGTTATGAATTTTATATTAAAAACAATAAATAAATTTAAATTTATTTGTTATTTTCAACACAAATTGTCGGAACGAATTTTCGTTTCGCTTTACAGAATAAGGATATAAATAAAATTTAAAAAATTTGTTTAAGTCTTCTTGACTTTTGATTCATATAGAAAAAAGTTTTAATATTTAAGAAATTATTCTTAAATATTATGAGCTAAAATCAATGAAACTAAATTTTTATATTTATGTACAAACCTTTTTCTGTGTAAACTTTTATATGATATTTTCATTATAAACTAATATTATTTTTCTACACACTATTATTTAAACAAATTCCATGAATCCTAAAACATGAATAAAATTCTGTTTAGAAGCTAAGGAAAAAAAATATATATAATAAAAAAAAAAAAAAAACTTATTTCAGTTTGAAATATATTGTCAAAATGCGTCTTTGAGTATTCATCGCAGAAAATTACATTTTCTTTTCTCTATGTGATTATCAAATTGAAAATATATTTTGTTTGAGAAACAATATTTTTGTAAAAAAAAAAAAAAAAAAAAAAAAAAAAAAAAAATCCAACTAGAATTTCTTGATAATGTAAATTATTGAGATAGATAGAGAGAAAGAGAGAGTAATTCAGTTATGTATGTATTTAAGTTTTGAAAAATAATTTTTCAGGTAACACAATAACAATTTCTAAGATTTGATAAAGGTTTTTCTCATGGCTTTCTCTCGAGTATTACTTGTACTCTCTACAGATGGATTTTACAATTGAGAATAAATTTAAAACAATATCTGTGAATTGGAAATATATGTGGTACAAGAAATTCTTTATAGACATTTTTTAGTTTCACTTAGTTTTAATGGAAATAAACCAATTTATTCAGTTTGGACAAGAATTTAGTTTTGACAGAGTCAATGTGTGTACATATTATTTACTTCTGTTTTCGAACAGTAATTTATTTTGTAATATTATACTTTGTTTTGAATTAGCTGGTTACATTTATAATCTAAGTACATTTTTAACTAATGTCATAATCTATGGTTTCAACCAAAGACCTTTTTCTATATGACTTGATAACATTATTGTTACATAAATTAAAATCGAAGTGTATTAAACCTCTCATACCTACCCAGATATCTATTAAACAACATTATTTTTATAATTGTATGCAATAATTTCTTTATTTTTTTATTTATTATTATTTTTTTTTTTCCTTAACTTATTTTAGAAAACTTTTACTTAAAATAAAAATTTATAGGTATTAATGATATAACTATTAACAAAAAAAGAGAGACTTTTAAATATATATTTTTTTTGTTAATAAATAGTATTCTAGTACATGAGTAAATAAAGTGTATTTTATTGTAGCATTCTTATACTAAATAGGTATTTTGCTTATACCCAAGATTTACTATACTTTTAATATAATTATTCAAAAACATTAATATGAATTAATACTAATACTAAATCCAAGTGTATATTTGAAGTTTTTTTATTCACAATATATTTTAAATATATAATACATTTTTGTTTTCTTTTTTTTGTTTATTATGAATAGTTTCTTGGATCTTATATTCCTCTCTTCATATAATAATTTTAATAATCTTGAGCTATATTAAATATTATTTTATTCTTTTGAATAAACGAGTTACGGGTACAAGGAGAGGGTATAGTTTTTGTCCAAACAAATAACTTATATAAAAAGCGTTATAAACTGATATCTATTTGATAAAATTTAGGATTGTACTTAAGTTTGTATAAACCTTTTAATTTATGTTAAACTAAAACACCGGGTTAGCTTTTATTATTAGTAATAATTTCTGCCGATCAATAGCTTGTTGGACTATTTACACTTGCCATTATCTTTGCTTGTATTTACACTAAAAAAGATTTTATTATTATCAATGATCATTATGTACATAATTACTATTATTTAAATATAAAAAAAAAAAATATATATATATATATATATATATATATATATATATATATATATATATATATATATATATATATATATAAATATATATATAAAATAATGCTAACAGTTTATAACTAATAAAATGTATCATTTTTTTTTTTTTTCTGTTTCTACATGTATAATGTTTAGCTACAAATTTTCATATTACTTTTATACGCACGATTATTATCGATAAAATATTAACCCATCGTTCATATGGAAAATTATCATATCGCAATATTTTTAATTGAGAGTAAGAGGTGCGTATAATACTTGGAAAAATTATATCCAATACGATATACAATACAATATTTTCGTAAAAAACTTTTTCCTTGCATATATATCATCATTGATCATATGTTTTTAATTTAGTTCATATTTTTAGTTCCACACAATATATACAATATTAAATTTAGGAAATAGTTCTAATAACTGTTTGAAATAAGTACACTATTATTTCTTTACTAAAGAAAAAGAAAATGTATAAAGACTCACTAATCAATGAAACTTCTATCAATTCCCTTAAAACTAATGGCTTAACCTCATTAAAAAGTTGTGAAAAAATTGCTAATAGAAAATATGATGATCTACTCCAATCATCATTTAAGCCAGTCTATACCATGAATGATATATTCCACAGAGAAGATGAACGTTTAAAGACATTCGAATGTTGGCCATTACCTTGGTTGAATAAGAATCAATTGGCTATGACGGGAATGTTTTACACTGGCAAAAGAGATAGAACCAAATGTTATTTTTGTGAAGTTGAAATTTTTTGTTGGGAGCGTGTTGATCTACCTATATCTGAGCATTTGCGCTGGTCGCCAAATTGTCCTCTATTAAGAAGACGTGCTACCAATAGTATACCAATACACTTTGAGTCTTTAGAAAAAGTCTTACCTCCACATAGCTATGATGTATGTGGTTTAAGTAAAGATATTGAAAAGCGTCACAACGCTTTTCCTGAGGGTATAATCCCATCTGAAAAAATTCCGTCAGCATCACCAACAACAGTTAGCATCAATTATAATGGTATTAGTACAAAAAATCAAAATCCCAATTTATGTCATCCGGAATTTGTGGAATATGAAATTGAATCACCACACCTAAGTACATTTAGTGCTGTGTCCAGAAAGCCGAAAAGTATTTTGTACCAATCATCAGATTTCAAAAAATACATGTTTATAATTATTTTCAAATTCATATTGTTCTTACTTATTTGCATATTCTTTTGCAGATTTTTGCATAAACGTCTTTAATATATATATTTTTTTTTAATACGATTTGAACTCATAATCTTATATATGTGAATTATACAAAATCTTAAATATTTCTAATAAGTATTATATTATACCCCAATATGATTATTTAATAAAAATTAATTATGAAAACATTAGAAAATTTTAAATTTTGAACTAAAAACCATGCTTTTATTTATTTATAATGCTTTTATTTATTTATAATTTGTATCACAAATTTTATTTCATTTGTATCTTTTTCAAAACATAATATATTCTATAGTGAAGAACTAGATAAAGTTATGAACAGATCTGGTAAAATCCAAAACATTAACAATAAATTAAAGGTTTTTTTTTTTTTTTCTTTTTTTTTAAAGTTTAATAAGGAAATCAGTTGTAAAAATCAAAATATTTAAAAGGTGGTGCGATAGAAAATATTTAGATAACACAAATGTAATACGTCATACTAAATTTTAATTATATAATTTATTTGAGCTCTTTATTTGTTGCTCTATAATTTTAATATTTTTGTCTTTTGCATACGTAGGTATCTTAGACTAAAATATAATATTTTTTATAATTTTTCATCATTTACTTGAACCCCTAAAAGTACAGGGGATGAAAGATTATTCGTAGATTTACTATTATAATATTTATTCTTAATGTAAATAGAACATAAAACTAGAATACAAATCGAAATAACAAAAAGTGATATGTCTCCTGACACTCTCTTAATCTTTATATTATTTAGCTCACTTTTTATAATATCAACATCAATATGCAGTATCCCAATATGTTTGCTATTGTTTAAAATTTTTGCAGTAACTGGTTTTACAATTCTATTATTAATTTTAAGGTAATCTAACAGCCAAGATGATGTCAGAATAGATGATTTTTGTTTTGATGTAAAATATGCCGAAGAATATAACGTGGTTCCTTTGTGTTTTGCAATACAGCCTGATGGTAAAGTTAACAAACCCTTTAAAGGTAGCATTATCGAACTGCGATTATGATTATCACAGTCCACACTTAGTGTGAATGTATCAAAAACAGTAAATAACCACTGATTTTCTGTTGATAATTTAGTCCAAACATTTTTCTTTTCGACTTCTTCAAAATTACATTCAGCATGCCTTGACTGTTTTAGTGCAGAAATTTCACATGTTCGTTCAACAGCTGATTTCCATAAAAAATTATTTTTACAATAAAATTGGTTATCATTGTTTTTAGTACATGCATTAAGTTGTAATTGAGACATCAAAAAATACAAATTATTTGCAAAGTTATACAATATGTAGTTATCATCCACCAAAGTAATCACTGTACTATTATCCACATTAACTGGTAGTTGAATTATTTTGTAAACTTCAGAGCTATGACTGGTAACTAATGGTATTTCAGCTTGTATAACAACTCTATTTTCTATCATAAAGCCATTTACTTTGATAGAATTCAAAATTTTCTTTAATTTAGTATCGGTGAGTTGTCCAGGAAAAATCAAATTATTTGGTAAGAATTTTTTAATATTTAATAATTCGCCTTGTAATTGGTTAAATGTAAAAAGATCTGTATTAATATATCCACGTTTTGTATCAATTAATAGATTTGTAAAAGATGATTGAACTTTATTAAAGTTATCTACTATTAAATTTAGTTGCCCTATCATTACTTGAAACAACCGTTCTGCATTTGTTCTATTTTGACCTTCATCGCTATTAATCAGTTTCAGGAGTTCATCAATTTTAATAATGCTTACATTTAGCTCATTAGTAGTGTTTTTTAATATGTTATTTGTAGAATCTATAACTGATATGTGTTGAGTCATAAGCTGATTCAAATCTAGCTGGTTGTTAAAATAATTTTTTATTTTTGTTTGCAGAGTTTGGTGATCTTTGTTAATCACATCTCCTAAAAATGTTTTCGATTTTAGAAATAAATTGTCTTGCTGCAAAGAATAATATATTTTATCGAATCCTTGTTTCAGCAATTCACATATCCCTTTACCATATTTATTCATTGAGCAATCATTTTTTATAACATTTATTATGATTTTTATTTTCTTCAGTTCATCGTGAAATTCATAGTAGTCATAGTAAATAAATAGAGTCCATTTTGAATTAATTATGTTTATTCTTCCTAGAATATCAAAATATAATGCAGTGTTTGATGGTATTTCTTGAACTCTAATATTAGTATTATATTTCGACAATGCAACATTTAGTCGTACATTTGTCACGAGATGTATTAAAAAGCAAATTTGGTAATAATTTATAAAATTCATAATCTTTAGCTGTTGTTTATTTATTAAGTTTTACTTTCATACTAATGTTTCTTTTATTTTCTGCTTTGGCCAAGCCTTTAAAAATATTATCATTAATTTTTAGAATGATATCTAAACGAATTGTCAGATAAACTATCAGGTCGCATAAGGGATAACATCGTTAAATACTCATATTTGATATTAAGTAGTATTTTAAATTGATTCCCTATTTCAAAGTTCAAAGGCCGCATTTCGGACTGGACACTTAATTTTGAAGCTTAAACATGTTGCCTGGTGATCACTAATCATAAATTATATTCCATAGTAGCTATAAGATACCAGAAGATCAGGTCTTATATTTAATATCAGCTAGCAGGTCTGATACTAAATACCATATATCAACCACCAGGTCTGATATGAAACATCAGCTATCAGCTCTGATATGAGGTACCACATATCAACCACCAGCTCGGATATGAAATATCAGCTACCAGGTCTGATATGAAATACCAGCTATCAGGTCTGATATGAAATACCAGATATCAACCATCAGCTCTGATATGAAATATCAGCTACCAGGTCTGATATGATCTATCAGCTATCAGCTCTGATATGAAATTCCTGATATCAGCTACCAGATGTGATATGATATATCATTTGGTAGCAGGACTATAAGACCTGACAACTGATATCTAGTATTTCATATAAGACCTGGTCCCATTTGAAACTGAAGGAGCACATGAATTTGGAACATGGAACCTCAATGGAAAATTCCGTTAGCAGTCAGCATGAAGCATATCGAATTTGTGGAAAAAGTATTTAAAAAAAAAAACAATTTTGAAGGCCCACATAAACCTACATTGTCTCATTTGTTCAAAAACAACATCTTTCGCAGTATTAAAAAATTATTCTGGCATCAGAAGTTCCACCTTTCTATTTAAGAAAGAATATGCTTCAATACGTTCATTTCATTGCTTCACAATTTACCTTAAGTTGATTTATGTGAGAGTCGTTGGAGGAAGTTGGAATCACTTGAATACATTCCTTGTGATGATGTAGAAGGAGTAAGATTGTTGTGGGTAACTTTATATTCAATGAGTTTTCTTGAACTCATGAAAACTTTGTCACAAATGAGACAATGTAGGTTTATGTGGGCCTTCAAAATTGTTTTTTTTTTTAATACTTTTTCCACAAATTCGATATGCTTCATGCTGACTGCTAACGGAATTTTCCATTGAGGTTCCATGTTCCAAATTCATGTGCTCCTTCAGTTTCAAATGGGACCAGGTCTTATATGAAATACTAGATATCAGTTGTCAGGTCTTATAGTCCTGCTACCAAATGATATATCATATCACACCTGGTAGCTGATATCAGGTATTTCATATCAGAGCTGATAGCTGATAGATCATATCAGACCTGGTAGCTGATATTTCATATCAGAGCTGATGGTTGATATCTGGTATTTCATATCAGACCTGATAGCTGGTATTTCATATCAGACCTGGTAGCTGATATTTCATATCCGAGCTGGTGGTTGATATGTGGTACCTCATATCAGAGCTGATAGCTGATGTTTCATATCAGACCTGGTGGTTGATATATGGTATTTAGTATCAGACCTGCTAGCTGATATTAAATATAAGACCTGATCTTCTGGTATCTTATAGCTACTATGGAATATAATTTATGATTAGTGATCACCAGGCAACATGTTTAAGCTTCAAAATTAAGTGTCCAATCCGAAATGCGGCCTTTGAACTTTGAAATAGGGAATCAATTTAAAATACTACTTAATATCAAATATGAGTATTTAACGATGTTATCCCTTATGCGACCTGATAGTTTATCTGACAATTCGTTTAGATATCATTCTAAAAATTAATGATAATATTTTTAAAGGCTTGGCCAAAGCAGAAAATAAAAGAAACATTAGTATGAAAGTAAAACTTAATAAATAAACAACAGCTAAAGATTATGAATTTTATAAATTATTACCAAATTTGCTTTTTAATACATCTCGTGACAAATGTACGACTAAATGTTGCATTGTCGAAATATAATACTAATATTAGAGTTCAAGAAATACCATCAAACACTGCATTATATTTTGATATTCTAGGAAGAATAAACATAATTAATTCAAAATGGACTCTATTTATTTACTATGACTACTATGAATTTCACGATGAACTGAAGAAAATAAAAATCATAATAAATGTTATAAAAAATGATTGCTCAATGAATAAATATGGTAAAGGGATATGTGAATTGCTGAAACAAGGATTCGATAAAATATATTATTCTTTGCAGCAAGACAATTTATTTCTAAAATCGAAAACATTTTTAGGAGATGTGATTAACAAAGATCACCAAACTCTGCAAACAAAAATAAAAAATTATTTTAACAACCAGCTAGATTTGAATCAGCTTATGACTCAACACATATCAGTTATAGATTCTACAAATAACATATTAAAAAACACTACTAATGAGCTAAATGTAAGCATTATTAAAATTGATGAACTCCTGAAACTGATTAATAGCGATGAAGGTCAAAATAGAACAAATGCAGAACGGTTGTTTCAAGTAATGATAGGGCAACTAAATTTAATAGTATATAACTTTAATAAAGTTCAATCATCTTTTACAAATCTATTAATTGATACAAAACGTGGATATATTAATACAGATCTTTTTACATTTAACCAATTACAAGGCGAATTATTAAATATTAAAAAATTCTTACCAAATAATTTGATTTTTCCTGGACAACTCACCGATACTAAATTAAAGAAAATTTTGAATTCTATCAAAGTAAATGGCTTTATGATAGAAAATAGAGTTGTTATACAAGCTGAAATACCATTAGTTACCAGTCATAGCTCTGAAGTTTACAAAATAATTCAACTACCAGTTAATGTGGATAATAGTACAGTGATTACTTTGGTGGATGATAACTACATATTGTATAACTTTGCAAATAATTTGTATTTTTTGATGTCTCAATTACAACTTAATGCATGTACTAAAAACAATGATAACCAATTTTATTGTAAAAATAATTTTTTATGGAAATCAGCTGTTGAACGAACATGTGAAATTTCTGCACTAAAACAGTCAAGGCATGCTGAATGTAATTTTGAAGAAGTCGAAAAGAAAAATGTTTGGTCTAAATTATCAACAGAAAATCAGTGGTTATTTACTGTTTTTGATACATTCACACTAAGTGTGGACTGTGATAATCATAATCGCAGTTCGATAATGCTACCTTTAAAGGGTTTGTTAACTTTACCATCAGGCTGTATTGCAAAACACAAAGGAACCACGTTATATTCTTCGGCATATTTTACATCAAAACAAAAATCATCTATTCTGACATCATCTTGGCTGTTAGATTACCTTAAAATTAATAATAGAATTGTAAAACCAGTTACTGCAAAAATTTTAAACAATAGCAAACATATTGGGATACTGCATATTGATGTTGATATTATAAAAAGTGAGCTAAATAATATAAAGATTAAGAGAGTGTCAGGAGACATATCACTTTTTGTTATTTCGATTTGTATTCTAGTTTTATGTTCTATTTACATTAAGAATAAATATTATAATAGTAAATCTACGAATAATCTTTCATCCCCTGTACTTTTAGGGGTTCAAGTAAATGATGAAAAATTATAAAAAATATTATATTTTAGTCTAAGATACCTACGTATGCAAAAGACAAAAATATTAAAATTATAGAGCAACAAATAAAGAGCTCAAATAAATTATATAATTAAAATTTAGTATGACGTATTACATTTGTGTTATCTAAATATTTTCTATCGCACCACCTTTTAAATATTTTGATTTTTACAACTGATTTCCTTATTAAACTTTAAAAAAAAAGAAAAAAAAAAAAACCTTTAATTTATTGTTAATGTTTTGGATTTTACCAGATCTGTTCATAACTTTATCTAGTTCTTCACTATAGAATATATTATGTTTTGAAAAAGATACAAATGAAATAAAATTTGTGATACAAATTATAAATAAATAAAAGCATTATAAATAAATAAAAGCATGGTTTTTAGTTCAAAATTTAAAATTTTCTAATGTTTTCATAATTAATTTTTATTAAATAATCATATTGGGGTATAATATAATACTTATTAGAAATATTTAAGATTTTGTATAATTCACATATATAAGATTATGAGTTCAAATCGTATTAAAAAAAAATATATATATTAAAGACGTTTATGCAAAAATCTGCAAAAGAATATGCAAATAAGTAAGAACAATATGAATTTGAAAATAATTATAAACATGTATTTTTTGAAATCTGATGATTGGTACAAAATACTTTTCGGCTTTCTGGACACAGCACTAAATGTACTTAGGTGTGGTGATTCAATTTCATATTCCACAAATTCCGGATGACATAAATTGGGATTTTGATTTTTTGTACTAATACCATTATAATTGATGCTAACTGTTGTTGGTGATGCTGACGGAATTTTTTCAGATGGGATTATACCCTCAGGAAAAGCGTTGTGACGCTTTTCAATATCTTTACTTAAACCACATACATCATAGCTATGTGGAGGTAAGACTTTTTCTAAAGACTCAAAGTGTATTGGTATATTATTGGTAGCACGTCTTCTTAATAGAGGACAATTTGGCGACCAGCGCAAATGCTCAGATATACTTAGGTAGATCAACACGCTCCCAACAAAAAATTTCAACTTCACAAAAATAACATTTGGTTCTATCTCTTTTGCCAGTGTAAAACATTCCCGTCATAGCCAATTGATTCCTATCCAACCAAGGTAATGGCCAACATTCGAATGTCTTTAAACGTTCATCTTCTCTGTGGAATATATCATTCATGGTATAGACTGGCTTAAATGATGATTGGAGTAGATCATCATATTTTCTATTAGCAATTTTTTCACAACTTTTTAATGAGGTTAAGCCATTAGTTTTAAGGGAATTGATAGAAGTTTCATTGATTAGTGAGTCTTTATACATTTTCTTTTTCTTTAGTAAAGAAATAATAGTGTACTTATTTCAAACAGTTATTAGAACTATTTCCTAAATTTAATATTGTATATATTGTGTGGAACTAAAAATATGAACTAAATTAAAAACATATGATCAATGATGATATATATGCAAGGAAAAAGTTTTTTACGAAAATATTGTATTGTATATCGTATTGGATATAATTTTTCCAAGTATTATACGCACCTCTTACTCTCAATTAAAAATATTGCGATATGATAATTTTCCATATGAACGATGGGTTAATATTTTATCGATAATAATCGTGCGTATAAAAGTAATATGAAAATTTGTAGCTAAACATTATACATGTAGAAACAGAAAAAAAAAAATGATACATTTTATTAGTTATAAACTGTTAGCATTATTTTATATATATATTTATATATATATATATATATATATTTTTTTTTATATTTAAATAATAGTAATTATGTACATAATGATCATTGATAATAATAAAATCTTTTTTAGTGTAAATACAAGCAAAGATAATGGCAAGTGTAAATAGTCCAACAAGGTATTGATCGGCAGAAATTATTACTAATAATAAAAGCTAACCCGGTGTTTTAGTTTAACATAAATTAAAAGGTTTATACAAACTTAAGTACAATCCTAAATTTTATCAAATAGATATCAGTTTATAACGCTTTTTATATAAGTTATTTGTTTGGACAAAAACTATACCCTCTCCTTGTACCCGTAACTCGTTTATTCAAAAGAATAAAATAATATTTAATATAGCTCAAGATTATTAAAATTATTATATGAAGAGAGGAATATAAGATCCAAGAAACTATTCATAATAAACAAAAAAAAGAAAACAAAAATGTATTATATATTTAAAATATATTGTGAATAAAAAAACTTCAAATATACACTTGGATTTAGTATTAGTATTAATTCATATTAATGTTTTTGAATAATTATATTAAAAGTATAGTAAATCTTGGGTATAAGCAAAATACCTATTTAGTATAAGAATGCTACAATAAAATACACTTTATTTACTCATGTACTAGAATACTATTTATTAACAAAAAAAATATATATTTAAAAGTCTCTCTTTTTGTTAATAGTTATATCATTAATACCTATAAATTTTTATTTTAAGTAAAAGTTTTCTAAAATAAGTTAAGGAAAAAAAAAATAATAATAAATAAAAAAATAAAGAAATTATTGCATACAATTATAAAAATAATGTTGTTTAATAGATATCTGGGTAGGTATGAGAGGTTTAATACACTTCGATTTTAATTTATGTAACAATAATGTTATCAAGTCATATAGAAAAAGGTCTTTGGTTGAAACCATAGATTATGACATTAGTTAAAAATGTACTTAGATTATAAATGTAACCAGCTAATTCAAAACAAAGTATAATATTACAAAATAAATTACTGTTCGAAAACAGAAGTAAATAATATGTACACACATTGACTCTGTCAAAACTAAATTCTTGTCCAAACTGAATAAATTGGTTTATTTCCATTAAAACTAAGTGAAACTAAAAAATGTCTATAAAGAATTTCTTGTACCACATATATTTCCAATTCACAGATATTGTTTTAAATTTATTCTCAATTGTAAAATCCATCTGTAGAGAGTACAAGTAATACTCGAGAGAAAGCCATGAGAAAAACCTTTATCAAATCTTAGAAATTGTTATTGTGTTACCTGAAAAATTATTTTTCAAAACTTAAATACATACATAACTGAATTACTCTCTCTCTCTCTCTATCTATCTCAATAATTTACATTATCAAGAAATTCTAGTTGGATTTTTTTTTTTTTTTTTTTTTTTTTTTTTTTTTTTTACAAAAATATTGTTTCTCAAACAAAATATATTTTCAATTTGATAATCACATAGAGAAAAGAAAATGTAATTTTCTGCGATGAATACTCAAAGACGCATTTTGACAATATATTTCAAACTGAAATAAGTTTTTTTTTTTTTTTTATTATATATATTTTTTTTCCTTAGCTTCTAAACAGAATTTTATTCATGTTTTAGGATTCATGGAATTTGTTTAAATAATAGTGTGTAGAAAAATAATATTAGTTTATAATGAAAATATCATATAAAAGTTTACACAGAAAAAGGTTTGTACATAAATATAAAAATTTAGTTTCATTGATTTTAGCTCATAATATTTAAGAATAATTTCTTAAATATTAAAACTTTTTTCTATATGAATCAAAAGTCAAGAAGACTTAAACAAATTTTTTAAATTTTATTTATATCCTTATTCTGTAAAGCGAAACGAAAATTCGTTCCGACAATTTGTGTTGAAAATAACAAATAAATTTAAATTTATTTATTGTTTTTAATATAAAATTCATAACGTATTTTCGTTTCGTTTTACAGAATAAGGCCCTTAATATTTTCAGTTCTAAAGAAATGTTTGAAAATTTATTTGGAAAAATATTAGTTTTTATTTTAATTTTAGGTACATATAGGGATCTCTCAACAAAATAGAATCACTGTTTAATAAAATTTTATAAACATTATTTTATAACAACTTTTTCTTGAAAATTGCAATTTTTTGCGAATATTTTCTATTATAACTATTTTTATTTATCATTTGATTATAATATTATACAAATAAATCAAATTTTTTACAAAATTCCTAAAATTTTCAGAAAGAACAATTTAATAATATGTATGAACCAAATTTTATTTTTTTATGAAAAAGTTTTGGGAAAAAAATTCATGTTCGAT
This sequence comes from Protophormia terraenovae, assembly GCA_951394005.1. NCBI lineage: Eukaryota > Metazoa > Arthropoda > Insecta > Diptera > Calliphoridae > Protophormia > Protophormia terraenovae. The sequence goes on from OX596075.1 coordinate 34,495,212, forward strand.
TCTTGATATTTATGAACAAAATTTTTAAATATATGTTTTTTCTGTGTAATAGAACCATTTTTATATGATTTTCAAGAATGTGTTTTTTTTTAGGAAAATTTGTTTACGAGGAGCTATTTTAATGGAATGATTGATGAATATGAAAATTTGGCGATGGTCGATTCTAACCATAGAAAACGTTTTATCAACTTTTCCTACATTTGCGACTTAAGTTCAAATAGTTATATAATGTAATACATCTAATAGAAATATTTTAAATTTTTTTTTTGTTAAAAAAAATCATTGCCTTTGTCATGTTTCTACAAATACTATTCATTCCTAATAAAACTAATGAAACTCATAGTTACTAATGTACCGCATATACTTTTAACACACGAAAGAAATATCAAAGTCAATGAAATTCAATGATAGAAAATCCAATTGGAATATCATTCAACAAATATTCCTCTAACAAAATATTTTAAGCTGGAAAATCCCATCCAGAAAAGATAAAAATCTATAGATAGTAAAATTAACACCAATACACCAACAAAAATATATAAACATCTCTCTCCACCATAACCAACATAAAACCAACCACCAATCAAAATGAAAGAAAACACACATTTCAACCATATTGATCTTCAGAAACACAACAGGTGTTGCACTAAAACAGGTTTTCTTCCATCACCCACATAATCAACCCTCAAAAACTTAACACACACAAATCTACCTGACAACACTCTCTTACACTAACTAACATTCTCTCTCTCAATAATCTCTCTCACTCTCACAACACACACAATCCAATTGGAAATGCACATTACATGTCCGCTTGCTTTGTCATCATTCCAATTGGAAAAGCGGCGGCGGCATCCTTTGATGTCTAAGGTCCCCATTACCCATCTACTACCACACATCATAATCAAACATAGTTGCACAAAAGAGTATTTACAAATTAATAAATATAATTCATCTCAATTATATTCGCAGATTTTCATAATTTAATGCGGGTTACATACACAAATATTAATATAATTACATTTTTTGGCTTTTTGTTAATGAATATGAAAATAATTTAAAATTATTTTAAAATCTGTTTTATTTTTAATACCAAAAGTAGCAACATTGTTCGTTCAATTTAAATTTCAACATACAAAAAAGGAATGTCAAAAATAAAATAAAAATATATTTTTTTCAGTTTGTGGAAAATATTCGTTTAACGGGAGTTAAAATACTATAAACGCGTGTGAAAAAATAATAAAAATATCGTGTGTTTGTTGAAAAATGTGTCGCGTGTGTAATTTTCCTTAAATTTTAAGGAAAATATTTGTTTATTTTGTGTTGTTTCTCTCTCTCACAAGTGTGTTGAATTCACACAGAACTTGTATGTGAAGAGAGAGAAATGTTGTTGTTGTAGGAAAGAGTACTATTTTCCCTTCTTAGTATTCTTTGCTTTGTAAGTAATATCTGCAAAATATACCAGATACATATAATAAAACGTGTTATTTTCATTTTTAGCAGTATTTTTTGGTATTCGATGCCCTTCAGATTTAATAAATGAATCCAGAATTTCTCCTACTCTGAAAAAATTGTAAGTTAAGACTTAATTTCTTTTATTAAATGTTTGCATGCAATAATCATTTTCATATTTGAAATTCAATTTCCAGATTTAGTTTCAAGACACTGCAACCAATTGTAAAGCCAGCCTCTTTACCGCAACAACACCTCCATTTTGCAAAGGTTTCCTTGCTAAATTCTTTAATTAAAAATTGATATAAACATTTTGTAATTCAGATGTAAGTTACATTATTGAATTTCATCATAATAAATTTTTAAAGTTATTTATAAATTTGGAAATTATACAATATACACATTTTGCAATATAATATAATAAATATAAATAAATTCGAAATATATATGCTTTAATTTTATTGGTGGTTAAATATTTTTCAGAGTCAATAAATGATCAAGCAGTAGTTTTTACTACTTAGGTTGGTTATTTTTAGTGAGTTAAAATAAAAGAAAAGTAGTTTTAAGTTTTTTGTAGGTAGAAATATATCAGTTAAAAATAACTGCAAAACCAGTAATTTCTAATGATTTCTAATTTTACTGAACTTGTTAGTTAAAAAATTAGCATTAAAAAATAATTTAAAAATTCAGTTGTTTTAAATGATATGTAAGCAGTCCGTTTCTTAAATGAAATTATATTTGTTTAAAATGATTTTTCAGTTGAATTTACTTACATAATTTTTTGAGTGCGTCAATAAATTTAAAAACGCTTGCGTGACATTTTTCTATTAATCGATAAAAATTTGACCTTTTTCCAAAATTCACCATTTTCGACCAATGCCTGATGTAGGGTGCAAACATAAATCAATTAAAATTTTTTCATTAAACATTTGTGAAGCCTTATCTTTCGAAATATGCAAAGGAACAAATTTTTCTTTAACGGATCTTTGAGAAAAAGTGAAAGAATTGTACTATATTTTTGTAAAAAATAGCCATTTATCATACCAATTTCAGAGAGCTGACTTTGAATATTTTTCACGTCTAGACGCATTGAGATAATCCAAAAACTCTTTCAACATATTATTTTGAAATATATGGCAAATTACAAAGTATTTTAAAAAAAATTTTACCTCATACACCTCAGGACTTATTCCCGAAAAACGAAATAAAGTCGAGGCAAAAAATCAAAAATTCAAAATTCAAGTGTAAATATTTTTTTTTTTTTTCTGTAAGAGATAACTTAGGTGAGTAAGCTTATTTTTTTCTTTATCTTGCTAAGCACTTTACATGAATATAAAAATCTTTAAAATCGGAATTCATTTGTAGAAGTTACGATTTTTTTAAACTTTTACATACTCGAGGTAGTCAATTTTGACACCCTGTGGCTTATTTTGTATTATCACAGGGTGACTACAATATGATTTTTCTAAAAGCTTAAGTCCTTTTCAGCAACTCTTCCATACATTTATAACCAACTAATTTGCGTCTGACCCCACTGTTCAACGTGAAACAAGGAATTTTTTTGAAAACATTTCAAGAAACGCGTTAGAATAATAATTTTTAATGTTTCAGTTTGTACGGATACATAGGTAATTTCTTTTAACTTTTGCCTTTATGAAATTCTGACTGTTTTAAACAAATTTTGATGCAATTATGTTAACAAAACTTTTTGCTGTAACAGAAAATTCAGGACCTGAAACGGTTCCATCTGGTGACGGCAAGCACCCAAAGTCAAAAATTCAAAAAAAAAAAAAAAAAAAGTGTTTGAAACTAACAAGTTTTTTTATTTCTTTTTATTGCTGTAGTCGCAAATTTTAGCATAAATGTCCAATTCTTCTAATGTAGACTATAAACACTTGTAGAAAAGGACCAGAATGGATTTAATTAGCGTGCAATTAATCGGTGTCAAATTGTGTTGTGCAAAATTCGTAAAACCAAATTTTAAAAAATTTTTAAATTTTTCAGTTTTTTCACTGGGGATTTTACGCCATTTCGGATATATCAAAATTCAAAACAGAGTCTAATAGCTCTTGAAATTATGCATCATTTGGAATATATCTCGTTAATGTGCCCTCAACACAAATGCTGTAAGAGGTACCCAAACTTGGAGAGAAAAAACGTGAATGGCTCCAAGAGGTGCCTTTTTCGCGAAGCACACTCGCAACGTTATTTCAGTGAAGCTAGAGTATAGCGTTATCAAAGAAGGTTTTCAAATGACATTTAAAAATCATTGTGGCATTTTAAAATATTAATTTGTTAAACGTGTATATCTATTTTAAAAAATTCAGCAATTTTGCATATTTTGTTATAGCGGATGTTGGCGTTATAAATCAATTTCAAACTGAAATAAGTTCCTGTGTAAAGTTTTATTTACGCAGAAAATATACGATTTTTCGTTTAACGATTTTTCATTTAATGCAACTTTAGAGATTTGACTAAGTGCAATTAAAAAATTAATATAAATGACATTGTCTCATGACTTATTTAAAAAAATTATGAATTTTGCAATAAACAAACACTACATCACTAAAATCTGAATTCTGAATTTTGCAAATTTTATAAGAAGGTTTAATAATTATTAAATAGCTAATATATCCACGCATACTTAACTTATCGCGATATTTTTAATTTGTATTTTAGATACACCACTGTAGAGTACATAAATGCAATAATTTTTGATTTAGAACTATAAATAGAATTTTGGCAATCTTTTTATACATTTTTATCTTAATCCGCCATAACATTGATGCCGTTCGGTAAGAGTCATTCACGCGAACAGATCTGTGTTCCACTAGAGCCAAGGAATATTGGTACTAAATATCGTTGATGTGTCAACATTTTCGACATTTTTTGAACATCAAAAGTAAACGAGTTTGAAGAATTTCATATATTTACTTAATTTGTTGTTCAAAATTTTGTTGGTTTTTTTATTGTATTACATTACTGCTGGCATTACTATCATTATATTAATGGAGCTTTTGATATTTCCTTTTTTGCTATCCGTTGTATATACTATCCAATATCTATACGATAAAGTTATTGATCATTTGTTTAGTAGCCTAAACACAATTTCTGCTAGCGACATTGGTTCGTTCTACCTATATTTATTGTTAAATTCAATTAGTTATATCTTGTTATGGTGTGAGTATGTAGATGGGTTGGACAACTGCAAATAAAAATACAATATCACAAATGTGAACTAACCTTAGGCAACAACATATTTCAAACGTTATAAATTATAAAGTTGTGTAGATGCTGTTGACAAATTTTAAAACTTTTATCTGTTTATCCGGTAAATTTTTGTTGTTTTACTAAAACTTATTAATAGTTCAATTTAAAAAACGCTGAAAACAATGTAAATTTGACAATGTACTAAACATTATTTATTTGTTTCATTTCTGTGACAATAAGGAAGTGCTACAATAGACTTTTTTCAACTTTGTTTGGATAATTGGCTAACAGTTTATTGTTTTAAATTTCCATAGAACACTATACAAAATTTAGTTTCAAATGTCTTGATCTCCTGAAATACTTGAAAGATGTTTAAAAACAAAAAGATCAGGCATATATATTAAAAATTTTGTTTAGTTAAAAACAGAACTAATTAAAATACATTTAAATAGATACTATTTATACACATAGCGTAAAAAATCAAATACACAAAAATTTAGTGTTAAAGGTTCCATGATAAAGTTCCCTGAGACTTTGTTTTCTCCCTTGTTTCATAAATTTAAAAACGACGTTAAACAAAGAAATAATTGTAGAATTTTTTGTTTTCCTTTGCATTTATTTCCTGGGGTTTTTCCACTTTCTGACATTATTTTCTTTATCCCTATGTGTTCTATTTATCGCAACTTCTGCAACTTTATTCTACTGCATTCTTTTCTACTTTTTCATTTGTAAAATTGTGGGTATAAAATGTTGAAAGAAATATAGTTTTTTACAAATACAAATACAGAATACTTAACTATATCGTACTATAAAAAACTAATATAATAAAATTTTCTAATAAAAATTATTCATACGTCCAGATTTACATTCCATAGGCAAAAATAAAATATGAAAATTAATATTTGTCAAGTTCGAGCATATAATACCATACAGTGGGGCCAAACGCCAAATTTTCGATAATAAATAAACCACCCCAACTACTACTCGGATCTAATTGAAATATATTGAAGAGTTGTAGAGAAGCTCTCAGAAAAATATTCTTGTAGTCACCCTGTGATGACACTAGATAAGCTACAGTGTGTCAATGTTGACTATGTTTTTATAAAAAATATAATACTATTCTTTCACTTTTTTTCAAAGTTTTTTCAATAAAAAATTTTCTTTATATATTTCAAAAGACAAGGCTTCATAAATGGTTAATAAAGGAATCTTGAATTGATTTAGGTTTGCACCTTACATCGAACATTGGTCGAAAATGGTAAATTTTAGAAAAATGTTTCATTTTTATCGATTAATAAAAAAAGTCACGCGAATTTTTTAAATTTATTTAAGATATTTAATCAAAACAGATTTATATTGTACTGAATGCAGGAGAACAAATTTTATGAAAAAAGTTTTTAAACTACTTTTTTTAAATTGCACAAAAAAATCAAAAATTCAAGCGTAAATATATTTTTAACTACACGCAAAGAGAAAATATGGTTCCAGTGACCATAATATAAGAGCAACATACTATGATTGTAATATATGATTCCAGGTTACAATAAGTATATTTGTACGTAATCATTAATTTGATTCCAGTTTATGATTTATTAGTAAGGTTCATAACCTTATTAATAATTTTATTAAGTTTTATAATCTTTTCTTAAGTATTGCTTTCAATTTCATCATGTTTTTATCATTTAATAATTCCATGTTATCATATATATATAAACAAATTTCATCATATATATAATTCCATTTTATCATATATATTATTCCATTCTATCATATATATGAACTAATTCAATTATAAGTATAATTCCATTTTATAATATATATAATCCCATGTTATCATATATATAATCCCATTTTATCATATATATAATCCTATGTTTCATATTTATATTCATTTGTACCTCGATATGTGGTACATTGATCATACTGAACAAAAACAAAACTTGTCAATTTATATTTGTTCATATATAAACTAAATGAGAATTAATATACTAACAAACTACTGGACTGATACACAAAAATGTGTATTCAAAAGGCATTAAGAGTTAATGGCTTAATGGTTGTAGAATTAACCAAATTTGTAAAATGAAATGAATGGTTATGTAATTAACTAATTGTTGTAGAATTGACTAAATGATTGGATTTTTCATATATGTATATGATTTCATATAAACATATTTAAATACATATTATAATTCAGTGAACAATATTAAAATTTTTATTGTGGGTAATCATTAAATGATTAAACAGAACCATAAACGTTGCTATCATGAACACAGTATATTTAAATCAACCAAAAACGGCTATATAATCATTGAATAGTTGTGGTGATCATGCTGTAACCATGTTTTTTCTCTGCGTGTATAGGAGATAGCCTATTTTTTCTTTATCTCGCTTTACAGAAATATAAAAATGTTTGGAATCGAACTTGATTTGTAGAAGTTACAATTTTTTGAAACTTTTACATACTCGAGTCCACGTAGTCAACTTTGATACTCTGTAGCTTATCTCATGTGACTACAAAATAAATTTTCTGAAAGATAAGGTCCTCCGCTACTGCTATTCCATATATTTCAATGCGATTCATTACCAAAAATTTGGCGTTTGGTCTTATTGTGCGATATCTCTCAAACAGAAGCATATTCGCCAAGAAATTTTTTTTTCGAAAATCAAAAATGGGAGTAATTCGCTCACCTAACCGAACACATCCCATATGAAATGAAACTTAAAGTTAGGGTTCATAAAAAGTTGCAGATGGTAAATAGTAATACATTCGGCAAAGCCGAATTAAACATTCCTACTCTTTTTAATATATATTGTATACAATTTTACGCAATCTTGTCCGAAATTCAACTAGGTTGAGCTGTTCATTGCTTTTGCAATTCAAATGAGTTAAATTCATTCAATTTGTTTAAGCTGAACAAAATAAACTATTATTACTGGGCTGTAAGGCTGGCGAAGCATGCAATATAATGCTTATATTGCAACAAACTGTAAAATATAAGCGATGTTAAAACGGAATCTAGTGCTATATTTGGCTGGGCCGAATCTTTTATACCCTTCACCATCTTACCGACAAATAATTAAATTTTCGCCTTAAAGTATGCTTTCATATTTTCACATTTATTAATCTACGCTAATAGTCATCAAAATGCTTAATATAAATGTTTGTATCTGTATTTACATTATTAACAGATTTTTTTTTAGTTTTTGACCCATAACTCGGTTTTTTATGAACGATTGAACAAGCGATTCTTTTATAATAAATCTTATTGTCTAAATAAAAATATACTTGTTTTATTTTTATATGTAATTCCAAAGAAAATAACTTATGACCTAATTACAAAGTGTTTTAGTCAAATATGCTTTTAATTTTATATGTAATTCCAAAGAAAATAACTTATTATAAAGTTCTACTTTTAATTTTACTAAATTCTTTATTAATTTTGGGTTTTCTTATTTGCTAATACAGCTATTTAATCTTGGTGGTTTTATTGGTGGTTGTGTTGTTGTTGTTGTTGGGGTCGCGGTGGTTTCCATAACTCCTCCCTCCCTAAAATGAAGTGACGGCCAAAGGGGCTTTGCAAAATTTGTAGCCGGAACTTCATTAATTTTCTGGTCGAATGAATAAGTTATTGTCATTGGTTTTCTTTTTATTATTGCAATTATTAATATTATGATAAGAATTGCTACTGACCCGAAAGTTGAATATGTAATTTTTTCGTGTATTTTTGTATCTGTTTGTAGGTTTTCAACTATTTTTCTATCTTGGAATCTATATTCATTTAATTTTGGAAGTGTTATTTCATTTTTGTTTGAGAGGGCTGTAATTTTATTGTTAAATTTGGGTGGTATTTCAATGAAGATTCCATTGTCCCAATATATGTTGTTTTCGTTGTTGTACCATATGTTATTGATGGCAACTTTACAGTTGATAAATTGAATTAGAGTGGTGTTAGTAATTGTGTATTGTTTGGTAATATTGTTACATATCGTAATAATTTATTGTATTGGAGGGTTAATGAGGATAATATAGTTGGGTTCTGGGTGAATAATGTCAGTTTTTTGTCCTATATCTCGTAAATGACAGGAAGCGGTCTCATTCTTATTTATTATATTTCTAATGCAATCTTTGTTCATATCAAATTCCGTTTCATGAGTACTTTTACAATAAAATTCATTTTCTATATGTTTACATTTATCTTTATAAAATATCGAATTATTCTCATTAATCAATACATATTCTTCGCTTATAATTTCTAATGTTTTATTGATTGGTGTTGGTATGATATGGTACAATGTATATTTATAGCTTGATAGTGTTGGGATTTTTATGTTAAAAATTATATTAGTGTTATTATAGTATGCAGTTAATTCGAGAAGTTCAAATATGTGTTCAGGTGAGAGTATATTTATAGTGTTATTTAGTGTTTTGTGAATTTGAATTAGTTCTATTGGATCTAATATTAATTTTGGAATGATATTCAATTTGGATAATACTATTGCTTCTGCGATATTGTTTAAGTGTTGTGTGAGTATGTCGATATTATAGTTTATTTGATTAAGATGTTGAATTTGTGTTATTGTGTTTATTGTAGGGTTAAGTGAATTTCGGGTTTGGTCTTGTATGTTTTTTATGGATGCTGTAATAATATCTTGTTCATTGTTTATATGATTAGTTATGTTTTCAAACCTTTTTATCATGTCAGTATTGAGAATTAGTTGTTGGTTTAGTGTATTGTTTATTCGTCCATTTTCCATTAATAGGCGTTCAATGTCTCTATTGAGTTTTTCCGCATCTTCGTAATCCATATTTCCGGTTATGAATTTAATTGTTGATCCTAATGCGTTTATTAGTCCTCTCTTTTGTCTATTTCTGGGTGTTAATAGGTTTAGTTTTGTAATGAGTTCTTTTAATTTCAGTTTTGTTGTTTTCAGAGCGATTTTGGCAAATTGAGTGATTTTAAAATGGGATATAGTTTTCTCTATTTCTTGTATACTGTCTGCGTAAGAATCAAGATTGATTATATGTATCAGGTGTTTATAGTCGGTAATTGTTCTAGCGGTTCCTAATTTTAATGGAATGATTCCTTGTGTTGGAGAAATGTCAACAATTTCAACATCGGCTTGTGTCAGTATAAATCTAGAAAAAGTGAGTTTTAAGTCTTATGTTTTCTTTTTATTTTGGATTTATGGAGTTTTTGGTTGTCTAGTGTTAAAAGAGTCACTTTGTTATTTTGTTTTACAATTCTCTTTGAAAATCTAGGGGTTATTTTGTTTCTTCTACATTCTTTCCTGTATATGTTGTCGTTTTCTAAAAGGCTTTCAGGTTTCTCTCTATTTTGGTTTAATAGTTCAATGCGTTTGTCTGTGTCATGTGCCAATTTTTTTCCAATTGATTCATTTAATTTGCTTTGAAATTCTTTTAGTTGTTGTAAGTACTCATGTTTTGTATTATAATTTAAATCTTTTTCAAATGAAGGTGTTCTTCCGTAGAACAATTCAAATGGTGTTAATTTTGTCGCAGTGTGTATTGAATTATTGTATGTCATGATTACTTCGAAAAGTATTTCATCTTGATCTAATGGTAGTTCTGATTCTTTATATTTTTGCATAACGATTCTATAAGTTTCTGTCATAGTCGAATGTAGTCTTTCAACTGGGGAATTACTAGTGCTCTGTTGAAATGAGGTGTAATGTATATCAATTTTGTTAATTTTGCAAAAGTCCTTTATAATAGATGCGTTAAACTCTGAGGTCACACACAATTTTTTTTGGGAAGCCGTGTAGGCTTATATAATGTTTAAGATTTTTTAGGATTGATATGCTATTTCTAGATTCTAAAAGGTATGCTGATCCGAATTTCGAAAATTTGTCTATAAGGGTGAGAATGTTTCGTTTATTTATGCTATATATGTCAATGTGTACAATGTCTAGTGGTTTTTTCGGTATTTCTGGGGTTTCAAATGTAGGTTTTGGGGGTCTTCTGTCATATTTAAGAGTTTGGCATATATTACAATGATTAATACATTTGGTTATCTTTTCTTTCATATAAGGAAAAAAATATTCGCGTTTTAAATGTTCAAATGTTTCTTGTATACCTCTATGATTATGATTGATGTGGTAATCATTCACAAGTTTGTCTTGTTCATCGGTGTTTCGGATATCTTGTAATAAGATTTTACAGCGAATGAGTTTGAAAAGTTTACTATTTGCAAAATATTTAGAGTATGTGCTTTGTACAATTTTAAATGTGTCATCGTCTGTCATTATTGCAGAGAGTTTATTGGGGGCGAGGTATTGTTTAAATATATCAGTCATTATAGTTTCGTTGTATTCTGGTCTTCTTATTATCTTTCTCATTTTATTTTTAAATACAGTCTGGAGGGTTATAGGGGGACCTTCGTTTTTCACTTGTAAAATAATTTGAATGTTGAATCCGTTTATAGCTTTTTCTGAAATTGGAATACCATCATCATTGTTTTCGTCGGCAGAGTGAATGGTCGTTCCCGCTGTTCCTTGAATTGAGTCATTGTCGATTGTATTAATGTTGACTTCTTCATTATTTAGAGGATTATGATCTGGAATTCTGATACGGCTTAGAGCGTCTGCGTTTGTGTTGAGTTTACCTTTTTTAAAAACGATTTCGTAGTCAAACTCTTCTAGTTTAAGCCTCCATCTTACTAATTTGGAGTTTGGTTCTTTAAGACTCATAATCCATGTAAGTGGTCTATGGTCAGTTACAATTTTAAATTTATGTCCGAAAAGGTAGGGTCTAAAATACTTCGTTGCCCAAACAATAGCTAATAGTTCTTTTTCTATTGTTGAGTAATTTATTTCACTGTCCGTTAATGTTCTACTAGCGTAGCATATCGGCTTATCGCTTCCAATTGGACCTTGGGAAAGAATTGCTCCTAAAGCAAAATCACTTGCATCTGTTGTTAAGATGAACGGTTTTGAAAAGTCCGGATATTGAAGTAAAGGGTCATTGGTCAATAGATTTTTGCACATTTCGAATGTTTTTAGGTATCGGTCGTTTAAAATTATTTTCCTTCCTTTTTTTAAACATTCAGTCATAGGTTTTGTTAAATTTGAGAAGTCTTGTATAAATTTTCGATAATAACCTAATAGACCTAAGAATGATTTTATCTCTTTTTGAGTTTTCGGGATAGGAAAATTTTTTATCGCGTGAATTTTTTCAGGGTTTGGCTTTATTCCCTCTGTGGAAATAATATGTCCCAAAAACGCACACTCTTTGTGTAAAAATTCGGATTTGTCTAACTGAATTTTTAAATTTGATTCCCTTAGTCTTTCAAAAACTTTCCTCAAATTTAACATATGTTCTTGCAATGACGTGGAGTAAACGATTATGTCGTCCAAATATACAAGGCAAACCGTACCTATAAGGTCTTTCAAAACATTATCCATTATTCTTTGGAAAGTAGACGGTGCATTTTTAAGACCAAAGGGCATTCTGACAAATTCAAAATGACCTTCATCTACGGAAAATGCGGTTTTTGCAACATGTTCTGGATGCATTTCTATTTGGTGGAAGCCACTGGCGAGATCCAGGGTAGTGAAATACATGCTTCTACCTAATTTGTCTAATATGTCTGTAATATTGGATATGGGGTACTTGTCACAAATTGTCTTCTCGTTTAATTTCCTATAATCAATGACTAGTCTCCACTTTTGTACATTACTAGCATCTTTCTTTTTCGGAACTATCCATACAGGGGCACTCCAAGGTGAAAAACTTGGTTTTATAATGCCTTGTTGTAGCATTTTGTTTATTTGTGTCCGTACTTCTTCCTTATGAACATAAGGGTATCTATAGGATTTTGTAAAAATAGGGATATCGTCTGTTGTTTGGATTTTATGTTTAATTTGGTTAGAGAAACTAAGGGGTGTCCCTTCTTTAAAGAATATATCATCGAAATCTTTACATATTTTCATTAACGCTTTGTTTTCTTCTTGGTTCAAGTGGTCCGTTCTCAGGAATTTAGTTATATTATCTTCTTGGTGGGGTATGTTTGAATCTATGCTGAAGTTATTAATTTCAATGAAATTTTGATATGGAATGGTTTTTATAGGTTGTTCAATATATACAACTTTTTCTTGGTTGGATATATTTGATATCTCAACAAAACTATACCATTCCTTTGAGGAATAAATACCTTCCGAAATAAATAAGTCAGGTTCGAGAAATGTTCTCTGCATTAAAAAATCGCCGTTTCGAGTATCTACTGGTATTTTAATGACAAATTTTGAACAAGGTTGAATTATAAATTTTCCTGAAGTCAGATTAGGTTTAAATTGTAGTGGTATTATAGAATTATTTGTGATTAGAGTTTTACTGCCTAAGTCTACTTTGGCTTTAAGTTTATTTAAAATATCAAGTCCTATTAATCCATCGAAATAATTGTGGAATCTAAAGACAAATAGTTCCATCTTGCCTTCCTCTTTGAATTCTACAAAGTATGGTAAGTTGATTTTCTTGTTCAAGGAGTGTTTGTTTAAAATAGTGGTAATTGTAATTGGTTCGCAACTCTGACATTCGTCCTGGTTAATAAATTCTGGATTTATGAATGATGAAGAGGCTCCAGTGTCAATTAAGAATTTTAATGGTCTACCGAAAGGTGAAGATATATTTATGTACGGTAATGTATGTCCATGATTGTTTAAGTCTAGGTATCCGGTTGGTCCGGGGAGGCATTTAGTAGAAAATTTTGACTGTCATCAATTGTGTTACTAATATGGTGGTTATATTGGTTAACTTGTTCCAAAGTAAAGTCTTGACTGTAATCGTTCTGAGTATATATATTATCTTGCTGATAATAGTAATATTCTTCCAAGTTTGTATAAGGATTTCCGTCTGTGTTAATGTTGTGAATTTCATGAGGTTTTAAACCACTTGTTACTCTCTGTGTCTGCATGCTTGGTGGTTTTCTCAAATGAGTATATCCTGAGCTTACATCCATTGGTTCTGGAGGTGGTGAGTTTTGTGAACGATATTGTTGTTGTCCAAAGTTAGGGTTATTATTGTTGTAGAATGTCTTGGTGTGTTCAAGTCCGTTATTCGGTATATTTTTCTGGTATGTATTAAAATTTGTATTCTGTCCAAATGTATTGACAGGTGCATTAATATGGGGTTTTTGAGCGTTGTTAATTGGGTTTTGATATCTAACCATATTGGTTTGATATGGGGGTATATTTTGGTAGTATTGCCTTGGGAATTGGTGTGAGGGTCTGTATTGATTGTTTACCATAGGATGGTAATGTTGAGAAGGTGGGTAACTTTGAAAATTTGGTGGGAAGTGTCTAACATTCTGTTGCGGAACAGGATGTGCGTTTGTAAATGGCTTTTTAGTATAATATATATTTTGTTCTTGTATGCAGAAGGAAAGGGCTTCGGCCAGTGTTTTAGGTCTCATCGATCTAATGTTTGAGCCTAAAGGTTCTTTAAGGCCTGATAAGAATGTGTTTAGGCACATTTCGGCAAAGAGTTTTTGTTTTGCTTCTATGACACTAGCATTGGTTTCATGAATTAAAATGTTATTGTTAATAGATGACTGTATTTCTATTATTGAACTATAAAAGTGTTGGACCGACTGATTAGTTTGTTTTAAGTTATGTAGATCTTTTATTAAGGATGTTTCATTCCTTTTGTCTGAATAATGTAGAATTAAGTTGTTTTTTATGTTTTCCCAAACTAGAGGGGTACCGTAAACATTGAGAACTTCGTTAGCTTGTCCTACTATTTTATTCCTAATTGCTCTTAGTATTATCTTCGCGTAGTTTGTTCCGTCTATGCCAATCAGATATCCTAAAATTTCTTCTACATTTGTTAAAAATTCGTATAACAGTCTTGGGTTTCCGTCAAATTTTGGGAGGTCTTTCACTGCGTCCGGGACTCTTAATGAGTCAAATATTTGATTTGGATATGGGAGTGGGTTTGAAATTTGGGGGTTTGACCCTGAAGCGTTGTTATTATTTAGCGACATTTCTCTATTTTCAGGAATTGGTGTTAAGTGTCTAAAAACGTTCGTGTATGGTTTAGTACGGTGTGTTCTTCTCATGTATAAAGGAAATATAGTTTTTTAACTTATATTTATACTTATGTTTATACTTATATTTTAATTAAAATATTACTTATTTACCCTATTATTATTATTATTAGGACCTTCATTGTTCTGATGATTGATTGTAGTAGGTGATTTAGTCTTCCTTCGGGTTGTTCTTATTTATGGCCTCTCTAATTATGTACTCTAATTATGAGATTTAGTCTTCCTTCGGGTTGCTTTAACAATGGTCTCTCTCTCTTATTATGTACTCTAATTATGAGATTTTAGTCTTCCTTCGGATTGCTTTATCAATGGTCTCTCTCTTATTATGTACTCTAATTATGAGATTGACTTTTATAGATGATTTAGTCTTCCTTCGGGTTGTTTTTATTTACGGAGCTAAAGTTGATATGCTTTCAACTTTTTTTTCGACTGCGCCAGTTATGTTACTGATCGATAGATCACCAAAAAAAAACACAAGTTGTTAGTTTGACTACTGATTTCCCATTGATTCTTTATTTGTGATTCTTTTTATAATAAATCTTATTGTCTAAATAAAAATATACTTGTTTTATTTTTATATGTAATTCCAAAGAAAATAACTTATGACCTAATTACAAAGTGTTTTAGTCAAATATGCTTGCCTTTTAATTTTATATGTAATTCCAAAAAAAAAATAACTTATTACCTAATTACAAAGTGTTTTAGTCAAATATGCTTGTCTTTTAATTTTATATGTAATTCCAAAGAAAATAACTTATTATAAAGTTCTACTTTTAATTTTACTAAATTCTTTATTAATTTTGGGTTTTCTTATTTGCTAATACAGCTATTTAATCTTGGTGGTTTAATTGGTGGTTGTTGTTGTTGTTGTTGTTGTTGGGGTCGCGGTGGTTTCCATAACTAGCGCTTATAAAAATCAAAATTGCGCTTTACCCGATATCTCAGTTATTATTGAACCGATTTATTTAATTTTTTCAGCACAAAAATTCAGAAAAAATTTCCTAACTCTAGTACCAGAAACTCGAGAACCGGTTTTTTAAGCATATCTCTGCTATTTATGAACCGATCCT
The DNA here is from genome assembly GCA_951394005.1 of Protophormia terraenovae. Lineage (NCBI taxonomy): Eukaryota > Metazoa > Arthropoda > Insecta > Diptera > Calliphoridae > Protophormia > Protophormia terraenovae. The sequence goes on from OX596075.1 coordinate 34,511,008, forward strand.
GCTGAATTTCAATAGCAAAATTCTCTAAAGGAAATTGTTGTTTGATACATATATATATTATATATGGCAGTCATCGGTGGGCTTCATAAATGCTATTTCAATCGTACATGATCCTACGTACATGATCCTATCGTCATCATTTCTTACAAGGATCCCAAAAATACCACGAAAATTGTGGAAATTACAAACGGAATGGCAAACTCATATATACATACCCTTTACACCTGTGGTGAAGGGTATAAAATTATGTGTATACATGTAAAGAAGAACAAACTGAAACTAACAAATGATTTTGCTACTCCTATGTTTGCTAAATTGTCGCCACATAACAATGACTAAATAAATTAATGAAAAAAGAAAACACTAGTGACAAATGTTTTAAAACCCCAACTAAAGAAATACATGGGATAAAGTCAGCATGAAAATGTTATTTTATTTGTCACAAAGCATTAAGAAAAACATGTACATAGTTGATTATAATAAAGTGTTTGTTTGTTAGTTGTTTTATTTCTTTTGAAATTAGTATAGCGTAATTTTATATAAAAAGAGAAACATTAAGCTAGAAAAAATACAAAGATTATAATTAGTCATATAAAACTAATACCAAAGGAATATTTAACAAATTCTATATGGTCATTTATAGAAATAAACTTGGTATAATTGTTAAGTCTTAAGAAAATATATATTTTTTAATAAAATTGTACGTTTGTTTAATTCAGCCTTTAATATTATTTGTAATTTATAATGTCAATATTTCGTCACTCATCGAGCAACATCTTCAGGGCTGTTTTAATAAATAATTAGTTAATATAAGTATTAACACGACATAATATTTAACATATACAAACCATCATAGGACATAAACAATTAACAATCATGACCAAATAACAAAAAACATACTTATTACAAATTGTATATTGACAAATAAACGAACATAGGTGTTGTCTGTTCATTGTCCAATATTGCACTGATCATCTTCAACTACTTGCATTTTTCTTTTATTTTCTTCTATTAATTGTCTGTAGTTCTGAACACAATTTTCAGTAACTCTTTGTAGTATATTCTTTTGCTGGTAGGTATGTTAATAAAATTCAGCACCTCAAGCATGTACCCAAGGCGTATTTAAAAGGTAAAGTTGTTAACCCAGCTGATTTTTGTTTAGGATTTTCCAAAAGTCAATTTTTTTATAAGTGTGCGTGTATGACAATAAATAAATTAAAAAAATAAAATTCTGTGAAAAAATATTACAATATTCACTGCCTGTTTCTCTATGTCGAACGAAAAATTCGTTTCGAATAAATGTATGGAAAACAAAAACAAATTTTTAAATTTATTTGTTGTTTTCCATATATTTATTCGAAACGAATTTTTCGTTCGACATAGAGAAACAGGCAGTCATTTTTTATATTATTATTGTGTTTATGGGATTAAATCCGTTATTAAAAGATAACTTACGATTTTATATCAAGGATATGTATGGAATCGTGGAGCAAAATATGCAGAAGTCTATATTCTATGCTATATAGCTTTTTACGTAACCGTTGTTTGCGTTACCATATGGGTGCGCTAGGTAAATTTGGGTTAAAATATCTATTGTTCTTAATGCAAAAACGTAATATCTTGAAAAATAAATCCTTATCAATATCTGTATGTCGAGATATTTCATTCCATTTTGTCTCAATAGTCTTTAAAGCCAGATCAACGGGTACAATTGGAAAAAGTGAAACCACATCAAACGAAATCAATCTTTCATCGTCATTAATTGTCAAGTTTTCTAACTTATCCCTAAATTGCACTGAATCCCTAGTATTGTATTTCGAACCTTCTGTTATCTTCTTAATAATATTCGTCATATATTTACATAAATTATCTGAAGTTGCATTAATGCTCGAGCAAATAGATCTTAATTGGTAGTCCTTTTTTTATGGATTTTCGGAAGTCCATAAAACCTAAGTGCAGTAGCCACATCCGTCTTCATTCTTCCCCTTTCAAATCGTTCTTGGTTCTGTGAAGGGTATTCATAGGATCCTTCATAAGTCTCTGGTACGTTGTCATATCTTCTATAATATTCATCATTCTAATTACTTATATAATCTTCCCTACTCATCGCCACAGTAGTATTACCCTTGTCGGCGTTTAGAATTAGAATATCCCTGTTTTTCTCAAGAAATCTCCGAGTTCTTTCCACTACCCCCATCGTGAATTTCTCCCTACTGTCTAGTCTCATCTTATTCATATTTTTATCTACAGTCGTCGTAAATTTTGTTCTAGACATTTCCTGTTGTTCCCTGTCTGTCAAGGTCTGTATACAATCCTCTCCATCTTCAAAATACTGGATTATTTTGTATTTTATGTCAGTTTTTTTATTTTTATTGAATGCAGGCGCGGATCCTACTCAAGTTTTTGGGGGAGGATTGAGTGCAGATTTTTCATTAACTACGAAAATTTGAATATAAAAAAAAACAATCATAAAAGCTTTGATTTTAAAAAATAAATAACAACAACAATTCCATATTTATTTATTTTTGTATGTGTGTATATACAAACTGACTGCATATAAAAAGAACAACAACAACACTGTTATTTATTATATTACTGCTGTTGCTAACTAAACTACTTGCCTATACAAAAAACGAGAGAAAAAGATATAGTCGGTCAAGCCCGACCATATAATACCCTACACCATTGTATACATTATAATTCGGGGAGGGGTCTTTTATTATACTTGGAGTCAAGTGTGGACCGATACTCATAGTGTAAAATAAAACATACAAATACAGAATATTACGTTGATGCTGACATTTATATGAATTTATTCACTTTTGGGTGATTCCCGAAAGAGGGCCTTATATGGGAGCTATGGTGAATTATGGACCGATCTTTGTAAAATTTGGCAACATCATTTATGTTCATATAAAACTTATTTGTGTCGAATATTAACTCGATACTAACATTTTAATGGGATTTATGCCCGTTAAAGTGATATTCTGAAAAGGGGTTAATTATGGACCGATCTATTTAAAAATCGGCACACTTATTTAGACTTATATGGAACTTACATGTGCTAAATTTCATTGAAATATTGCTATGTTTAAGGAATTTATGATCGTTAAACCCCTTTTCCGGGAGGACATTTGTATGGGGGCTAGGTGAAATAACGGGCCGATCATAACCAATAGGCTTCCTCCCTGGACTGTAAGAAACCTGTGTGCCAAATTTCATTAATTTTGCTTCAAAATTGCGACCTGTAGTTTGATTACAAGGTTTACATGGACGGACAGACAGACGGACGGACGGACATCGTTAAATCGACTCAGAAAGTGATTCTAAGCCGATTGGTATAAATTAAGGTGGGTCTTAGACCAATATTTTTGGATGTTACAAACATCAGCACAAACGCATAATACCCTCCCCACCTATTGTGGTGTAGTATATAACAAAAAACGTCACTAATAGTCATTACAATGCTTAATATACATGTTTGTGTATATTATCTTAACAGATTAGTTTTTGGGCGATAACTCCGTTGACTATGAACGAATTTGCTTTTATAAAAATATTTATGACTGATCTATAAAAATAAAAATCTGTAGCTTGAACAGGTTTATTTTATTTTTTCAGAACAAAAATTCAGAAAATAATTTCCGAGCCCCCTTTAAAACCGGGTTTTTAAGCATATCTCTGCAATGTATGAATTTCAATAGAAAAATTCTCGAAAGGATTTCCGATCGTTTGATATATATATTATATATGCCAGTTATCGGTGGGCTTCATAAACGCCATTTCAACCGACACTAGGACGGACGGACATGGTCCTATCGTCATCGCTTCTTACAAGGATCCCGAAAATATAAACTTCTTTGCTCTCCGACGAAAATTGTGGATGACAAACTTATATATACCCTTTACACCTGTGGTGAAGGGTATAAAAAAACGCAAAATAGCTCCATCCATTTCTGTTATTCGAGTCTATGTGAGAATCCATATGCGTATCAATGTTGCCTGTGGATATTTCTATAAATACCTATAGCTGATGAACAAAATTCATTTTTTATTATTCTTACATGTAGATATTTACTCTACTTCTGATAACACAGATATGTTTGAATATATGAGAGTAATTTTATAAAACAAAAGGTATATTTTATACAAATATTTTTATGTTAAGATCTGTGCTAACTACGCAAATTGGCGCACAAGTGTAAATGTTCTCTTTATTCTTCAGACCGAATTGCTATTACAGATTAACAATTTAGCTTGAGATTTCAAACTGTTGTATGATTTTCAAAAAACACCAAGATTTAATATATTGATATAATGAGTAAATTTGTCTTTCAGTCCTTAAATAACAGAGGGGTTAGTCGTAAAGTTTCTGTAGTTAAACAGTAATTTCAGCTCAGTTTTATAGTATAACGTGTGTGTTTTAAAACGTAAATAAAGAACAGTATTTGGATTTAAAACCATATTGTAGTTATCATGTCATTAATTGTATGCATAAGTATCCCAGGTTTATTTAACGGAAATAAAGCAAAGTTTTTAAAAATTGTAACAATATTTTATATGTATGGAATGCTTAGGCATTAAGCTAGACAGAGGTAATAATACCATAAATCTTAAAGAAATAAACAATTTTAAAAAAACGAATCATAAAAATTTTATTTTTCGCAGATTGTCCATTAAATTTTTGGTCTGATTCGGTCTGAGCTAATAATATACTTTTCCAATATATTAAAAAATTTAGAAAAAATTTCTTAATTTTGGATACCTTGCTACTCCAGGAGGTATGTAATGTTTAAAAATACGCAAAATGGTATATTGATGTTCCCAGCACAAATGAAAGCACATTTAATGACGTAACAAAAATTTTACTATTTTTAAGCATATATGTGTAAAAAATTCAAATATCCAAATTTTTTGCGAATAATTTCACAATTTTGAAATATTTGGACCTGGTCCTAACGATTTATTACGTTACACATTGGATTAAATGAATCGAAAATGGCACCTAATTTAGGGAAAGGTGATATCAACACTTTTATATTTAGATTTAGTTTTTATATTGGTCAAAAAATAAAAAAATAATATACTTTTGGAGTTTCAGACTTTCTTTAAAGAATTCTAATGACTGTCCTTCCGTCAGTCTGTTTACTAATTTTTGCAAGCTTGTCAAATCAAAATTGTTTATTTTTTGACTCAATAAAGATATCGATAAAATTTTCTTTATTCGATAGACAATTTTGCTCTTTAATAAAATGCAAAAAAAAATGTGGTAAAATCGGCCGAAAATTTTGCGATATACATAGAAGGACGTGACCAACATCTTGCAAAGTAAAGATTGCTGAAATTTCAAATGAATATATCTCGAAGAATATATAAGAGAAATACTACATGCAAGCATGTTTTCTAAAGGATTTATGAAGGACTTTAAGGTGATTTCAAAATCTTGGAAATCATGTAAGGAACAAACATTCGCTAGTTGTTAAACATTTTATATGACATTAGTACTCTATTTTGAACCCCATAGCTCCGCTCCTAAAGCGTTTATGGTATCCTGCTTCTAAACCTAAAATATTACAGTCCTCTGCTACGCCTATGTGTAAAGTGCTGGCATGATTAGATTGATAGTGTATATTAAAGAAACAAATTCAACATTTCTATACAATATTTTTTCAATCTTTTATATATTTTTACTACTTTCAAATTTATTACTAAAATTTTAAAATTTAAATACAACATATATCTCTAAATTTCAATAAAAAATCTAAAATTGCACTAAATTATAATAAAATACTATATACATCTCAACTGCACTAGAATACGTTTATATTACTTTTATAGATATAAATCTGTTTCACCTATGTTTTACTGTATATCACAATAATCTCTCCACTGGAGGCATATGTTTAGACTTGAACATATGATATTTACTAGTTTCATTTGAGTGAATTTTATATTGCGGTTATTTTTATTAAGCAATTTATTCAATGGTAAAGCAAAGGTATAAAAGTGCATTTTTCAAAAATGTGGTCTTTCATTTTAACCTAAATCTCCATAAAGAATAATTAAGTGGAAAATTATCACCTGTTTTCAATTGCACATTTAAAATTTAAAGTTTTGCACTCCAGTTTAAAATTTTCTTTGAATATTTTGTTAAATATAATAAAATCTAATTTCTAAACATTAACAATAATTGCTTATAGAGTAATTGCACCTAAGTTCGGCATGCACCAGTAGTCGGCAATTTTTAATTTAAACATAAATAAATAATATATAACATTTCCTAATTTTTGTTATAGTGTGATAATTTATTCTCACAGATTTGGCACCAAATTAAATTTGTTTCAATATCTGAAAACGCTGTAAACTCCTAATCTAAATTTGGCTAAAAATAAACTTGAGAATAAGTTTTGGTCGTATCGTTATTCATCTTTAACAAGAAAACTAAAAAAGAAAGAGCATCATTCATATCCAAAGAACGATTTACTCCCTGAGGCTTCCTATTTACCAAAACCAACACCTACATCTTTATAGTTTTCGAAACACGTTTGTTCTTAATTTAGTCACCAATATATTTGTAAAGGAAAAACTGCTTCCACCAACATCTATTGTAAAAACCTTAATCGAACATAGTTACCTTTATAAAATAAGTATAAAATATCTTTTATATTTAAAAGTAAAAGAAAAAAATCATTTACAGAAAGTTCTTTTTAAATAATGTTAATAACATCTTTGACTGTTGCTAATTTTTTTATGATTATTGGTAAAGAAGAACAGATAATCAAAAATTGATATGATCGATCTCTTCAAAAATAAATTTTATAATTGTCTCTCTCCAGCGAATATAGATAGCATTGCTGAATGATCATTCAACGATGGATTAACCATGACAAATGTAAGTTACAAACTCTTTTATTATAATTTTTCTTTATTTGCTTTTAGTTATTTTTCACTACTTGAAAAGAAGAACATGAATTTGTGATAAAGATATATGGGCCATTATCAAAAATGGAAATGATATTTTAAACAAATTTGTTACAGATCTGAACTCACAAGACTTGAAACTAGTAGAGTGCAAAATTTTAGCACTATAAGTTTCTTTTTACAATCATGATTGTTGTTTAAAGTTCAAGAACATAGAAAAACTGATAAAAATTACTTAAATTCAAAAAAAATTAATATTTTTTTGAAGGGCTAAAAAAAAATTTTTTTTTGATTATGGCCCATACATGAAATTAATTTTAAATAAATGTTTAATTTATAATTCAAAAAGTGATGAAAAATAACTGAAGTGCAAAAAAAGAATATATATAGATATATATTATAAAAATTATTTTTGATTTGTGAGAAATAGAAAATAATTAGTGAAAAATATTTTTTTTATATAAAATAAGGAAAAGAAGTAAAAAAATAATATAAAAATATTAAAAAATAAAAAATAGAAATTAATTAAAAGTATAAAGCAACTGAATTCAAAAAAATTAGTTATATTTGTGAAAAATGTAAATATAAATGTAAATTTATGGATAAAATCAGTATAATATTATTTTTTTTATTTATTACTATCATCAATCTATATAAAAGTGTGATATTTATTATTTACATTTTATGAGATTTTACTTAAAGTATTACAACAATTTAAAACTTAAATTTAATTATATAAAATATCTAATTATACTAAAATTACAATGTAGGGTAAAAAGATAAAAAAAACCTTATAAATTTTAAGACATTTTATTTAACTTACTTCAGTAACTTCTTTTCAGAAGTTGTGAAGTTGAGCTATTTCAGCAAATTTCTTATTGTAGCAAAACTTGAAGATCTGCATCTATCTTTAAATCTGATTCTTAAATCATTAACGTAGGTATTAAACATTTTTTGGTTAAAATTACTGTGTAACCGACTTGTAGAAAATCTTCTTGGTAAATTGAAAACTGTTTTTAAATTTTTATTTTGGATGGCTTGAAGTTTTTTAAGGTGGGTTTTGGCAGTTCTTCGAAACTAAACCTGACAACCATATGTCATAATTGGAAGTATGCAACTTTTGTACAGTAATAACTTATTATTTGGATTAAGTTTCGATTTTTTGTTAAGAAGTGTTAAAAGCGCCCTTCCACATTTTAAGACTTTGTTACATGTATACGAAATATGTTGTTTAAATGTCAACTTCTTATCCATAACAACACCGAGATATTTTATTGAGTCCTGTATTGCTATTGTTGTTCCATTTATTGAAAGAGGATTGTTAGGTATTCTTTTTGGAGACTTATTAAAGGGGAATATTATTGCCTGAGTTTTTTCCTGATTGATTTTTATTTTCAATTTGTCAAAATATTTTTGAGATTCAAGTAACGCTTTATCCATTCTTTTAACTAATGCTACTTCTTGATCTTTGGGTATTTTGAAATCTTATATAAAAATATAATATAACGTTGGAGATAATATTGAGCCTTGTGGAATTCCGGCAGGTATGTATCTTCGTGTAGAAGTGCAATTATCTACTCTTACTTCAAAGAATCTATCAGATAAAAAGCTTTTAATAATTCTTTTAATATATAATGGATAATTATATTTATTCAGTTTAAATACTAATCCATCATGACATATAGTGTCAAAAGCTTTTTCAACATCTACGAAAATTATGCCAGTACTTTTTCTGTCTAATTTGTTGTTAGATATAAAATTTACAACCATTTTAAGCTGGTGAACAGTTGAATGCTCTCTTCTAAAACCGAATTGCTCTTTATTTAAAATGTTGTTGCTATCTGTGAAGTCTTTTGATCTTGTTAATATTATTTTTTCTAACATTTTGTCTGGAATATGTAGCATGCTGATAGGTAGGTAACTTTTAGGTAATTTTTTGTCTTTACCTGATTTTAAAATAGGTATTACTAAGGCTATTTTAAATAACTTAGGAAAGTATTCATTAGACAGACTCCAATTATAAAATGGGCAAAATCGGTTGACAAACAAAGAAGTTATGGGCTAAAAACTAGAAGCACAGGGTGTCCGTTTTATAGCTTTCTGCTGATATTTCTTCAACAAAAGTATGTACGACAACGAAATTTTGTACGTATAGTTCGGGGATCAATATAAACTCGAAAACCAAAAATTACCGCCCACCTCCCATATAAGGTGAAAATCAACGAAATTGTGTTCAAATAGTTCAAGGGCAAATTGAAACTCGGAAACAAAAATTGGGCGTGGTCCGCCCACTTTCCTGCCCACTTTACCGCCCCCTCCCATATAACGTAAAATTTGAAAAAGTTGGTGGTGGGTATATAGAATATAGATTCGGATGGGCCGAATATAATTCGCGCTTTATTATTTTTCAATAGTAGTTAAATCATTATTATCGTTGTGTATTAGTTGCATATCTAGCCACCTAATATGTTTGTTTACGTCATGATCAGCTGTTGAGATTGCTCTCTTTCTCAACAGGTAAGAGTGTTCGAAGACATCTGCTATGAGATTAGCTTTTCGAACATTATCATACACGTTCTGCCCATTGTCGATCAAATTACTGACGCCGCAACTCTTACCTTTAATTGCCTTGGTGATCTTCCAAAATTTTTGATTACCAGATGGCAAACGCTGTAAAAAATTACTCCAGTTATTATTTCTGTCTATAAAAGCGTTTTGGTTTATTAAAGTGTTTTTAATATGCCAAGTGGGGTCTCTCTGCCGGTTGATAACATCTTTGTAATTTACGTTTAAATCTATTTCGCTGCCCAATTAAATATAAAGTTAAATAAGAGAGTTTTCTTTGCTATGTTTGCCTTTCGACAACTGGAACTTTTTTGGATGCATCAACCAATATATTTGTTACTTCATCTAGTACCTGCTCAATATTTGATTCCGAAATAACAATGGATTCCAATGATCTTATCTTTGTATCAACCCATTTGGAAATAACATTCCAATTTCCTTATTTATACATTGGTACCAAAACAGTTCTTTCAAGAACGGAACCATAAATTTCACATGTAATGGGAACATGGTCTGAGGTAAGGAGGCCAGGGTGAGTTTCTATAGGTGATATGAGAATGATGTCTATTGTAGAAGGGCGCGTTGGTTGTATACCTTGGCCAAACCGTGTAAATTCATTTGGATAACAAACATAGTAGTTATTTTGTAATTGGTGGTTGTATAAACAAACGCCTGCCGAATTATTTTTATTATTATTCCAGGAAGTGTGTTGGGCATTAAAGTCAGCAAGAATGAAAAAATTGTTAGTAGAATTTGAAATTTTCGTGAGATCTTCTGAAAGATTTGGAGTGCTTTTGGGATTGTAAGCTGATGTAAACTTGATTGGACGTCCATTTATTTGTATTACGATGGAAACATTTTCTATGCTTGAAGTATTAAATTTTGAGATCTGCTGATGTGGAATCGAATTTTTGATCGCTATTAAAACGCCACCTCCATGAGAATCTCTATCTTCCCTATATACATTGTAATTTAATAATTTAAATTTGTTATGTGATTTCGAAAGTGTTTCTTTAATAAAGACTAAATCTCTTTGTTTTACTTTTGATTTTTGCACTATTTGTTATGCCCTGAACATTAAATTGCATAACACGAATCATGTTTAAGGTTAGTTGTTTATATGACATATTTAAGCATGTTACCAAGTACACGCATTTTGTCAAATTTAGTTTTGCACTTCTCCAACGCATCTAGGGCTTCAAAATAAATTTTTAAGATTTTTTCATTAGATAAATTATCATCTCTAGGAATATTACGCGATTTACTTGTTGTTGATATGGATGGTCTATGTGTTACATTTTCAATGTTGTTTAGATTGTTTGTCCAGACATTATCTGGTCTTTGCACATTCTGGTTAATTGTAGGAAAATCATCTGGTGAAAAATTAAACTGTGGTCTGGTATTGAAACTTACTTTTGTGCGGTTTCTTGAAACTTTTTCACGAATATCTAAATACTCCCTTCTGGACGGACACCTTACATCTTCTGCACAATGGTTAACATTTTTAAGGTTCTTTTCAACACAATTGAAGCATTTGTATACCACGAAGTTTTATTCAATGGGCATGTTGAATAATTATGTAACCCTCCACATCCAATACAATTATTTTTCCTATGGAAATTTGAGGATCCGTATCCAAACATTGCACATTTGGAACAATGCGTTGGACCTTTTGAGCAGCGTATGGGATTCCTCCAATGGATTGCAATATTGTGAAAATATCTTATTTTTAAAACTTCTCGTTTAGAAATTTGATTCCTGTTAAATTCTACCATAAATATGGCAGCATCTGTAGTAGTTCTTGCTGTAACAATCTCTTTTATATTGATTAGCTCTATATTAAAAGTTTGTTTGAATTCCTCAAATATAGTTTTCGTATTCATTTTCGGTAATCCAAATAGTATCAATTTGAACTTGTTTTGATCTTTGACTGGGTAAGTGTAAAAAGTTATATCTTTTTCTTTTAAGAGTTTTATAGCATTCTCGTATAATGATAGCGTGTTGGGCATTACTTTAATGCCAACAGACATTCTTTTATACTTGAAATTATTTCCAAGTAACTTGATAACATTTGAAAAGCTATGACTCGAGTCAACAACTATGGGTGGCACTTTTACAGAGAATTCTTTAAACTCACTTTCGTCTGACACTGATTCGTCCAGGTCGGACAGCTCTTGAAACCTATTTTCATATTGGCTATTAGATATTTTTTGTTGTTTGTATTTGGGATTATTACCCCAGAATTTTTTACGTTTCGAATTCATAGTAAAACGAAATCAAAAGAGTTATAAATTTTTAAAAAAATTTAGATTAATTAATTTTTACGTGAAAAATAAGCTGGTTTTATTTATGCGTCTGAATGATTTGAAAGTCAATCAAATACTGTCAGTATAATATATAAGGTAATCTCTTAACTAAATTTTTTCGTTAAATGTTTTTAATTATAAATTATTTTATTAAAAATAAGCCACCTCCTTTTCTCCTTTTCTAAAAAAATCCACAACTATTTTAAAATATTTGATAACTAGTGAGCGAAAATATTCTTAGATGCCCATCTGTATTTGCTTCCGTGCAAATTTTCATATGTCCTATGTATAATCATAACTTTTAGTCATAACAAAATTAAGACCTTTTCTATGAATAAGCATTTAATTTACCTACAATTTTCTCGAAAACTTTTCGGTTTTTGAGAAAAATTTTAAGACAATTACAACATATATCGCTAAAATCGTACTTTGATCTGTGATCCATAAAAAACTTTTTTATATATATAAACATTTTTTTGGTAACACAAACCCAATTTAAATATGACTTTATTATTTGTGGAAATTTAACATGTATGGATTTTTATCATCGCATACCAATGCACAAAGTTATTTTTTAATTTTAATTGCAGTAAACAATTTCTCTTTTAGTAATTATGGGACAAACATATATTTACAAACTGTTTACAAACATAATGTAAAACTACAACCAAAGTTTTTTAATTATAAAATTTTAAGTTAAAACATAAAAATGGTTAAAGATATACAGCAACTTTATATTAACATGTTTTTAAATTAAGTAAATTTTTGATTACAAACTGTAATAAAAACAAACCATATAAAAGGATTTAGCAAACAGAAAACCAACTTTTGAATAAAGCCTGCAAGTAATGTTAATTATGGAAAAAAATTACACAAAAAGAAGAAAAATAAATATATTTTTGTTGAAAATTACATTATCTTGTTTGCCCTTTATGTATGTTTGTATGTATTCTTAAAATGTTAGCTTAATAAAAGGTTATTCTGTTAGTGTTTAAAAAACAAATTATAAAAGATATTATTCGCAACTGTGGCAAAACGCCTTTTAAAATATTTTAACTTCTAATAGTTGAATTAAAAGTTCTCTTTCTCATAATGCTGCTAAAATTTAACGTTTCATAATCCATTTTTATATTCTCTGTGTAACATGTCGAAAAAATCATGGGTCCTGGTTAGATTTTGAGTCGATCTAGCTATGTCCGTCCGCCTCCCAGGATAGCAGGATAGGGCTCGAACGGGACCACCAAGGTAGAAATTTTTCTCATTTATCTTATATAACGTTTGTGTGTAGGGATGCCAAACGGGACTGGATTTTGCAAATCCCGGGATTCGGGATTTTATAATTTCAAATCCCGGGATCGCGGGATTTTTCGGGACCCCGGGATTTTTCGGGATCCCGGGATTTTTCGGGATTTCGGGATTTTTCGGGATCGGGATTTATATTTCATATAAAAACACATTTCAAATATATGGAAAAAATCAATTTTTTATACATATTTTAATTAAAAAAATTTATTCGTATTTGAAAAAATAAATCATAAGGTTTGTTCGTTTTAGTAAAACTAGTTAAATAAAAGAGATATTTAAAAAATAAATCTAAAAACCAAGCTTTTACTTGAAAAAATTAGAAAACCGAAAATAATAAAATAAATTTTAGGGTAAATAAAAAGTTAAATTTTTATTATTATTATTATTTTTTTTTTTTTTTTCTTACTTGTATTGAACGGAAATTTGGAAATATCTCAAAAATAAGGGCATATGTTCTTTTGCAGATATTTTTTCTTATAAAATTTCATTAGCTAATGATAAGTATGATTTTTAGCTTTGTTGAATATCATCAGTAGTTAATGTCAATCCATTTTGGAAGATAATTTAACGCAATTTGGTCCTAGAACTTGTAGAATCCAACATTTGCTCATTATTTCATATTCCATACAAATGTCTTTCCAGATATTATTAATACCATAGCTGTAACTTATGAATGAAATAAAAAATAAAAATACTTTTTATTTCATTTCTATTTCTTATTTCTAATTAAAAAATTTTTGTTAATCAATCTATATCTTTTGAATAAAAATATTAAAGATTTCTATTTATGCTAAAACAATTGAATTTATTATAAATTTGTATCTGATTGAACAAAATAAATTAAAAATTAAAATATTTTATTTAACAAAAAGAAAAACAAATATATTTTTATAAGAAGATAATCAAAAGTTTTTGATTTGACTATTTTAAAGTTTAATAATATTCATATGTATTTTATTTAAATAAAAAAAGTTCAACAAATTTTTCTGATTTTTATTCAAAAACTTTATATTCAAATAGAAACATTTAAAATAAATATTTTTATTATTTTATTCAACAAAAACTCCAAAAAATAAAAATATTCAGCCTCAAAAGGCTTGAATAACAAAAAATTATAAAATTTTTTCAAATATTCAAGTATAAAAAAAATATTTTACTTATTTTTCTTTTTCAAAGTAAATTTAAAACTATTCAAACAAATTCATGTTGAATAAAAATATTCAAAAGTTTTCTATGAATAAAAAAAATTGAATATTTTAAAACAGAAATTATTTTATTTTTAGAATGGAAAATAAAATAAAGAACAATTGTATTCAAACTAAAGAAATAAAATATATTTTAAAATTAGTTAAAGACTTAAGATTTTGATTTATATTTTATAAATTTATATTCGAATACTTTTGTGGAAATATTATTTTATCTAACTTGTTAACAAATGGAATAATATTTAAATAATTTTTATTCAAATTAATTTCAAGTAACTGAAAATCATATTACAAAGAGTATAAAATAATTTTAAAGAAATTTATTTCTAAAAATATAAATAAAATATTAAAATAATTCATTTTTAACAAATATTTTGATTGAAAATATTCACAATGAACAGCTATGATTAATACATATTATTTAATACAAATCAATATGTATTAATAATTAAAATGACGTTTCAAATTAAAATTCAATAGGAAAATGAAAATAAAATATTTTACTAGTCTTGCTCGTACAAAATATTCAAGTAAAATATGTATAGCAAAATAGAAAATTATTTTCTCTTGAAATGTTTTACTAGTTTTATGTGCACAGAAATGCTTTTCGAGTAAAATACTTACAATAATAGTAATACTAGTAAGAATAGCATACAAACGAACAGACCTATAATGTTCTAATCTTCGTAATTGATTTTTAATATATTTTTGAAAATTTTTTGTTAATATTTTGATGTTTTGTATTGCTTAGAGTTAATTTTTTGGATTGTATTTATGACACTAAATCTCGAAAATTAAATCCCGGGATTTTTTTCGTCCAATCCCGGGATTCGGGATTTTGAAATCCCGAAAAATCCCGGGATTTTCGGGATCGGGATTTCGGGATTGGCATCCCTATTTGTTTGGCATTAAAAATGGGCAAAATAAGTTAATAAACAAAAACGTTATGGGCAAAACACTAGAAACACAGATTGTCTGTTGTAGCTTCATTTCATACTTTTCTGCTAATATCTCTTAAACAAAAGCATGTACAACAACGAAATTTCATACAGATAGTGATCCGAACACTTTACAACCCACCTCCCATATAAGGTGAAACGTCAACGAAATTTTGTACAAATGGTTCAAGGACCAATTTAAACTCGGAAACAAAAAATTGGCGTGGTCCGCCAACTTTACCAAAACTTGAATTGTTTTTAACAATTATTTATAAAAGTATAATAAATATATTTATTAATAACATTTAGAGCAATTAACTTTATGTGTTACTTTTCTTCCAGAGGTGAGGAGATTTTCTCTCAAAATTCTTTCTACTCTGTCTGAGTCTCACAATGGTGGAAAAAATAGTATATCCACCACTTCGTTATATAATATTACTTATTACCCGAGAAATAGTATTTTGTGAAATAACTGGCAATTATTTTATATGACCGATGTGAGTTTTAATTAAAAATTTTAATTATGTGTTTAGGTGGTTTTTTATTCAATTTACATTTTAACTAAAATTAGTTTCGATATTAACATTTAACTTCACACTTAGCATAATGGCACATGAAAACCAGTTAACATAATTATTTATTTTCCGCCACATCAGAAGTTATAAGTCCAAAAGTATGCACGGATTTTTTCGTGCGCAGTTCTTAAATTAGAGCAACAACATTTTGTCTGAAGGAATATAAAACCAATGCAAAAATGAATTATATGAATCAAAAAAAAAAAAAAAAGGAACGAATCAATGTCATTTATTTTACTGATTCTTTTAATTAAAACGTTCATGAACGACGCAACTCTAATACCACCAACTAAGTGCAAATCGGAAAAATTTTTATCCGTACCTCTGAAATTATGGAGCGAAGAAAAAATGTAGACCTGACTTGAAGATAATTTTCATCTGAAGCTTTTGGTGTATAATTTATCAAAATCGTTCTTGAGTTATAGTCTTAATTTTACAAACCATTCTTAAGTTTTACTGGTGTGACTGCTGAATAAGGTTATGATATTAGTCATGACCATAAAAAAATCAGTACGTGATAGAAAAAATGTGTATGCTGATTCTTGTTTAGCTCGTCAAATTCCATATAGTCCACTTATTTTTATTGAAAGAAGAAATACATTTTTACGTCCACCAGTGTATATCCACTAAAATTTACTTATATGTAAGTAAAATCAATATTTGTGCGTCAGTTTTTAAGATACATGGCTTATTTTACTTCTAGTCTTACCAGCTTTGAGATAAAGATGATAAACTGAAACTTTTTTGATGTTTTCAGTTTTAAAAAGAAATTTTAGTAAAAAAAAACTACGATTAGCAATTTTTGTCGGATACTAATTTCGAAATAACGCTGAAACTATTGAGCGAATAAAAAAAATAAATTAGGGTGGCTTGAAGACATTTTTTGTATGTTTCTTTTGGTGTATAATTTATATCAATCGTATATACCGTTCTTGAGTTAATTGGATGCTATATATCCAAATCGGGTTTAAAATGGTTTTATACAGGATGACTTTATTGTCAAGGCTGAGTTTCGATTGCCTATTTATTAACCAATGAAGGTTGGAAGCTTTTAATTTCATACTAACTCTCTTGGTTTCTATATGACGGCGCCGTGTAGTCGCCTATCCAAATGAATACCAAGGTACGTGACATAATCAGACTGGGGAATAACAATATTATTGAGTTTAACGAGTGGGCAGTTTCCTCTCCTCAGTGTGAAAGTAACATGTTTGCTATTTAACTCGTTCACTCTTATGCACCAATTTTTAACCAAGTCTCCACATGTCTAAGATAAGCATCTAGTTTATTACAAGCTACATGTGGGTTTTTATGTGAACTCAATATTGCTGTGTCATCAGCAATAGTAGAAATTGTCAGTTCATCGTATGTTGACAAGTCAGATGTGTAGATTAAATACAGAATATGCTTTAGAACACTACCCTGTGGGACACCTACTTTTACATCAAATTCTTCAGTCACAAAGTTATCATACTTCACTCTAAATGATCAGAAACAAAAAACATCTTATTTTATACATTAAACCATGATGCCATACTTTGTCGAAAGCTTGGGCTACATCCAAAAAGATGACAGAGCAATACTTCTTTAATTCAAAAGATTTTCTAATCTTTCCAGTCAGACGATTTACTTGTTCCATGCTTTTCACGGAAACCAAACTGATAAACTGGGATTATATTTCTATCATTTAAGATAGAAAAAATCATAATTTGCAATATTTTTTCAAATAACTTTGACAAACAAGACAGGAAACTAATAGGTCTATAGAATGATGGTACGGTTAGGTATCATTATAATCTGAGAATTTTTAAAAATTTTTGGAATTACTCCTAGTTTTAAATCCCATTAAACATTATAGACAGCACTATTATTGCTACATACGGTAGGTTTTTCCAGGTGGGGCTAATAGCAATCATGTCATAATAATTTAATGTAATATCATTTGTCTTTCTCAAAACAAAATCATTGGTTGGGGGGTTTGGTTGAAAGACTGTACTCAGATTATGTGAAAATAAATTGGCCTTCACTTCTGCACTACGAGATCACCAGCTTTGCAGCTGGTGATCTAGTTTGTTGCCATTCTCTTCTAAGTTTTCTCTATTCAAAAAAAAGTTTTTTATTATCTGAATTGGAAATAGCTATATAGCTTTTCATATAATCTGGGATCTTAGAATGTTCCAAAGCTGAAGCAATTAACTACGCACAGTGCCCCATTAAAAAAATAAAATGGAAATAAATCTGGAATTCCCAAACGGTTGGTCCGATTTCAATGAAATCTCAGACGTCTTAGTAGAGGTGTAGGCGAGTTTAAGTTTTGAGTTTGGACGTCATAGCATTAACGGGGGCGGGTCCAGAGGGTCCTAAAGTTGGACACCTCACATGTTAAAAAAATTTTAAACGATTCAGATTCGTTATATCTCAGCCGATTTAAAAGATTTTTCTGTGAGTGTATTCTGCTAGTCAAGTTCTAAGGAGTGATATCGAAAAAAACATACATAATATTCAATATCTTGGAAACGGTTGATCTTAGAGTTTTCATTATTTTTTTAATCATTTGATAATTTAGCACAGATCACAGAAATATATTTTATGGTTCTAACAACTAATTATAAAATTGTGGACCATTTTTGAAAACCCTTTCTTTGAAGATTTGATAGTTTCTTCAGTCACTTTTTTGGAACAGTGTGCACATCATCTGTTAAAATCTTCGGTATTTTAGACACCTTTTTTGTGCTCTTGAATTCACTTTTCACAAGAGCTCAATATCTCTCCACTGGTCTAAGCTATGGACAATTTTGAAAATTGACCTCTCTTGGTACTAAAACTATATTATTGATTTGGTACCACTCCAGAGCTTTCTTACCATAGTGACATGATACCAAATGGGTACAAAAATATGTGGACACGTTGTGCTTTCTTAAGAAAAGAAGAAGTCTTCTTTGCAAATATTCCTTTATGCATATTTTGGTATTTATAGATCCGAATGTATCAAATGACTTTCCTGTTTGGCCGCAACTGCAAAAAGCTTGTCATACCATGAATTTTGTAAGAAATTTTTGCTGCTTTTGGGTCTTAAACTTATCTCCAACATTGCTTCGAGCATTAGCAATAAAAATTTTTGAGACACAAGCTGCGAAGATTCTGCCAGCACCTATGTTTCTTCGTCAATTATACAGCTTGAGTATTTTTGTACGAAATTTGGTTTTAAATTCCGAGTCCTATTTTTGGCTTGTATTTTTTTTTTTTTGCAGAATTTCAGTTTGGAATTTTTTTAACTTTCCCATTAGCTTTAAACTTTTGCACCAAATAGTCGAAACACTAAGAAAACTGAGCTGCTTTTCTACCAGATGTGTTTGAAGTTCCTTTCAATATGCCTTAAATTTTCTGGCCTTCCCAATATCATATGCACCTTTTTTCGTACCGAACTAGGTTTCACATCAATAGTCAAATTCTCCTGATACTGTTTAATAACATTAGAAACGGTTTTACGGACGACATTTAATTCTATGGCTAATTATTTGTAAGACCTATTTGGATTTTTTGAAATTTTTTAATAACTTGTAGGACGTAAATCTTTTTCGTCACTTATTTTGATGAAAATAAGGATAAATTAACATGGTTGTTATTAAAAATAATAACTGAAGTATTTTTCCATGATAACTAATCAAAAAAAATTTTGAATATTGATTCCGAAAAAAGTTATGGGGCAAAATGTGTAAGATTTTTTCGATCTCACTCCTTACAAAAATCGTTGTCATATGTGTAGGTTATCTCTTTTAGTTTAAGAGATATTTGGCTTCAAAGATTAAAATTTTTGTTTCTGGACCTATCTTGGTAAAGTGTTTTCGCTATGGCGGGTCCAATTTTCACTCGATTTTTTTTGAAATATTTTTTATTTTATTAACAACAAATAAATAAATAAAAAAAAAAACAAAAAAAAAAAAAAAAATTCTGAAAAAATCTTTACGGAATCAAAAGTTATATGCATTTAAATTTGAATTTTGAAAAAGTCCATTTTTAGCCGTTTTTTCTTTTGCGAAAAAGGTAGTTGCGTTATTTTTGAGTTATAAAAAAAAATTTTATATAGTATTTATACTTTTCTGAAAGATTACTTTATAAGAAATTGTGTGAAGAAAAACAGTTAAAAACTTTAATACTGCGTGAACTAGGGTCTCTCAAAGTTGACCCATTTTCTTATGATTTTCCAAATTTTGCCTTAATTTCTCAAATCGCAAAACTGGAATTAAAAAATAATTCCATTTTTTACAAAGTTTGGTGTGTTTTTAATTTTTTAGTAATAGAAATTTTTGCTCCCCAATATCGGTTGCGAAGATATAGCAAAAAACTTAAAAATCCCATTTTTGGAAATTTTTGAAAGTTTTTTTTGGGATTTGTGGGATTTCTATGGAGAAATCCAAAAAGTTGACAAAAGATCCAAATTAAGCATTAAATTTCGTTTAAAAATATTACCTAACAAAAATGTTATTCCAAATTTAAAATTGAATAATTTGCACAAAAACCAATTTAACACTTTCTCGGCACATTTTCGCAAAAAATATGCAACGAATTTTTTATTATAAATGATTTTATATATTTTTGAAAAGAAGACATAATTTCCTAAATATTGGTGTATAACAAGTCTATATCGTCTGTTTTGCGTATATAATTAAAGGATTCAAACTTAATAATTACATGTGATTTGTTTAATTTGCTTCATTTTTCTATGATTGGTAATGCCGTTCCTGATAATGGAGTATCAAGAAATATTGTAATAAAGCATAAGATTTTATTTTATTTTTTTATTTTTTTTAGCACAGCGCTTAATTCATATCCTTTTGTTATAGCCATAAGGCTGACAATACATTTTATATATCGTTGATTAGGAAATTTTGTCTTCTTTTCAAATATATATAAAAAACTTTATAATACGAAAATTTGTTGAAGACTTTTTGCAAAAAACTCCGAGAAAGGACTGATTTTTGATTTTGTACATATTATTCATTTTTAATATTGGCATAACATTTTTGTTAAGTAATATTTTTTAATGAAATTTTGCACCTGAGTAGATTTTTTGATGCTTAATTTGGACCTTTCGTCAATTTTTTGGATTTCTCAATCCCGCAAATCCTAAAAAACTTTCAAAAATTTCCAAAAATGGGATTTTTTAGTAGAATTTGGGCGTCAAATTAAAAGTTAGTTTTGATTCCTAGTAATGCTTAGAAGAGTTTAACAGGTTTTGTAGAGCTCAGAACAGCTTACTTTTACAAAAATAATGGCGTACCGCATTAACATAAGATCACAAAAATAGGCCTTTGAGTTGGTCGAAAAAATCACATGAATTACGGCGAAATAAAGAAAGAAATAGTTTTTAATGACGAAAGGGATTATAATTTTAATATACCCGTGCATATACAAAGAACAACAACACTGTTATTCATCATATTACTGCTGTTGATAACTAAACTACTTGTCTATACAAAAAAACAAAAAACGTCACTAATAGTCATTACAATGCTTAATATACATGTTTGTTGGTGTATTTATATTCTTAACAGATTTGTTTTTGAGCCATAACTCTGTTGATTATGAACGAATTTGGTTTATTAAAAAAACCGAAATTTTATAAAAATATTTATGACTGATCTATATAAAAATAAAAATCTATAGCTTGAACAAGGGCTTCAAAAATAAAAAATTCGTTTTCCCCGATATCTCAGTTATTACTGAACCGATTTATTTAATTTTTTCAGAACAAAAATTCAGAAAATAATTTTCGAGCCCCCTTTAAAAATTCGAAGTCCCTGGTATATGCAGAGGCTTCAGAAACTAAAAAACCGGTTCTAAAAACCGGTTTTTGAAGCATATCTCCACCATTTATAAACCGATCTTCCTGATTCAAAAAACTGAAATTTTATAAAAATATTTGTGACCGATCTGTATAAAAATAAAAATCTATAGCTTAAACCAAGGCTTCAAAAAATAAAAAATGCGTTTTGTCCGATATCTCAGTTATTTCTGAACCGATTTATTTCATTTTTTCAGAACAAAAATTCAGAAAAAAAAGGCCGAGAATTCTTTGTAAAAACGAAGTCCGTAGTGTATACAGAGGCTTCAGAAACTGGAAAACCGGTTCAAAAAACCGGTTTTTTGAACATATCTCCGCATTGTATGAACCTATCTTGCTGAATTCCAATAGCAAAATTCTCGAAAGCATTTCCGATAGTTTGACATACATATTATATATGTCAGTTATCGGTGGGCTTCATAAACGCCATTTCAACCGACACACGGACGGACGGACGGACATGGTCCAATCGTCATCGCTTCTTACAAGGATTCCGAAAATATAAACTTTTTTGCTCTCCGACGAAAATTGTGGAAATTACAAACGGAATGACAAACTTATATATACCCTTTACACCTGTGGTGAAGGGTATAAAAATATAAAAATAAAAACAAAAATTCAGCAATCGATTTTAGCTGAATTTTGTTGGTGAACTTATATTTATTTCGGCCGCTGTATCTTTCTTACACTCCAGATAAGACTCAGTGTGGATATGACGACATACAATTTGTCATATTTTAATTAATTAATACGTAAGAGATTGCATCAAAGTTTCTAACCCTCCCGAATTTTGGGGGATATTAGGTTGTTGAAAACCTGTTTTTAAAATACTCGCATATGAGCCATTACTAGGTTAAAATGAACTTGCCTGATCATTTGGTAAATTTGACTTTACTGAAGCCGTACCCTCATTAACATATCTATTCCAGAATTAATTAGATTGTTAATGGTATTTGCAACTGATGTCTGTACGATATCACCTCTTCTTAGCTTTTGGTTCTCCCTTAATCTTTTCAATAATTCTTTGTATACTGGGCATCCGAGATAATTGGCTGAATGCTCGCTTCTGCAGTTACCACATTTTCTTTTGAGACCTTTCATTAAAATATCACATTGTGATGAAGTGTGCAGATCTTCACATGCAACACATACAGTACGCAAAGTACAATAATTTTTAGTTTGTCCAAATTCATGACAATTGCCACATTGAACAGGTCCTTTCCTTTTAAGATGTTCCTATCTATATTTTTAGCTTCCTTTCATCTGGTTCCAATTCAACTCTGAAGATTGGATGGGGGATCTTATCCCTATTAAAAATATTTACGACTACTCTTATTTGATAGCCCAATCCTTCAAGGGCCTTCTTGATTTCTTTTGGCTCCACACTCGACTCTATATCTTTAATTACCACTATCAATCCTTTACTACTTTTCAGTTAATAAGTGTAGAAGTTTAACTTACATTCATTTAGGTAATGAGAGATTTTCCTGTAACAATCCTCAGTGTGTGTAACGATTTTCGTTTCTTGCACACCACCTTTTCTAATGGGAACAATATGAAAATTATTTTATCCGATAAGGTCAATATATTGGTGGTGGCATTGATGGTTTTTGAACAGTACCACCTTCTTTTTCCTGATAATTGCTGATAATATTACTAACTTTAAAAAAATTACTTTTAACTGCAAAATTAATTAATTTTTTTATATTAAAATTTCTGACTTTCATATCTATAAAATAGAACGCAATTTGAGAAAATATGCGATAATTTGTGAGTACTAATCTGATGCGTATAATTAATATTTGAGCAGTATACATCATGCGCATAGTTGCATAGTTCGATGTGTATTTACAAGAATAGTAATTTTAAAATAGGAAATACAAAGGACTGCTCATTATTATTTTTTTTTTTCAATTCAAAAAGGACTATACAATTTCGAAGGATACACATACATATATAAAAAAATTTATAAAATATTTACAAATACTATATATCAACCCAACATCGCCCAATAAACATCGATTCAAACCTTATAATTTTTTTGGTAAATTTCCTTCAATAAATAACATAATTATCAAATTCAATTCAAATTTTAAAAATATGGGTGTGAAATAAATAAGAAAATTTCAAAAATTTGCAGTTAAAGTATAATGTTAGGTTTTTATAAAATTTTAAAGTGATTGTAAAGTGTAAAGTTAAGTTTTTTTATATTTGATTTATTTTGTATTTTTTCTATTGTTTATAAGAAAATATTCAAATGTTTTTCATATTTAAAAAAGCTTTCAGTTTTTTTTTTTTTTTCATAAAAAAGTTTTAAACTTAGACATGTTTGTTCAAAAAATAAAGTATCCCAATAAGCACAAACCTTTGAAATTTCATATTTATTCATTTGAAAGCAAGTTTAAATTTCAAACAATAGCTGTGAGAATAGGCTTTAAATTCATATTATTTCAAATTCAAAACTATGCCTTTCTCCAACTAAATGGTTCTAATATATTAACTGTATTTGTCAAACGCTTTCATAATTTAAAACTAAGCTGGAAATTTCTTTAACAAACAAATGTTTCTCAAATATTTTCAAAATGTTTTTTACAAATTTAAACCTACACTTGAGTTAAACATGAAATAAATTTGTTTCTAAACTATTTTTCATACTAAAATTTTTTATGAATAAATTATAATTTGATATATTTTTTATATTAGCTGAAAAGGAAATTTTGCATTCATCATTTTGAGCATATTTTTCACCATTTGTAATGAACCTTAGTAGGTAATTTTGTCCATTTTATTGCGACATAATTGCGTACAAATATTTTTGTTTTGTAATGTATGTATAATATTTTATTTTTTGAACAAACATGTCTAAGTTTAAAACTTTTTTATGAAAAAAAAAAAAAAAAAAAAAAACTGAAAGCTTTTTTAAATATGAAAAACATTTGAATATTTTCTTATAAACAATAGAAAAAATACAAAATAAATCAAATATAAAAAAACTTAACTTTACACTTTACAATCACTTGAAAATTTTATAAAAACCTAACATTATACTTTAACTGGAAATTTTTGAAATTTTCTTGTTTATTTCACACCCATATTTTTAAAATTTGAATTGAATTTGATAATTATGCTATTTATTAAAGTAAATTTACCAAAAAAATTATAAGGTTTGAATCGATGTTTATTGGGATTATACATACATTATAAAATGAAAATATTTGTACGCAATTATGCCGCAATAAAATGGACAAAATTAGCTACTAAGGTCCATTACAAATAGCGAAAAATATGCTCAAAATGATGAATGCAAAATTTCCTTTTCAGCTAATATAAAAAATATATCAAATTATAATTTATTCATGCAAAATTTTAGTATGAAAAATAGTTTAGAAACAAATTTATTTCATGTTTAACTCAAGTGTAGGTTTAAATTTGTAAAAAACATTTTGAAAATTTGAGAAACATTTGTTTGTTAAAGAAATTTCCAGCTTAGTTTTAAATTATGAAAGCGTTTGACAAATACAGTTAATATATTAGAACCATTTAGTTGGAGAAAGGCATAGTTTTGAATTTGAAATAATATGAATTTAAAGCCTATTCTCACAGCTATTGTTTGAAATTTAAACTTGCTTTCAAATGAATAAATATGAAATTTCAAAGGTTTGTGCTTATTGGGCGGTGTCAAATGAATGCTAATAATCCCTGCAATTTTATAATATTTTTTATTTAAATGTTTCGGTACAAAAATTTATTAAATGATTTCTTCTTATCATTTTAATCCGAAACATTTAAATAAAAACCTTTATTATATTGCAAGGATTCATAGCATTCATTTGACATCCATACTGGGTTTAAATAATTTTGTAAATATATATATATATATATATATATATATATATATATATATATATATATATATATATATATATATATATATGTATATATATATATATATATATATATATATATATATATATATATATATATATATATATATATATATATATATATATATATATATATATATATATATATATATATATATATATATATATATATATATATATATATATATATATATATATATATATATATATATATATATATATATATATATATATATATATATTATTTTTAAAATTGCTTATTTTTCGAAACTTTGAAATCCTTTTGAGAAAAAATTGTAAGTCCTGGAGAAAAACTGAGTACGCAGCACCGTGGTTCCAAAACGCTTTTTTTTTTTGGAAATAATTCAGTAACTAAAGAACCGTTAGAGTATCTCAATAAAATTTCACTTGGTCAGAGCTGAGGAGTTTTCGAATTGATTTGGAGGAGTACAGATCCCTAGCAAGTGGGAGAAGTGGGTGGCCCTCCAAAGTTGCCCATCTTTAAAAAAAAAAATCGCCAAAAATTCATTTATGATATGACAGAAACGAAATTTTATATATAGATAGTCCTTGTAAATCTCTTAGATGGTATGTGGGCAGGAGGAGAACCTCCGAAAGTTTTTTTTTTTTTCATCTAAATTTATTTATTGAATCTTCACTAAATTAAGTGAACTAACAATAAGTATACAAATCTTAACTCTAAATCTTAATTTATATTAAGCCCAACCACTATCGGACGAAAAACTATATGTAATCAAAGAGTTTAGCTTAGGCGGAGGTCTGTTGTGTTCCTTCTTCTCAAACGGTTGTAGCCATCGCTTCTTATTATGTTTCGAGCAAGTGGGTTAGGATGTAATTCAAGCTTCCTCAAATACGATTCTGCGTGTTTTCTTATTTCATCTTTAACAATAGGAACATTGAGGTCCTTGTGAATATTATCATTTTTTATATACCAGGGTGCTGCGGTTATCATTCGAAGTATTTTATTTTGGAATCTTTGAATTTTTTCAACATTTGAAGCTGAGGCCGTGCCACGTAGTTGGATACCATAGCACCATATTGGCTTTATAATTGAGTTATAGATCAACAGTTTGCAGTCCAGACTTAATTTAGAATTTCTACCAATTAGCCAGTTAATCTGAAGTGATTTCAACTTCATTTGGGGTAATTTTTTATCTATATGTGATTTCCACGTAAGACGTCGATCTAGATGCATACCAAGGTATTTTACTTCCGTTTGTTGGGGTATAATCTAATTATTTATCAGGATTGTATACATTTCTGTTCATTCACTTTTATTCTCCATTGCTTCAACCATTTTTCTAAAAATAGTATATGATCCTGCAAGAGTTTAGATGCTTCTTGGGGGTTTTCATGAACGCCTAGAATTGCTGTGTCATCTGCAAATGTTGATATATGGGTACGACTATTAGTTGGCATATCAGAAGTGTATATTAAATATAAAAAGGGACCCAGTATACTGCCTTGGGGTACACCTTATCTTTCACACTTGTGTGTGATAAGAATTATTGAAGGGTTTATGTGTATAATAAGAAAAGTACTTAAAATTATTTAGTCTAGATAGTTTTAAGAAATTCAATATTAGTTCTTAAGGTTTTTACAATTATTAATAAAAATAGTGCCGAATTAGCATTCAACAGTGCTGAACAAGCATTCATAGAGTGACTTACAACCACTCTTAGTAAAAATTGTTTTTTATTTTAAATAATAGTTTTTACAGTATCATTGTAACCAATGAGACCTTCCATTCTGGTGGGTAATATTCAAGGCGTAATATAGCATTAAAAATAAAAAGTATTATTCTTATTGCTACCCGGGGTAGCTCCAAAAGCATTTTGTTACTGATCTTGTCAATACCAGGTGCTTTTTTGGAGTTTAAGTCAACAATAGCCTTGTCGATCTCTCGAATCTCAAAACAAAGGGGTTCAACTGCTCTAAAACGGGGTACAACAAGTGGCAACTCCATTATGTCATCTGATAAATTTGGGGAAAACACGTTCTTTAGATGACTAACAAACAGATTCCCCTTTTCGGTATCATTTCTTGCCCAGCCTCCATTTGTATTTCGTAGAGGGGGCCTACTTGTAACTGGTCTTTTTAACTTCTTCGTAGCTCGCCATAGTGAGTAATTCGAATACGGGGTGGCATCTAGGTTTTCCAAATATTCATTCAGTGATTCAGTTTTTTGATACTCTAATAGCTTATTAAGGCGCTTTTGGGATTCTCTTAGCTTCGAAGAGAGTGCAGCTGCCACTCTCTTCGAACTCTTCTTTTTTCAGTCAAGAGCCGTTCGACATCCACAGAACAAATTCTATTATATCTGTTTTGTCGGGGGGTTCGGGTAGCATGTTCAGCAGCAAGTTTTAAACTTTTTTCAAAATTATTGAGAGAGAGATCGATATCTTCTGGTGTTCTCAGCGATATATTTTCCGTGCAATGAGTGCTAATATATTTTTTATATTTCAATTAGTTTATTCTTGTGTTAGATATCGCTGAGATATTAGTGGGGTTTACAATTTCTCGGGGGTTCAATATAGTAACAAAATTGGGTGAATGATCTGAAGATAATTCTAATGAAGATTTAACATGAATTAATTCCCTTGGTAAATTCCTCGTGACAGCGAAATCGATAACATCCGGTATTTTATTTGGGTCAGTAGGCCAGTATGTTGGTTCTCCGCTCGAAATAACATTCAAACCCATTTTAGAAATTGTATTAAACAATGCACGACCTTTAGGGGTTATAAGTCGTGATCCCCAGAATGTATGCTTAGCGTTATAATCGCCAGCTGCCAGGAAACGGGGTCCTAGTGATTTATAAAAATTTTCATATTGATTTTCTGAAATTGAAAACCTGGGGGGTGAATATATGAAATCACTAAGTTTCTATAACAATCATCAATACAGATTGTTGTAGCTTGAAGATAATCTTCACGAAGATCACACATTAAGTAGTGTTTGATTCGGGTTTTTATTAAAATGCCGGAGCCTCCACATGCTCTATCTCTTGAATCTCCGAAAGTGGTAAACTCTTTTAATTATTTCTTATATAATATCCGAGGTGACCCATTTCGGAGGTCCTCCCACCTGCCCCAAGACCACCTAGAAACTCCTCCTCCTTTTAAAAAACACGTTGAAACTGCTATGCACTTATGTATATAGAATGCTGCAGCACATATTTACTATGGAAATTAAGGAAAATGTGCACATTTCGCTGAAGAGGGGTCAAGTTTCAGTAAGTATTTAAATGATTGTGTAAAGGATTTATACAAGTTTTTCATATCATTAGAAAGGATATTACTTGAGAAATAATAATATTATAAATTATAAAGTATTTGAAATAAATATTTTAATTAAATTGATCAAAAAACGAAAATAAAAAACGGAGTTGATTAAAAGACGACCGTCCATCCTTCTGGACATTTGCCATTTAAACATTATACGAAGAGTACCGGTACACAGTGTCCAATTTAAAAAATAAAATGGAAATAAATCTGGAATTTCCGAACGGATGATCCGATTGCAAAGAAATTTCACACAGTGTTATAGAAGTGTGGGCGAGCTTAAGTTTTGTTTTGGATCATATAGACTTACTGGGGGTGAGTCCACATGGTCCCAAAGTTGGACACCTCTGGTATGAACTCTTTTAAAAACAATCCTGATTCGTTATATCTGAATCGATTTCAAATATTTTCACATGAACGAATTCTGGAAGAGATCTACGAAAAACATTGTCATGTGCATATCTTATCTCTTTTAGTTTAAGAGATATTCGGCTTCAAATATACAATTTTTTACCTACCTTGGTGAAGTTTTTTCATTATAGCGGATCCAAACTTCATCCAATTTTGTGGAAATATTTTTTATTTTATTAACAACAAATAAAATGAAAATAAATTCCAGATTTGTCTCCATTTTATTTCTTAAATGGGACACTATGCGGTAGCGAATTGGAATACAATTAAAAAAAATTTGAATATGTTAAATTAATTGTCATTCAGTTTATCTTTAATGTAAATTTATATTAAGGTGTGGTCGTCCACATTGTCGTGAATGTGGCTTAAAACTAAACAATCAGCATAATAACTGCCGGTCACCCTATTCACAGTTGCAGTAAATAGCTAAGCATAACAAAATAGGAGAATATGTTATTAAACTTGTCCCTAACTTTACTTTATTCATAATAATTTTTAAACTTCTTAAAGACAATATCAATTAAAATGTCGTTCAAGATTATCTGACCAATTGAGAATACATATAACGTAAATATTTAATAACAATAACTTTTAGCGAAAAAAAAAAAAAAAAATGTAGTAAACCATGTAGCTGGAAATGAATAACGTTTTATTATTATTTTTTAATTTTATTTTCTACCTTTTAAGGTGGTACTTTAGTGTGAGCATGTAAACTATATTAGCAAGTGGTAAATGTATAATATTTAATAAGAAGTGCTAGCATAAGTGGTTGTTAAATTCAAAAGAATTTTTTTATAAGAGCCAAGTTTGAAACGACCCTAAAATATGTATGTATGTAAGAGCAAGTATATTGAGCAATATAATACTTATGAGAAAGGTTTCCTTATGCATAATAAACCTCATTTTTTGTTTGTTTCATAAAGTTCGTTGTTAAAAAATTGTTAGTCTAAAGTTATATAATAGAGCTACTTTACTAGCTGCCAAAATAGAGGCAAATATATGTACAGTGTGAAACATTTTGAAAATGTAATAAGTGCAAGAATATAAAATAAAGTTATTTGGTTTTATGCAATTTTTTACGCTTATATGCTGACAAATTTTTTTTTAAGGATATATTATTATAATTATATTCCCTTTTAAAATAAATTATCTATTTCTATATAATAAGTTTATCCTTCAATACACTTTGTTCCAGTTACCTTGAACTTAATTTATATTTTGACATTCACTGTAAAATTTTAATTTATGATAAATATATGTATTTAATCTTATTTTCATAAAGTTTTTGATACTGGCAATAACACACCAACTTTGAGGATATTTTACATACATACATATTTAATTATACCCTACACCATAGGTGGTTGCGGTATTATGCGTTTGTGCTGATGTTTATAAAGCAAAGAAATAATTATCGTACCCCCACCTTAAAGTATACCATTTGACTCAGAATCACTCTGTGAGTCGATTCAACGATGTCCGTCCGTCCGTCTGGCTGGCTGTCCATGTAAACTTTGTGACCAAGTACAGGTCGCCGCTTTAAAGATATCTTAATGAAATTAGACACGAATAATAATCTTGATACAAGGATTAAGTTTATTGAAATTGGTTATGATCGGTCCATTATTTCACCTAGCTCCCATATAAACGTCCTCCCGGAATAAGGGTTTAACGATCATAAATGCCTTAAATATAGCAATATTTTAATCAAACTCGGTACAAAAGGGTTATATATAAGGTTCAAGCTTTGTGTCAAATTTCATTAATATCGATCCATAATTGACCATAGCTCTCATATAAATCCCTTTTCCTAGAATCACTTTAACGTGTATAAATCCCATACAAATGATAGTATCGAGTTAATATTCGACACAAATAAGTTTTATATAAGTAGAAATAACTTCGCTAAAATTTATGAGAATCGGTTCATATTTTACCATAGCTCCCATATAAACCCACTTCCAGGAATCTCCCTAAAGGGCATAAAATCATAAAGATGTTAGTATCAATGCATTGTTCTGTATTTGTATAATTTATTTTACAATTAGTAAAAGTGTTGATCTACAATTAGCCACAGGTCTAATTTTTAGCTTATACACAATGGTATAGGGTATCATATGGTCGGTCTTGATCGACTATAGTTCCTCTTTCGCTTTTTTTATAC
The DNA here is from genome assembly GCA_951394005.1 of Protophormia terraenovae. Lineage (NCBI taxonomy): Eukaryota > Metazoa > Arthropoda > Insecta > Diptera > Calliphoridae > Protophormia > Protophormia terraenovae. The sequence goes on from OX596075.1 coordinate 34,542,432, forward strand.
GTACCTTTACTTATGTGCACTCACAAATGAACATACTTGCATACTTATTTAATACACATGTGTAGTGAACAGGCCGAACAAAATAGTATATTGTATAATTTTTAAAATGTTTATATTCTTTTGGAAATTCATAAATATTTATGACTTTGTGTTATAAAAACTAAATTTATAGTAAGTACAGTTATTAAAAATTAAAAATAACGTAAGTATGTATGTGTAAACCTTTGTTATAACATTAAATGAACTCTCATTAACATACATAAATAAGTAAGGTAGGGTTCGTACATAGTGTATAATATACAGTAGTGAGCATTAAAAATGCAACGCTATGTGATATGATCTTTGTTCGCATATATTTTGCTTATAGCAAGTCCTAATGTAACAATACTATTGTGATTTTATTATTTGTGGTAATTGATACCTGTTGCATATAATTTTGTTAAATATTTTTGTGCGTAACGAAAAAAATTAGTAAAAGCAGTTGAAAATGTGAGCGAGCAAAAAAAAAAAAAAAAAAAAAATGCAACTCTAAACAAATAAACATGATTTTTAAAATTTTGATTGGAAATGGTTAGAAACTATAGTGTTGTTAAAAAACATGATTTTCTATCGTTGCATATTGTCTAAGATACATGAAATCTACGAATAATATAAATATTTGAATTAAATTTCAATTTTATTAAATTTTGATATTTTTCTGAACTATTTTGGACATTTTTCAATAGAGATTGATATTTTTGGAATTATTATTTATTTTGTTAGTTGTTTTAAAACCAACAAACATTTTCTATAAATAAGCGATTAAATATTTATGATAGTTTAGCTTAACTTCATAATTTATTATTGAGTATGACCTTTCGACCGAAATAACGCAACCACTTTCGATCGTTATTGAGATGGAATCAACAACTTAAAATATTTTTTTCGCAATGATATGACATTATAGAATGCACTGTATCGCTATAATGTTCAAATATCCCTTGATTTTGGTCCTGGAACAAATTCTAACAAAAGGAAAAACAGTTAAGAAACATACCTATTTTGAACTCTTCATATGTTGAAAAATTGAAAGTGCATCCTTCGTGATGATTGGACTTGTTTACTATTGGAAATTAATATTTAAGTAAATATGTCTACCTAGTAGGGTGATCGACGCGGTTTTCCAACCGGTTTTAAAACCGGTTTTTTCAGTCAATGTGCTGTCGGTTTTGTCAAAATGTTAATTTTTCGAATGTCGAATATTTTTAAATATTCATAAAGACTGATTTCTTATGTTTTAAAAATATAGTTTAAGTCTAAATTGGAATTTATTCTGTAAAATTAAACAAATAAATAATTAATAATTATCCTGTATGAATTTTTTAATCTATTGTAATATCTGTAATATTTGTACACCAAATTTAGTTTTTTTAATCCAATATTTCCTTTATTTTTTAAAGGTGTTGTGTTAAAAAAGTTTCACCTGCAGAATCGTTTCAATTGAGACAGGCTTCCATATTAAGCCATGGTTTCTGTTTATGCTGACTAAAATTTAGATGATTTTTTTCTACAATTTTGAAACATAATTATCTTCTAGTCATCTAGATATATAATTTGCTTAGTATTTTTTCTCTTTAAAGAGCTTTCTGAAGCTCCCAAACGACGCACAGTGTGCGATTCAAAAAATGAAATGGAAATAATGTTTCTATCAGGGACCAAAAAGTTTTGGTATTAAGAACTTTTGAGTTGCTATACTTATTGTTTGCTCTCCAAATCCTATCAAAAACTGATTCTGTATTTCAGCCAGGGAGCGCATTTACGACGATTTTTTTATTTTGAAAGGTTTACGAATTTAAAACTTTAATCAATATTATCCCAATAAATTCTAACAGCATCAAATAATTGACTTCGATTAGGGAGAGGAAGGTGTCTAAATGTTGTTCATATTTTTTTCTTTTAATTTTCGGATTTGTTTGTGCATATTTTCATTATTATATTATTTTTCCTGACATTGTCAGGCTTTTACGCTAGTATTTAATCAATTTTAAATTGATTATAAGAATTATTGATTTTTTTTTAAAGAAATGTAGTCTTTTGATATAAATATTAACTTCTGCAAAAAACCGGTTAACCGGTTTTTTTTTAAATTTCAAAAAGTGCAACCGGTTTTTTTAAAATACCAACTATTCGAATTATTCGAAAACCGGTTTCTCAGAAAAGAAGAATAATCGATCACCCTACTACCTAGACCGTCTGAAATTTAAATATATGGGTTTAGAGTCAAATTAATTCAAGTTATCGTAATAGACTCTTATTTCCATTATACAGTACTCGTAAAAATAATAAAGGACCTGCCTCTAAAAGTAAAGGTGGTAGTTTTATATAAGTAAATAATATGTGTTTTGTTAGAAGGATATCCAGTTACCATATTTACATTATTAAATCAACTAATGCTGGCAATAGTAGCTTGAATGGCCAAATGAGGTCATTCAGATAATATAAAATATCTACTGTTAAATAACTTGTATCAATTGTTACAGGCATGATCGTTTCAATATTGTTTCTTTAAAATAATTTTTAAAAATCTTCATATTAGAACTATATATTAATATTATTTCACTGCAATTATCAGAATGTTACTCAAGTATGGAGAAAAGAGTGTTTTCTTAATATTATTAATATCCTTTGTAGTTAAAATTACCTTTAATTTATATGTATTGGTAGTAATTAGTGGTAATACTACCAAATTATAGTTTTCATAATTTTTCAATAATTATTTTTATCAAAATTTAAAAAAATCCGATGATTTTTTACGAGTTGCATTTTCTTTGCTCCCTTAAATTTACAACTTAAAAAAAAAAAATATTATTAACTGTTCGTATGCGTAAAAATTTGGAACAAAATGACATACAATAGTTGGCTGAGGTCGCAAAGAATAAAATCACAATAGAATTGGCTAATTTAATGACGTTCTAGCCCTATTCAATACGATAAAAAATCATATAGCTTAGCGTTGCATTTTTTATGCTCGCTACTGTATATACGAATAATTATGAATATTTTATGTATAACAATTTACATCCATTGTACTTATTAGTAACAGAGGAATTGTAAAGGTTTTAAAATCAATATACTTGTTAAGACCATGTTATTTACAGACAAACAATACTATTTCTCTAAAATAGTTTGTTTATACGCTATTGATAAGTAATATTTAATGAAAATACCAACAAAAACACAAGTTCAAAAATCAACAGATGCGAATTAGAACTCAACGAATTTTTGATTTGACGTGGGTAGATAATTAATTACAATCATATTAAAATTTTAGATTTTAGTCAAGATCATATACTTTATTTATTTTTAAGAGAAGATATTATCGATATTTTGTTGTTAAATGAAACTTATTTAAAATCAAACCATAGTCTTAAGTTATCGGGCTATAATGTTTATATAAACGATAAGCGGTAAAGTCAACTTTAGAACATAAATGGTAGACATCTTACGATACCAACATTTTTGAAAGTATATGCATTTCATTAATCATTTGCAATATCTGCATATTGTCCACGTTATACTAACGATTTGGTTGCTGATCTGAATCTGTGACACATCTGACAGATCATTTGTACGATCACTAACATTTATCGAACTATTTTATTTATTTTCCATCCCGCCCCACTCGTTTTTCTCAAAATATGTATCCAAGACGACCATCAACAATTGACCTACTGCTTTCGAACGTTCTTTTTTTTAGATATAGATACGCATCCTAATAAATTAAACTCTGACCATGTTTATTTAACGAAGCTGTTCCCGAGAATATAAAACTATTTCCAAACTACCATAATGCTAATTGGGCACAATTAAAAGCTATTTTTGGCTCAAAAACGTACTCCTCAACAATCCTAAATAATTAGATTTCTTGTCTTAATGTGGAACAATCAATTCAGGAATTTACGGCTATAATAACTGAAGCTTACAGTTCTGCAATTCCTAATCGTACCCATGAGAACGAAGGTTACAAAATAACATATCAATGTAAACGCATGATTTCTATTAGGAACATGTATAGAAGAAAGTTTCAAAGGTGCAATGACGTCTCTAGGAGAATGATGTTTAAAGCAATAGTTAGGGAACTCAACAAACTCATTGATTTTCATATAAGCAATATCAGAAACGAACAATGGGTCAACTAAATTATCGTGTTTTAACTGACAAAGTAGCGATGGCCTACGCTATAGCCGATAAGTTTGTCAGTCACACGAAACAACTATCAACTTTAACAGCTCTGTTGACAGAAAAGTAAACGTATTGGTCAACTCAACTAAAAACGAAAACCCTTCCATGAATAATCCTGATATAATAACTAGTCTTAATGAAATTAAATGAATTATTATAAATCTCAAAAACTTTAAAGCCCCAGGTCTAGATCATATAAACAACTTAGTAATTAAAAAACTTCCAAATTCAGCATACAAGTTTTTGGTCAAATTGTATAATTTTTGTATTAAAAATGGCCATTTTCCTACTAGTTTTAAAAAGCAAAAGTTATTCCCATTAGGAAAACGACAAAGATCCTAATTTAACATCAAGTTATAGGCCTATAAGCTTACTGAGTTCACTTGATAAAATCTTTGAAAAACTTTTATTAAATAGACTCAAAAATTTTGTAAATGAAAACAATCTGATTCAAACCTGTCAATATGGGCTTAGAGCACATTATTCTACAATTTATCAACTGAAACGTGTAGTGAATATGGTGAAAACAAATAAAGAAAGACGTCATTCCACTGGGGTTCTTTTCCTTGACATTGATAAAGCTTTCGACTCTATTTGGCATAATGGGCTTATACACAAGCTCCATAGATTAAACTACCCTCCATATGTATTAAAATTGATTTATAGTTTCCTCTCGGATAGGTCATTTATAGTGGTTGTTGATGGCTATTAGTCAAGTGAAAAACCTATTCCTTGTGGAGTCCCACAAGGCTCTATATTATCCCCATTATTATATAATCTTTATATTTCTGACTTTAAAATCCCTGCTGGTAATGATGTGGTTTTTTATGATGACGACAGCGCACTCATCTCTCATAGAAAAGTCTCTAACGCGATAGTAAAACGTATGCAAAAGGCTCTCGTTTCTGTCTCTGACTATTTTATGAAGCGGAAAATTAAAATTAACGAGGAAAAAACCCAAGCTATTCTGTTCCCTTTTAACAAATCCCCTAAAAGAATTCCATCGCTGAACTTGTCTGAACTGAAACAGCTTTTTCAAAGTCAGTGAAGTACCTGGGCATAATATTTTATGAAAAGTTTAATTTGAGTGACTCGCAGTGGAATATTCTAAATAGACCATCAAAATTAAACATAAAGAACAAACTTCTTTTGTATAAATTATGTATCAGACCTATACTCACATATGGTTGTGCTGTGTGGAAGAGTTGTGCAAAATCCCATAAGAAACAAGCACAGATTATACAAAATAAAAATTTGAAAATTATTTAAAATTTTCCAAAACGATTTCCTACCTCGGAACTGCATAGACTATCTCGTCAAAGAAATATTGAATCATTAATTAATGATATGACTCTGTCATTCTAAGAAAAATGCAGTAGGTCAAATTTTTCCCATTTGAGAAGTCTAATGAACATTCACTAATTGAGCCTATACCCACAGGTACAGATTTAGACGCAAATTTTGGACAAACTTCAATGTAAACCGAACCAAAAATGAGGCACTATTCCCGAATATCAGTGACAAAATAAATGAAATGGAAATAAATCTGGTATTTTCGAACGGCTGGTCCGATTTCAATAAAATCGATAACAAAAAGATAACAATATAGATCATATAATTTCAAAAGATTTTTTTGAATTAAGTTATTTTTGTGGCTACTAGAGGGTGCTAAAGTCATAAAATTTAAAGCCAATATTAATGAACCGAAAAGCTGTTTTAAGAAAAAAATCGTTAAAAATTAATTTTTTGATTAAATGCGTCGAACTTTTGTTTTTTCAACATCTCAGAATATTGGTAGATTAAAACTATTATTATCTTTTAAATAAAGTGTTTCGAATATATACATATTTTTTCTCAAATTCACACATATTTTTTACTTAACACCTAAAAATTCCTTAAATTTGATGAAGGATATAAAAAATTATAAATTTTTTTTTTACGGTTTATGTAAGTTTTTATAATTATTTAATAGATTGAAAAACAGTTAAAGCCTATTTTTTGCCACAACTTTAAAAAAAGTTTAATTGAAAAAGTGTCTTATTTTCCGTTTTTACTTCAATTTAAAAGTGTTCTCAATGTTGACGTAATTTATTTTGCTAAATTAAAATAAAATAATAATACAAATTATTTCGAAATTTAAAAAACAACTAAGGAATAGAAAAATATATTTTTTGGACCTAATATATTGCGGTAAAAGTCCTTTAGATGGCGCTAATTATAGATAATTTTTAAATTTTAATACAAAAATTACATGAGTTCGATTGAGTATTAAAAAAAAAACATAAAAAATTATAAAATTTTTTTTTTGCTTGATTCTAAAATGTAGTATTGTTTTTTAATATATAAAAGAAAAAGTACTTCCTATTTTTTGCCACAACTAAAAAAAATAATAATTCAACAAATTTATAAATTTCCTTTTATTACACAAAAATCAAAAAATTCTTTATGTCGAAATATTTCGTGTTATTAAATCGACATTGCTTTAAAATTTAATGAAATATTGAAAACTAAAAAAAAATATAACAATTTTGGACCGGAAATCGGTCGAAATTAGACAAATTAATGATTTACTCAACATAAAATATGGATGCAGAAATTAAAATAATATTTAATAATGATAGGGCTTGGGGGAGGTAGATTTGCCCTTGCTCCTATTAAATAGAATATTGTCTGACCTATAAAAAATCCATTTCCAATAGCTATTGTAAATTTTGATACAGTTTTGACCAGTATTTTGAAAGAAAATGCGTTTTTCACATTTCAGAATACATGGGAGGTAGGCGTGTTCTTGCTCCGATTTTTTCAAAATATTGTATATAGTTACTCTGTATCTAAAGTAATATATGTGCAAAGTTTCAATTTTCTACGTCAATTCCTTCTATTTTTATAAAATTAAAAACGGTGTGTTAGCCAGAAATGCGTTTTTCTCATTACATGATATATGGGAGGTAGGCGTGTTCTTGTTCCGATTTAAATAAAAATTGGCAGAATTATAAATAATCCATATTAAACTGCAATCACAAATTTTGGTGGAATTCTGGCCGGTATTCACGCAGTAAATCCGTTTTTTAGTTTCAGGATATATGGGAGGTGGGCGTGTCATTGCTCCGATTAAAAAATAAATTAGAAGACTTATAAACAATCTATTTCTAATAGCTGGCACAAATTTTGGTAACGTTCAGACTAGTATTTTAGAAAAAATTTAGTTTTTTGACTTTAGGATATATGGGAGGTAGGCGTGTCCTTGCGCCAATTTTTTCAAAACTTCGTATTTATTCATTCTAAGCCGTTTCTTAGTTTCAGGATATATGGGAGGTGGGCGTGTCATTGCTCCGATTAAAAAATAAATTAGAAGACTTATAAACAATCTATTTCTAATAGCTGGCACACATTTTGGTAACGTTCAGACTAGTATTTTAGAAAAAATTTAGTTTTTTGACTTTAGGATATATGGGAGGTAGGCGTGTCCTTGCACCAATTTTTTCAAAACTTCGTATTTATTCATTCTAAGCCTAAAGTAATATGTGTTCCAAGTTTCAATTTGCTGCGACAACTCCTTCTATTTTTGTCCCATCGTTGTGTGGGATCAAAGCACTGTGGGGCGGGCCCATAGGGTCACAAATTTCGACACCTCGGGTGTGAAAGATTTTTACATGAGAGGATTCTAATGGTCGAGATATACAAAAAAACATTGTCATATGCATATCTTATCTCTTTTAGTTTACGAGATATTGGGCTTCAGAGATTAAAATTTCGCTATAGCGGGTCCAAATTTCACCAAATTTTCTGGAAATAACAGCAACAAATAACAAAATTATGTAAACAAGAAAATGTTTGTAAGTTATATGCATTTAAAACAGAAAGATAAGAGAAAAAATATAATTTTTTATAAAAAGTCTGTCCGAAATTGGGTGCTAAAGCCACAGGGATCTCATAAAATGTTGGTGTTGCGAAAACACAACAATAGACATTTGGCGATTTTTTTTTATACGTTTTATTTGTATATTGAATCTGTCTTAATTTGGACCTAACAATATGTATTAAAATCTTAAAAACTAAAAATTAAACACTATTCAATCTCCATCGAGATCATTGTTTGTTCCGCAGTCCTACTGTTAACGGTGTGGAAAGTCGGTTCTGCGAAGCCTTGTATCAGAATGAACTTCTGCAAGAAGTCGTGCGAGTGGGTTAGGATAAGTCTCTAATTTGAGAATGTATTTTTCACTGAGCTTCTTAAACTCGTCTCTTACAAATTGTACCTCTAAGTCCCTATGGATATTCTCATTTCTTATGTACCATGGTGCACCCGTCATGGTCCTAAGAATTTTTGATTGTGCTCTCTGTATAATATCAATACTCGTGTTACTGGCATAGTTAGATGTCATATGCCCAAATTGGCTTTAAAACGTTTTTATACACGATGACTTTATTGTCAAGGCTTAGTTTTTGATGACTGTTAATTAACCAGTGAAGGCTAGAAGATTTTAAATTCATATAAAGTCTCATGGCTTCTATATGACGACGCCAAGTTAGTCGTCTATCTAAGTGAATACCAAGGTATCTAACAAGATTCTATCTAAGTGAATACCAAGGTATGTAACAAGATTTGACTGGGGTATACTTATATCATTAAGTGTAAGGACAGTTAAAGACCTACGGGGGACGAACCCACAGGATGAATGTCACATGGTTACTTTTCACTTCATTTACACGAATACGCCAGTTTATCAAACATGTCTCCACACGTCGGATGTAAATATCTAGTTGACTAGATGCTATTTATGGGTCTTCATGAAAACTGAGTATTGCTGTATCATCAGCAAATGTTGAAATAAGCAGTTCATCACATACAGCAAATCAGAGGTATAAGTTAGATATAGGGTAGGTCCAAGAACACTTCCCTGTTAAACACCGGCTTCTATTTCAACTTCTGCTGTTACAAAATCATTACACTTTACCCTAAATAAACGGTCACATAGATAGGATCGGCGATATTTTCCAAAAAAGTATTTTTTATGATATGGGTGTATTCTAAAAATAAACAGCTTTTAATTTGACCTAATACATTTTCAAGAATTTGTTCAGAAAAAATTTCCAGGTCTAAAAACGGTTCGATCTCTGAAATTTTCCAGGACCTGTATTTTGGAATTAAAAATATCTTGGCGTTCAAATCATTTTAATTTATTATCACATTCACAAAAACAAACTTTATGTCAAATTTGTAGAGTTATCTCAACGGAATCGGGTAGTGGTCAGAAATGGGTTAAATATATATAATTAGCTGAAAACTGTTGGAAATTGAATTAAATTTATTTTATTTCTATATTTTTATAGACAAATTTTTAATTTTCTTCAAAAAATACACCACCATAGACAAATAGTTGGACTTGATATATTTTGATGTGCTAAACACGAATATGCTTTCAGTTTTTTTTCTATCAGGTCTGTATTTTTTTATGTGTCTAATATTTCGCCTAGAACTCAAGAACGGCGTGTACGATTGACATAAGTGATACACCAAAAGATGCGGACTAAAAATATCTTCAAATCCACATATTATATTCTCAATAGTTTCGAAGTTATTTTGAAATAAGTGTCAAAAAAATAATAAAAAAATAAATAAAATTTATGGTAATGCTGCTAATAAAAAAAGGCATGTATCTTCAAAATTGATGCATAAATCTAAAAAAAAATTGTTTTTTTGGACACTTATTTCGAAATATCTCCAAATTAATTGGGTTAGTAGAACGACTTAAAGCCAGTTTTATTCCACATATTTTGGTGTATTATTTATATAAATCTAGCATACCGTTCTCGAGTTATAGTGAAATATACTCGAGTAATTGGCTTATTTAGGGCGCAATATGAGACACGCCCATAAAAAGAATCTCGACCTGATGGAAAAAAACTGAAAGCAGATTTGAGTTTAGCAAGCAGAATTCCATCTAGTCTACATATTTTTTTTTAGGATCACGAAAAAAATGTTTTTTCGACCAGTGTTATAAAGAAATAAAATGATTACAAATTTGTTTTAAAATATAAAAACAAAAATATATAAAGGTTGTTTACGATAGGCTGGTTATCAGGTTATGTGATTATATTAAAAACAGAAAAATTCATTACAAAAAATAACCAATTTTACCCAACTCGTACCCCTGTTTATAGATTATGTCATTATCTGTTTATTTGTAGTGTTCAAAAATAATATTGTTGTTTTTATACCCTTCACCACAGGTGTAAAGGGTATATATAAGTTTGTCATTCCGTTTGTAATTTCCACAATTTTCGTCGGAGAGCAAAAAAGTTTATATTTTCGGAATCCTTATAAGAAGCGATGACGATTGGACCATGTCTGTCCGTGTGTCGGTTGAAATGGCGTTTATGAAGCCCACCGATAACTGACATATATAATATGTATGTCAAACGATCGGAAATGCTTTCGAGAATTTTGCTATTGGAATTCAGCAAGATAGGTTCATACAATGCGGAGATATGTTCAAAAAACCGGTTTTTTGAACCGGTTTTCCAGTTTCTGAAGCCTCTGTATACACTACAGACTTCGTTTTTACAAAGAATTCTCGGACATTTTTTTCTGAATTTTTGTTCTGAAAAATTGAAATAAATCGGTTCAGTAATAACTGAGACATCGGACAAAACGCATTTTTTATTTTTTGAAGCCTTGGTTTAAGCTATAGATTTTTATTTTTATACAGATCGGTCACAAATATTTTTATAAAATTTCAGTTTTTTGAATCAGGAAGATCGGTTTATAAATGGTGGAGATATGCTTTAAAAACCGGTTTTTAGAACCGGTTTTTTAGTTTCTGAAGCCTCTGCATATACCAGGGACTTCGAATTTTTAAAGGGGGCTCGAAAATTATTTTCTGAATTTTTGTTCTGGAAAAATTAAATAAATCGGTTCAGTAATAACTGAGATATCGGGGAAAACGAATTTTTTATTTTTGAAGCCCTTGTTTAAGCTATAAATTTTTATTTTTATATAGATCAGTCATAAATATTTTTATAAAATTTCGGTTTTTTTAATAAACCAAATTCGTTCATAATCAACAGAGTTATGGCCCAAAAACAAATCTGTTAAGAATATAAATACACCAACAAACATGTAATGACTATTAGTGACGTTTTTTGTTTTTTGTATAGACAAGTAGTTTAGTTATCAACAGCAGTAATATGATGAATAACAGTGTTGTTGTTCTTTGTATATGCAGTCTGTACAAAAATAAATAGATATGGAATTGTTGTTGTTTATTTTTTAAAACTAAAATATATTTGTTAAGAATATACATAAATACATACACAAACATGTATATTAAGCATTGTAATGACTATTAGTGACGTTTTTTGTTTTTTGTATAGACAAGTAGTTTAGTTAGCAACAGCAGTAATATAATGAATAACAGTGTTGTTGTTCTTTGTGTATTCAGTCAGTTTGTACATACAAAAATAAATATATATGGAATTGTTGTTGTTTCTTTTTTAAAAGCAAAGCCTGTTATGATTAATTTTTATTTTTTTTTTTCATATTCAAATTTTCGTAGTTTGAAAAAAATTTAGATTTAGAAAATATGCAAGCATACGTTAAGGCGAAAATTTTATTAATTGTCGGTAATATGGTAATATGATGTCGATAAGATGGTAAGATGGTAATATGGTGAAGGGTATCAAAGATTCGGCACAGCCGAATCTTTTTTCAATTTCATTAATATTACTATATAATCACCTAACCTGATAACCAGCCTATCGTAAACCAGCGTTTGAAAAACTTCAAATGCTATCAAGTTTTTTAGATTGGCTAAAACTACAGCTACTGAAAATTGTCAGTAGTGATAGATAAAGCAATTATAATTTTTTGTAGTCTAACACTTTCTTTAACTACTGCATAGTATAAGAACTAGTACGGAAAGTCTCTCTTTTGGTACATCACGCATTAATCAAAAGTACGTAACGCTAAGAATGTGTTAGTAAAATTTTATTTATATGTATTGGTGTAAAATTAACATTCACCACACTTCATATGTACACAAAGTTGCAAAAAATTGTATTAAAAAATTGTTAAATTTTTCTTTTACGTGTATATTTATATTTCTCAACAAATATAAAAGATTTTAACGTCTATTGTATTTATAATGATTTAATTATTATATTTTTTATAATGATTTAATTATTATATTTTTGTTTTTGTGATAAAAGTGTTAAAAAAAATAATAAAATATTATATGTGTATGAAAGAATGTGCTGCAAATGTTATTTTAATCACAAATTTTGGTGGAATTCTGGCCGGTATTCACGCAGTAAATCCGTTTTTTAGTTTCAGGATATATGGGAGGTGGGCGTGTCATTGCTCCGATTAAAAAATAAATTAGAAGACTTATAAACAATCTATTTCTAATAGCTGGCACAAATTTTGGTAACGTTCAGACTAGTATTTTAGAAAAAATTTAGTTTTTTGACTTTAGGATATATGGGAGGTAGGCGTGTCCTTGCGCCAATTTTTTCAAAACTTCGTATTTATTCATTCTAAGCCGTTTCTTAGTTTCAGGATATATGGGAGGTGGGCGTGTCATTGCTCCGATTAAAAAATAAATTAGAAGACTTATAAACAATCTATTTCTAATAGCTGGCACACATTTTGGTAACGTTCAGACTAGTATTTTAGAAAAAATTTAGTTTTTTGACTTTAGGATATATGGGAGGTAGGCGTGTCCTTGCACCAATTTTTTCAAAACTTCGTATTTATTCATTCTAAGCCTAAAGTAATATGTGTTCCAAGTTTCAATTTGCTGCGACAACTCCTTCTATTTTTGTCCCATCGTTGTGTGGGATCAAAGCACTGTGGGGCGGGCCCATAGGGTCACAAATTTCGACACCTCGGGTGTGAAAGATTTTTACATGAGAGGATTCTAATGGTCGAGATATACAAAAAAACATTGTCATATGCATATCTTATCTCTTTTAGTTTACGAGATATTGGGCTTCAGAGATTAAAATTTCGCTATAGCGGGTCCAAATTTCACCAAATTTTCTGGAAATAACAGCAACAAATAACAAAATTATGTAAACAAGAAAATGTTTGTAAGTTATATGCATTTAAAACAGAAAGATAAGAGAAAAAATATAATTTTTTATAAAAAGTCTGTCCGAAATTGGGTGCTAAAGCCACAGGGATCTCATAAAATGTTGGTGTTGCGAAAACACAACAATAGACATTTGGCGATTTTTTTTTATACGTTTTATTTGTATATTGAATCTGTCTTAATTTGGACCTAACAATATGTATTAAAATCTTAAAAACTAAAAATTAAACACTATTCAATCTCCATCGAGATCATTGTTTGTTCCGCAGTCCTACTGTTAACGGTGTGGAAAGTCGGTTCTGCGAAGCCTTGTATCAGAATGAACTTCTGCAAGAAGTCGTGCGAGTGGGTTAGGATAAGTCTCTAATTTGAGAATGTATTTTTCACTGAGCTTCTTAAACTCGTCTCTTACAAATTGTACCTCTAAGTCCCTATGGATATTCTCATTTCTTATGTACCATGGTGCACCCGTCATGGTCCTAAGAATTTTTGATTGTGCTCTCTGTATAATATCAATACTCGTGTTACTGGCATAGTTAGATGTCATATGCCCAAATTGGCTTTAAAACGTTTTTATACACGATGACTTTATTGTCAAGGCTTAGTTTTTGATGACTGTTAATTAACCAGTGAAGGCTAGAAGATTTTAAATTCATATAAAGTCTCATGGCTTCTATATGACGACGCCAAGTTAGTCGTCTATCTAAGTGAATACCAAGGTATCTAACAAGATTCTATCTAAGTGAATACCAAGGTATGTAACAAGATTTGACTGGGGTATACTTATATCATTAAGTGTAAGGACAGTTAAAGACCTACGGGGGACGAACCCACAGGATGAATGTCACATGGTTACTTTTCACTTCATTTACACGAATACGCCAGTTTATCAAACATGTCTCCACACGTCGGATGTAAATATCTAGTTGACTAGATGCTATTTATGGGTCTTCATGAAAACTGAGTATTGCTGTATCATCAGCAAATGTTGAAATAAGCAGTTCATCACATACAGCAAATCAGAGGTATAAGTTAGATATAGGGTAGGTCCAAGAACACTTCCCTGTTAAACACCGGCTTCTATTTCAACTTCTGCTGTTACAAAATCATTACACTTTACCCTAAATAAACGGTCACATAGATAGGATCGGCGATATTTTCCAAAAAAGTATTTTTTATGATATGGGTGTATTCTAAAAATAAACAGCTTTTAATTTGACCTAATACATTTTCAAGAATTTGTTCAGAAAAAATTTCCAGGTCTAAAAACGGTTCGATCTCTGAAATTTTCCAGGACCTGTATTTTGGAATTAAAAATATCTTGGCGTTCAAATCATTTTAATTTATTATCACATTCACAAAAACAAACTTTATGTCAAATTTGTAGAGTTATCTCAACGGAATCGGGTAGTGGTCAGAAATGGGTTAAATATATATAATTAGCTGAAAACTGTTGGAAATTGAATTAAATTTATTTTATTTCTATATTTTTATAGACAAATTTTTAATTTTCTTCAAAAAATACACCACCATAGACAAATAGTTGGACTTGATATATTTTGATGTGCTAAACACGAATATGCTTTCAGTTTTTTTTCTATCAGGTCTGTATTTTTTTATGTGTCTAATATTTCGCCTAGAACTCAAGAACGGCGTGTACGATTGACATAAGTGATACACCAAAAGATGCGGACTAAAAATATCTTCAAATCCACATATTATATTCTCAATAGTTTCGAAGTTATTTTGAAATAAGTGTCAAAAAAATAATAAAAAAATAAATAAAATTTATGGTAATGCTGCTAATAAAAAAAGGCATGTATCTTCAAAATTGATGCATAAATCTAAAAAAAAATTGTTTTTTTGGACACTTATTTCGAAATATCTCCAAATTAATTGGGTTAGTAGAACGACTTAAAGCCAGTTTTATTCCACATATTTTGGTGTATTATTTATATAAATCTAGCATACCGTTCTCGAGTTATAGTGAAATATACTCGAGTAATTGGCTTATTTAGGGCGCAATATGAGACACGCCCATAAAAAGAATCTCGACCTGATGGAAAAAAACTGAAAGCAGATTTGAGTTTAGCAAGCAGAATTCCATCTAGTCTACATATTTTTTTTTAGGATCACGAAAAAAATGTTTTTTCGACCAGTGTTATAAAGAAATAAAATGATTACAAATTTGTTTTAAAATATAAAAACAAAAATATATAAAGGTTGTTTACGATAGGCTGGTTATCAGGTTATGTGATTATATTAAAAACAGAAAAATTCATTACAAAAAATAACCAATTTTACCCAACTCGTACCCCTGTTTATAGATTATGTCATTATCTGTTTATTTGTAGTGTTCAAAAATAATATTGTTGTTTTTATACCCTTCACCACAGGTGTAAAGGGTATATATAAGTTTGTCATTCCGTTTGTAATTTCCACAATTTTCGTCGGAGAGCAAAAAAGTTTATATTTTCGGAATCCTTATAAGAAGCGATGACGATTGGACCATGTCTGTCCGTGTGTCGGTTGAAATGGCGTTTATGAAGCCCACCGATAACTGACATATATAATATGTATGTCAAACGATCGGAAATGCTTTCGAGAATTTTGCTATTGGAATTCAGCAAGATAGGTTCATACAATGCGGAGATATGTTCAAAAAACCGGTTTTTTGAACCGGTTTTCCAGTTTCTGAAGCCTCTGTATACACTACAGACTTCGTTTTTACAAAGAATTCTCGGACATTTTTTTCTGAATTTTTGTTCTGAAAAATTGAAATAAATCGGTTCAGTAATAACTGAGACATCGGACAAAACGCATTTTTTATTTTTTGAAGCCTTGGATTAAGCTATAGATTTTTATTTTTATACAGATCGGTCACAAATATTTTTATAAAATTTCAGTTTTTTGAATCAGGAAGATCGGTTTATAAATGGTGGAGATATGCTTTAAAAACCGGTTTTTAGAACCGGTTTTTTAGTTTCTGAAGCCTCTGCATATACCAGGGACTTCGAATTTTTAAAGGGGGCTCGAAAATTATTTTCTGAATTTTTGTTCTGGAAAAATTAAATAAATCGGTTCAGTAATAACTGAGATATCGGGGAAAACGAATTTTTTATTTTTGAAGCCCTTGTTTAAGCTATAAATTTTTATTTTTATATAGATCAGTCATAAATATTTTTATAAAATTTCGGTTTTTTTAATAAACCAAATTCGTTCATAATCAACAGAGTTATGGCCCAAAAACAAATCTGTTAAGAATATAAATACACCAACAAACATGTAATGACTATTAGTGACGTTTTTTGTTTTTTGTATAGACAAGTAGTTTAGTTATCAACAGCAGTAATATGATGAATAACAGTGTTGTTGTTCTTTGTATATGCAGTCTGTACAAAAATAAATAGATATGGAATTGTTGTTGTTTATTTTTTAAAACTAAAATATATTTGTTAAGAATATACATAAATACATACACAAACATGTATATTAAGCATTGTAATGACTATTAGTGACGTTTTTTGTTTTTTGTATAGACAAGTAGTTTAGTTAGCAACAGCAGTAATATAATGAATAACAGTGTTGTTGTTCTTTGTGTATTCAGTCAGTTTGTACATACAAAAATAAATATATATGGAATTGTTGTTGTTTCTTTTTTAAAAGCAAAGCCTGTTATGATTAATTTTTATTTTTTTTTTTCATATTCAAATTTTCGTAGTTTGAAAAAAATTTAGATTTAGAAAATATGCAAGCATACGTTAAGGCGAAAATTTTATTAATTGTCGGTAATATGGTAATATGATGTCGATAAGATGGTAAGATGGTAATATGGTGAAGGGTATCAAAGATTCGGCACAGCCGAATCTTTTTTCAATTTCATTAATATTACTATATAATCACCTAACCTGATAACCAGCCTATCGTAAACCAGCGTTTGAAAAACTTCAAATGCTATCAAGTTTTTTAGATTGGCTAAAACTACAGCTACTGAAAATTGTCAGTAGTGATAGATAAAGCAATTATAATTTTTTGTAGTCTAACACTTTCTTTAACTACTGCATAGTATAAGAACTAGTACGGAAAGTCTCTCTTTTGGTACATCACGCATTAATCAAAAGTACGTAACGCTAAGAATGTGTTAGTAAAATTTTATTTATATGTATTGGTGTAAAATTAACATTCACCACACTTCATATGTACACAAAGTTGCAAAAAATTGTATTAAAAAATTGTTAAATTTTTCTTTTACGTGTATATTTATATTTCTCAACAAATATAAAAGATTTTAACGTCTATTGTATTTATAATGATTTAATTATTATATTTTTTATAATGATTTAATTATTATATTTTTGTTTTTGTGATAAAAGTGTTAAAAAAAATAATAAAATATTATATGTGTATGAAAGAATGTGCTGCAAATGTTATTTTAAAGGATAATTTTGTTAATTTTTTGTGTTGTTTAGGTCTCTCTCAAGTGTGTTGAATTCACACAGCATATGTATGTGAAGAGTGTTGAATAAAAAAGAGAGTCAGTTTCTATACTATGAACTACTGCTACTTGCAAGAAAATAAAACCTAAAAAACACGTAGTTAAAATGAAGCAGTAGTTTTAAAAACAAAATAATTTACTATCACTCCATTTGTAGTCTAATTTTTATTACTACTTCCCTTACAATATTTTTTATTTTTAATGCTATCTTCAATGTGTAATTAATACTTAAAGAAGCAAACATAGGTTGTTTTTGTAATAAGACTTAAAACATAAGCTTTTATTTGTGTTTTTATTTTACAAGGTTGCCATTTTATAAAATGTGTGTGTATTATTTAATTTGTAAAATTTCCTTTGTAGTATAAAGGATTATTATCTACTTTGTATTGCATTTGAATGCGTTTTTGTTTTCTTTATATATTTATAAAAGTTTAGTTTTGGATTATATGCCTTACGTGGGTGATTGGCATATTATGTGTTTGTGCTTAAGAAAAAGAATACCAATAGACTCAGGATAATTTTCTGCGTAGATTTATCGTCGGGTGTCCAAGTAAAGTTTGTGCGCAAAGTACAGATCGCAATTTTGGAGACAATTTGATGAAATTTGCTACATATCACTATTTTTACACAAAGACAAAGCCTATTGAATTTGATCCTCCATAATATAGTTTTTTATATAGACAGTTCCACGAGGTTTGTCAATGAAAAAAAAAAATAATAATAAAAAAAACAGCTGTTCTTATGAGTATACTTTATAATTATATTATGAGTTTTATCATTAAAAAAATTGCTTAAAAACAGAAATATTTTAATGAATATTGCAGAAATAAGTTTAAATATGTTTACTGAATTTCACGAAGATCGGTTCTTAACAAAATTTTAGTATAGTGTTAATCTATATATATAAAAGAGTAACGTGACTGACTGACTGACTGATTCATCATCCCACAGCCCAAACGGCTGAAACTAGAGAGACGAAATTTGGAACGTAGGTAGGTCTCCCACCATATAGATCCACTAAGACGGGATTTTTGGAAATTCGAATGTTTAGGGGGTAAAAAAGGGTAAAAACAAGTAAAATCGGTAACTTTATATCTCCCAAACTAATAAAGATACAAAAAAAAATTGAATAGTTATCGTTATTTATTTAAAAAATAATTGGACAGGTGTCTGGTACTTTTTTGAAAATCGGCCGTTTTAGGGAGAAAACGGGTAAAAACTGTATTTTGGTACTTTTTTGGCACCATATGTATCTTTGAAACCAATCAACATATAAATAAAATTTATGTCATATTCATAATTTATCAAAAAATAAGAAATACAAATTTGGTACTTTTTAGAAATTCAAACGTTTAAGGGGTAAAAATCGTACCTATTTTTGGTACTTTTTTCATAAAACATTTTTTATATTTATTTAAATATTCATATGAGTATTTTAATATGGGATACCACTACAATTTAGAAATTTATTGGAATACAATTTTTGTTACTTCGATGGGTGAAAAAAAGAGGTAAAGGTGGGAAATTACATTTTATTCAAACTTAATAACGAATTTTCAATTACATTAATCATAGAAACATGAAATTAAGAAAATGTAGATAGGAATTCACAAGAGTGGAATTTGTGGTTCTTAAAGATACGTGGTCCTGTGGGTAAAAATTCAAGAGGATGGACTTTGTGGTACTTTTTTCTTTTTCTATTGGTACTTTTTTTCATTTTCTGTAATATTTAACTTAGAAACATGAAAATAAATACGCATGATCCGATGTTGGAAAGAATTCACAAGGGGGGACTTTGTAGTACTTTTTCGTTCTTCTAATGGTACTTTTTGAATTTTTTATATTTATGAACCTAGAAACATGTAATTAGGGATATGTGGTCCTTAGTTAATGAGAATCCATAAGAGGGGACTTTGTGGTACTTTTTTGCTATTTTAATGGTACTTTTTGAATTTTCTATTATATTTAACCTAGAAATATGAAATTAAGGACATGAAGTGCTAAGTGAATGAGAATCCATAAGAGAGAACTTTGTGGTACTTTTTCGTTCTTCTAATGGTACTTATTGAATTTTCTATAATATTTAACATAGAAACATAAAATTAAAGATATTTGGTCCTAAATGAATGAGAATTCATTAGAGGGGACTTTTTGGTACATTTTTGTTCTTCTAATGGTACTTTTTGAATTTTCTATAATATTTAACCCAGAAGCATGAAATTAAAGATATGTGGTCTTAAATGAATATGAATCCATAAGAGAGGTTTTTGTGGTACTTTATTGTTCTTCTAATGGTACTTTTTGAATTTTCTATAATTATAACTTAGAAACATGAAATTAAGGATATGTGGTCCTAAATGAATGAGAATTCATTAGAGGGGACTTTGTGGTACTTTTTTTTTCTAATGGTACTTTTTGAATTTTCTATAATATTTGAAGTAGAAACATGAAATTAAATATGCATGGTCCTATGTGAGAAAGAATTCACAAGAGGGGTCTTTGTGGTACTTTTTTTGTTCTCCCAATGATACTTTTTTAATTTTCGGTAATATTTAACATAGAAACATGAAATAAGTATATGTGGTCCTAAATGAATGAGAATCCATAAAAAGGGACTTTGTGGTATATTTTTTCGTTCTTCTAATAGTACTTCTTGAATGTTCTGCAATTTTCATCCTTAGAAACATAAAATTGAAAATGTAAGGTCCTAAGAGAATCAGAAACCTTTAAATGGATTTTGTGGTCCTTTTTCTTTATTCTAATATATTTTTTCGTAATTCTGATATTTATTTTTCATTATTCTAAGATTATAAAACTGAAATTATAGAGATATTGTTAATTATGGATGGCATAACACCATTATTAAAAATGTTCCCAAGGGAGTTAAGAATCTTAGTTTAAATTTATTATATAGTATAATTTTTATAAAAAAATTTCCGCTGACGAAGTAGCAGGTTTTAATATTTAAAATTTTATAGATCAGACTGGAAATTATATAAATTAAAAACAAAAACATCTTTTTTTGTTTTTGTTTTCCGCCAAAGAAAACTGAAGTTTACTACAATTTGTAAGTAAAGAACAAAATCTTGTATTTATTTTATTTGGCAATATATATGGCTCTAATATATTTGTAAAATGGAGGGCAATATACAAATGTTTATAAAAGCGCAGAGAAGAAATAAATAATATATTTTTTACATTACTTTTTATTTTGATATTTTAAGTTACTTCGTTTTTTATTAAACTACTTCAACTGCTACTTTTACTGCTACCTCTGCTACTCCCTCTGCTTTCTATTTACTACTTTTAAAACTAAACAAAGAATGTAGCGGTTTACTTTTTTGAATTCAGATAAAACTATGAATACCTTTATGTGAAGGTAGCAACAGTAATACTACTCTACTTTCAGAATTTAAGTTTTTGACTACAACTAAAAATACTGCTACCAAAAAGTCAAGGTAGCTGTAGTTTAAGCAAATGAACGATTACAAGTTTTAAACATTTCTTAAACTCCAATTTTATTTATAATTTGCTGCTACGACTACTTGGAGTCTAGTTTTTCAAACACTGTCGTAAACAACCCTATACATAAATAAAAAACGCATAAAGCCGTTATCCCCTAGTACATAAAATAGTAAGTACCGCATACATACATAAATGCAATATACTTTCATTCTAATAAATACTTCTAATAGGTCATCCATGGTTACAAGCTCCAATTTTGTGGTCCTTATAGTATCACGAATTCAATTGCCAAAAATTTAATTGAACGTTAATTGCAGATCTGTCATTGATATACTTTAATCATGTAGTTCGCTTAGATAAATTGGTTTACTAATGCAGTTTTTATCTTTAAAGATTCATTGGCTTTGAGATATGTTGGTATCTTTTAACTAAAATTTTGGACAGCACTAAAAACTGGAACTATTATATGACAATGATTATTTGAAGTCTGATCAGAATTTGTTTCAATACATGACCCTCATCAACGTTTACTGGAAGCTATCGAATCTGGTATTAGAATGTGCTACACTAAGGGAAAAAATTCGATTCAAAATCAACAACGGTTGTAGTCACATTGGTAATTTACGGTAACAGCTTTTTAGTACCTTTCGTTAACAAATTTAATAGAAAACATATGTAATTTAACAATTTGATACCGAAATGGTTTCAACTTGGTGCCAATTAGGTATCGATTTTCAATAAGAATTGAACACACAGTGTTTAATTTAAACACATACGGTGTAGATTCACTATTGACACAGAATGGTATCGTTTTCAACACGTATGTTATTGATATTTCTCTGGGTGTACTTTTTTTATAAATATACTGGGCTATTAAAAAGATAAGTAGAAACAATTATAATACAAGGCTTCATAAGCAATTGCTTTTATTTCAGAACAAAACATATTGCAAATCCAAAATATAAATCTTGTTTATAACTTTATAAAAAAAATTAATGAAGTTACACCACAGTGTATCTCGTGAACATGATTTTATTTAAAAAAGCAACAAAAGCTTCGAATTGAAAGTTATATTAAGTTACTTTAAAACGCCTTCTTTAGAGTTCTTTCTAATCGACTGAAGTAATATGTAAAATATGCATGTATTTTTCTTACCTTTACTTTTTTGTCTGTATCTTTTTTAATATTTCTATATTTCTTGTATTTAGGTTTGAAATAAAACCAATGATTTTTGTAATTTGTATGTATGTGACATATTTCTTTTTTAAGATATTTCATTCTTTCAAACAAATAATAACTGAAGAAAATTTGTTGCGCAAATTTGTTCTATATGTTACCCTGGATCGATTCAGCTTTGTTTTCTGAACGTTAGAGGAAAGCATTTTCACATTCAAAACTTTAAGCCATAGATTAATCAAGAATATTTTCATTAATATAAAGATCACCGTTAATGAATAGATCAGAACCATTTTCTTGAATAATGTATTTTTTAAACGCCTTCGATGACAATACGGACTAACATTTTTCAAGATATTTTAAGCAGTGCGCTAAGTTATTGAGGAGTCGTTTTAGTAGAAAAATAGTTATAAACATTGAAACATTAAGTACATTTTTTTTTAAGTCGTCAACCAAATATCAACACAAAATTAATATATATTTCACTTCAATTTATCACAATTAATGTTTTTTTTTTTTCGAAATGTTTAACAGAAAATTATGTAAAGAACACAACAAAAGACATAATTAGCAAGCATTTGGCCTCAATTACATCTGTAATATTACTTTAAAAAAAAATCGGGTATATTTCTGCTTATTTTACATAATAATTATTTAATTTTAGTCTCAAAATAAACTTTTTTGAAGAGGACCTAAAAAATCTTAGGATAAACTCCATTTCTTTTTAAACATTTTCTGTCTAACTTATTAAAGTGTTAATAAGTTTTCATTTATGCTTTTTTTTATTTTCCTTCAAAACGGCCCTTTTTAATGAAAACCAACAAAATAACAGCGTTTTAAAAAGTTGTTGGTTAAAATATGCAAAAAGTTTTTTTTTATCATTTTTCGTGAAAGTTTATTTAGAGAGCAATGTAAAAAAGGTTGCTAACAAAAAAATATAAAAGAGAAAAAATTTATTAAAATAGCTGTAAAACAGCAATGAAAGTTTAAAATTAAATTAAGCTTATTTTCTTAATTGTTTATTAAATTTGTTAGAGATTATGATTCACAATGTCGTCAAATACCATGTGGCCAACTGGGTAATAGTGAAATCCTTATTTTTGAATTTTTATTATACCCTACACCATCATAGATGGTTGGGAAAGCATGTGCTTGTGCTGGTATTTGTAACGCAAAAATATATTGATAGCAGACCCACATTTAAGCTAATTACTTTTGTTAAAATGTTTATTCGATGCCTCATTCCTTTATTGTTCAACTGATTTTCATGAAAAAAAAAAATATCAAAATTATTTTTTGTATTATAAAACCATTTATTTTAACCATTTTAGGTATTTTTCGCTGCTAGTTTTTTTAAATCTATCTTTATTTATTGAATCTTCACAAAATTATGTGAACTAACAATAAATATTCAAATCTTAATTCTTAATCATAATTTATATTAAGTCCAACCACTATCGGACGAAAAGCTACAGTCGAACACCGTTATAACGAACTCGAAGGGACCGACAAATTTAGTTCGTTATAAACGTAGTTCGCTATATCCGTAAAAATCATATTAATTAAATCATATTTCTTTCTTTAAAAATTAATTGTATTTATGAGTTTTATATATTAACGCGCTGTAAACTCGCTACTTCGTTAGCGGAAATTTTTTATAAAATCCATACTATATAGCAAACTAAGATTCCTAACTCCCGTGGGAACATTTTAAATAATGGTGCTATTTTGGCATTAACCCCAATAAACTTTTTAAATATCTTACTTAAAAAGTACCAAAAAGTACAATAAATAATGTATATTAAATAATGTTTGATATATTTCTGATAAAAAAGATAATCAGGTATGTGATGAAACCCGATCGTTTTCAAAACGAATCGGTTTACAGTTATAACAGTTATTTTTAGGCAAATGTAAAAAAATTATTTAATAAAATCTAAAAGAAAGTGATTAAAATATAATTTTTATCAACAACAAAAACGAAAATATCAGAAAATCACACTTTCATACCTCACATACCTGAATATTTTAAATTTATATCTATGTCTTTGGTTGGGAAACTTTGTAGGGTGCCAATAAAGTCCCACTTTTTTACATCTTTAACGTTCGAAAGTTCAAAAACTTCCAAAGTATTTCTATTATTATTTTTTAGTATAGAACAATGTGAATAGGTTAATTATTAAAAAAATTAAAAGAGTAATATTAGAATAACGAAAAAGTACCACAAAATCACTTTTAAGGATTCTCATTCACTTAGGATCTTATAGCTTTAATTTCATGTTTCTAGACCAAATATTATAGAAAATTCAAGAAGTACTATTAGAAGAACAAAAAAGTACCACAAGGTCCCTTCTTATAGATACTCATTTACTTAGGAACACGTATCTTTAGTTTAATGTTTCTAGGTTAAATATTATCGAAAATTCAAAAAGTACCATTAGAAAAATAAAAAAGTACCTCAAAATACCGCCTTATGGATTGCAATTAGTACCAATTATCACTAATTTTATGTTTCAAGATTTATAATTATAGAAAATTCAAAAAGTATCATTCGAAAAATAAAAAAGCACCACAAAGTCCCCTCTTGTGAATTACAATAAATTTCTAAATTGTAGTGGGATTCCATATTGAAATACGCTTATGTTTATGTCAATAAAAATAAAACAATGTTTTATGAAAAAAATACGATTTTTACCCTTAAACGTTTGAATTTCTAAAAAGTACCAAACTTGTATTCGCCAATTTTTGATAAGGTACTAATTTCATGTTGCCAAAAAAGTACCAAAATACAGTTTTTACTCGTTTGTTCCCTAAAAGGGCAGATTTTTAAAAAAGTATCAGACACTTGTCCGATTATTTTTTATATGAATAACAATAACGATTTAATTTTTTTGTATATTTTAGGAGATAAAAGGTTACCGATTTTATCCGTTTTTATCCTTTTTTTACCGACTGTACGAATAATCGCCCAAGGACAAATCGCCCAAAACCCAAAAATGTACAAATGCCCAATATTTTGGATCTTTATGTACTTGTGAACAAAAACCCAAAATATTTACAAAATCACCAAAAATTTTGTGAATAGTCACCGAAATAGCAAAATGAACAATTGCCCAACAATTTGGGTTATTTTTCATAATGTGAAATAACCCATAACTATTATGAATATTCACCCAAAAACTAGTTATACTGTTGTAAAAACTTTATTCAGTCAATTTTTTTTTTTTTTTTTTTTTTTAATTTTTTTTTTCTAAATAATAAAATTTTTTTTGTCGAACAATATTTTTCTTAATGGCCTGCCTTCGGCCAAAGGGTTTTTAACTTTGTGATATATCCAAAAGTGGCTTCGCTTACATAATTTTTTTATAAAAATTTTCTCTGTTTAAAGCAATATCTTTGACGAAAAAATTAAAAAAAAAATAAAAAATCGGAAGTGTAAAAGGGATCTATGATTCTGACTACCTTTTTTTTCATTATAAAGTTTTAATGGTGAAAATATTGAAATAAACGTTTTGAGTGCAATTGAATATAGTTATAGGCCTTTAAAAACCTTCCACGAACATATTTATATAACTCTTATCTTTTTCTTAAGTAATTAATTAAAATAATTGAAGAAAGAAAAATTATGTAAGTGAAGCCGCTTTCGGACATACCAAAGAGTTAAAAACCCATATAAGAAAAATTATTCTGCCACATTTTGAAATAAATGAATATCGCCCAAAAAACATTTTCGGTTAATTTTACATCTTTAGTATTTGGGTGATTGTTCACAATGAACAAACACCAAAAATATTAAAAGTGTCAAAAAACCTAACAAAGTGAACAATCACCCAATTTGAATTTGTTTTTTTCTCGGGCGTTTGTTCATTTATGGTGTTTGGGCGATTTTCCCTTGGGCGATTATTCGTACAGCCTTTTTTACCCCCTAAAAATTCGAATTTCCAAAAATCCCGTCTTTGTGGATCTATAAGGAGGGAGACCTACCTGCGTTTCGTCTTCCTAGCTTCAGCCGTTTGGGCTGTGGGATGATGATCAGTCAGTCAGTATCGTTACTTCTTTATATACTTATATTACAGTGTACTGCAGTGCCTTGATTTATATGGGAACAAAAAAAGTTGCAAATGTACCCACCTAAAATTAAAGTTTGATATATTTTAAACTAATTCCCAAAATATTTCGGTTCAATTACACTGTGTGTAATTTTTTAAGTCATGGAAATATAACCATATAAAAGACCAGTTTTGCCCAAAGTCATGCACTTTTTCGTATGGGCCTCGGTGACATTTTTGCAAAAAAGTGATAATTTTTTCAGGTTCATATCTTGCAAACCATTAGGAATTTTGATTTACTCTCTGAGCTACAACTTTGTGTAGCTTTTGTCGTAAAGAACAAAAATTGTGAACATATAGAATCAAAAAAACTTCATCTTCAAGATCAAAATTGCAAAAAACTTTAAAAAAATCGATTTTTTTTTACCTTTTATCCCCTGTTCAGGTCCATAGGTAGCAAACCGTTCAAAATTCAAGGAAACAATCAACTAAAAAAATGTACTTAAGTCCCGTCTTTCAAATCCCCGTCGGACTAATTTAGGACGGAATGCATGGATCAACAAGTATTGACTTTGTGAGACTAACTATTTTTATTTTATTTTTTAATAATTTAGTAAAAAAAAACACGTTCAATCCAGTCGAAAAAATTTGGCATAAATAGCTGTTCGTAACTATATTATTATTTTTAGTTACTAACAGTTTTAGTTCATTCAGAAATACTCCGCGGTTTTTTATATCACTCTACTGTGAAACTATCTCAAAATGATTAATTTGTTTGTTAAAATTAATATATAATGGGTCGAAATATTTTAAACAAATTAGTTTCTCGTCAATTATCACATACTCTTAAAAAGTTGCCATTTAAAAAAGGGGCAAAAAAGGTGGCCAGGTGGTTGAAAAAGGTGAAATTGGCGACTAAAGTCGTTAAACGGTAATACTGCACCCCGGTATGTGAAAAATCATAATATTCACAAGGACCTCAATGTTCCTCTTGTCAAAAATAAAATAAGAAAACAGTCAGAATCGTATTTTAGGAAGCTTGAATTACACCCTAACCCACTTGCTCGAAACATAATAAGAAGCGATGGCTACAACCGTTTGAGAAGAAGGAATAAAACAAACCTCCGCAGAAGTTAAACCCTTTGAATAAATAAAGATTTTTCGTCCGACAATTATTGGACTTAATATAAATTAAGATTTTAGATTTGAATACTTATTGTTAGTTCACTCATTATCGTGAAGATTCAATAAATAACGAGAGAAAAAGATATAGTCGGTCAAACCCGACCATATGATACCCTACACCATTGTGTACATTATAATTCGGGGAGGGGTCTTTTATTAGACTTGGAGTCAAATGTGGACCGATACTCATAAGTGTAAAATAAAACATACGAATAAAGAATATTACGTTGATGCTGACATTTATATGAATTTATTCACTTTTGGATGTTTCCCGAATGAGGGCCTTATAAGGGAGCTATGGTAAATTATGGACCGATCTTTGTAAAATTTGGCACTATCATTTATGTTCATATAAAACTTACTTGTGTCGAATACTAACTTGATACTGACATTTTAATGGGATTTATGCCCGTTAAAGTGATTTTCTGAAAGGGGTTTATATGGGAGCTATGGTTTATTATGGACCGATCTTTTTAAAAATTGGCACACTTATTTAGACTTATGTGAAACTTATATGCGCCAAATTTCATTAAAGTATTGCTATAAATAAAGGATTTATGATCGTTAAACCCTTTTCCGGGAGGACATTTGTATGGGGGCTAGGTGAAATAATGGACCGATCATAACCAATTTCAATAGGCTTCGTATCTGGGCTATAAGAAACCTTTGCACCAAATTTTACTAATTTTGGTTCAAAACTGCGACCTGTAGTTTGATTACAAGGTTTACATGGACGGACAGACGGTCAGATGGACGGACATCGTTAAATCGACTCAGAAAGTGATTCTAAGCCGATTGGTATAAATTAAGGTGGGTCTTAGACCAATATTTTTGGGTGTTACAAACATCAGCACAAACGCATAAAACCCTCCCCACCTATGGTGGTGTAGGGTATAAAAATAAATAGTAGTTACTTTAGTGTGCTTGATATCCTATTAAGATTTACATAATTTAACATTTCGTATTTTTTAGGTGATGCATTCTAATAAAATAAAATTCTTTAGAGGATAACTCTAAAATAAAAACAAACTATTATTTTTTAATGAAATTATTAACTAACTTTATATTGGAATTTAATTATATTATTTATTAATATAATTAATTTTCTAATTGGTTTACAATTTTTTTCTAATAAATATTAAGAAAAGATAAAGAAAAATTAAAGATTTGTCTATAGAAATACAGAAATAGGTTAAAATTAAGAAAATTTCCAATAACTTTCTGCTCTCTACATCTATTTCAAACATAAGCAGTAATAATAAAATCAATTATTCTAGTTATTAGTATTATCATTTTGATGATTGGAGTGAAATCAATTAAAAATTAATATAAATAATTTCGTAATTGAAGTAAATTTTTACTTTTTCGGTGTAATTGTATATTTTTGTTTGTTCAAAATATAAAGTAAAATAATATATTTAAATAGTCAATAAAAAATGACGATACAAAATCTCAAACAAATTTCCTATAAATATCGTTTAAAAAATCATAGAAAAGAAACATACAACATTAATTTGTAGATTTTAAAATGAAATATTCATCTTAAATCAATGACATATATTAATGTGACAGAAACATTTCTACAAAAGTAATCATAAACGTACACATCAAAATATTTAATAATTTCTATAAATCTGAAAAATTTTGATTACAATGGATTCAGTGCCAGTCACACAATAAAGAAGTAGTGTCAATGACAACAGATACAAAAGCCTTCAGAAAAGTAAAAAAAAAAAAAAAAATGAAAAGAAATCACGAAACAAAACCACAGCCAAGAATTTAAATGTATTGTTCAACAAAAATAAAAAAGTATCAGTTAATACATATAGCATATACTATGCTATACACAGAAAAAAGTAAAAATGGACTTCAATTACGAAATTTGTAATATTAATTAATTTTTAATTGATTTTGCTCCAATCATCAAAATGATAACATTAATAACTAGAATAATTGATATTATTATTACTTCTTTTCCTTAAATAGATGCAATGAGCTGAAAATTTTTGAAAATTTACTTAAATTAATTTTATTTCTGTACTTTTATAGACAAATATTTAATTTTTCTTTATATTTTATTAACAGCTGTAAATTTATAAAAAAACAAAACTGTAAACCAATTAGAAAATTAATTATATTAATAAATCATATAATTAAATTCCAATATAAAGTTAATTAATAATTTTATTAAAAAATTATTTGAAATATTTTTTTCTGTGTATTAAACAGGATTTCCCACAAAAATATGAAAACAAATAAATAATCAAGGGATTGCCAGCTTATAATGTTGAAAAATATTTATGCCAAATGTAAGATATTCTTAAAAAATTATTCTAAATAAATAAAAAGTGTCTGTAAGAAAATTTTTATATATTTTAAGCTTTACCTAATTTTTCTTAGATTCATATCGTTAAAAGAACAACTGTAATTGCTTTAATCAACATCATCGCCTAAGCTATGATGAATATGAAATGTATTTGAACAAGAAATTTTAAAGGAAACAAGAGTGTCCTTGATGCCTCCAACATTAGTAAATATATACAATACAATTTTTATAATTGTATTGTGGGTCGAATGTCCTTACGACCCACAAGGGGTCCGTAAGGACATTCGTGAGGGGTCGCAAAGAGATTTTGAAAAATATTCCTGAACAAAAAATTTTTCAATGTAAGTAAGTAAATACATATTAGTTTGATGTTGAAAAAAAAAATTCCTATGAAATTATGAAACTATTTAAAAATAGAAATATATCTTTATACACAGAAAAAAGTCACCAATTAACAAATATATATGAAAATAATTCATTCAATTATAAACTTGTTTAAATTTGCACCTCTCACCAAAATGATTATATCAATTACTAAAAACTATAAAAAATACAAAACAGAAAAAAATCCCAATTAATAAATTAATTAAATCAATCAAGTAGATAATTGAATGAATTAAAAATATGTGTAGGAAAGAAAATCATACAAAAATTTATTTTTTATTTTATTTTTTCTTGAAAATATTTATTAAATTTTGATGCAAAATTAAACAACTGAGTTAATTGTAAAAAAGACGGTAATAATTTTTTCTGTATACAAAACATTACCAAATTAAAGTCAAAAATAAACACATTTTTTCCAAAATGAGTTCTTTTAAGAATCAACTACGTCAGCTACGTGAAAAACCAATAAAGGAACCCGAGCTTCGGATGAAAATATTATGATTTATAAAAACAACAATGATTAAATTAATAAAGTGGTTTTGAACCATGATACAACATAAAGAAAACTTTTCGATGTGACAGGGAAAAAAATTAAAGAGATAAATAGTTCACTTTAATTTGATGAAACTATCGATTTTTCACAAGAAACCTTACTTTTATTTTTGCTAAAACATTAATACCTTTTCCAACTTTTAACCATAGAATAACATCCTGTGGAATAAGATTTTTAAAATTTGCTCGAATGGAGCAACTTCTCAATGCTGATTACACAAAAGTTTTGTTTTGCAAAGAAATGAAAAGAAAATTAGTTTAACGGCTTTATCATTAATCCAAATCCAAATTTGAAGGATTTGTCTTATAAAATACATGAGGATTTAAAATGTAACTCATGTCTAACATTTAATTCTGTATCAACAGGTTTCAAAGCATTTTAGTTGAAATATATCAAAGTTTACCCACTTATTGACCCAGAAGCCTAAAAACTATTGCAACAGTTACTAACAATATACATTCTTATGTTAAATTATCTTTTTTGCTCTTTTGTCGAACAAAACAAAGTATCGATCTTTTGTGGACACAGAGTATGATATTAGATATGTATTTTTCATGTTAAAGATCTCATGGAATAAATACAACGTCGCAATTATAAATATTATTTTTAAGTTATTTTATCTTTAAATAAAATAAATATTATTTTTAAGTAATTTTATCTTTACATAATATTTTATTTGATTTTAATTGGTCAAGGTTGTAGAGGGTCGCGATTTAATTGCAAAGTCAAAAGTGAGTCGCGAAGGAAGATCTTGTGAGAACCCCTGATTTAGTATGATACTCGTATGAACAATATGAGATATTTACTCTGTCTTCTTTGTTTCTTTAGAAAGTGAATTGTTTTTATACCTGCGATGAAAAAATTACCTGGGTTTATTGTGTTTGTCCTTTCGTGTGTAGCATGTCGAAAAATTCTTAGAAGACCCCATTAAGTGTATAAATTCTGGGTCCTCATAAGTTTCTGAGTCGATCTAGCATTGTCCGACTGTTGAAAGCTTAATATGGCTCAGGGTGGACCACTTAGGACAAAACTTGGCTCGAATAATTTTTCTTATACAAGGTTTAGTATTAAAAATGTGAAAAAGTTATGCACCAAGTACTAGAAAAACTTTGTGTCAATGTAAACTATAGTAATATGTATTAAATTATTTAATTAATTGAAATTCATTATCACTTATTTTTATTTCATTAATTTATTAATTGATAAAATAAGAAAAATAATTGAAAGCTGATAAATTGTTTATTTTTAGTTAAAAATATTAGAAAATTATAATTTTAATTAATTACTAATTAATACAATTAAAAAAGCAATTGGAATATATTTTTTATTCGATAAATCGTTCAATAGACCATATTTTTCCTGTATTATTTGAGAAGTTAGAGTAGAAAATACAAAAGTTTTATTAATTTTAATAAAACATTGAAACGACTAGTAAGAAAAGAAGTAGATTAAGTATTTGAATTTATAAATGTCCTGCATTTGTTTGATAGCTTATGTGTAAAACATATAGCGAAATGTTTGCTTGCAAAGATTGGGTTTACGTCTTGCTTATAAGAAAACAATTTAAAATACATATTTTGGAAAGTATCCAAGAAAAATAAACAAATTAAATATATAGGTAAGTACTACTTTAAAAGTATATAATTATGAAAATAACAAAAATTGTTGTAATTATTTTAAGTCCCTACAATTTCTTTTATTAAAAGCGGGCCACGTTTAGACCTCGCATGCATATATGTAAATGGTCGACTAAAATCATTATTTTTCTGTGTTATTGTTATACCAATAATTTGGGTGCTAGTTGAAAATATGGTTCGATTAAAAAAAAAACAAAAGTTCTTTAATTTGGTTAAGTATGTGCCCGAAGTCATTTCATTGAACATTTTACACTTGCGGACAGCCTTACATGGACCAGAACGAGATTTCTCAACAAAATGTGCAACATAACATAAGGAAATATCTTTAGAAGATAGTTGGTTATAATTATCTTTACAATTTTACTATATCGTTCAGAAATATAGCGAATACTAAAAAACATTAAATCGAAAATAAAATTCGATACTCTTAAATTAATGATGGTAGTACATAAAAATTTACTTCCGTTGAAATTGTTGGAATTTTATATTCTATAAATGTTGTAATAGCAGCAAAATACCTATGATGCGTAATGAGGTAGATATATGCAAAAAATGTTGGCACTTTTAGCGGTGATTATCCGTGACTTTCAGCAGTATTTATAAAATGCCAAGGAGAAGCTATTGAGTAATTCCATCTAAAACCAAGCAGCTGATTTTCTCACATCATGAATTTAAAAATACCAATTTTGAAAATACGCGACCGCGAAATTTAATTCGCGAATTATCCGCCAATAAAATTCAACATAAAAACATGTTTCAGGTATCATTTTAAAGGTAATTTCATTACCTTTAAATATTTGTCTTAACGAACGTTGTTTTGTTCTAAAAATTCATTTTTTACTTATTAATAAATAGGAAAATCAAACGTGATTAATTAAGTGTTGATATGACCTTTCCCTGAATTATGTATCACTTTCGACCCGTTTAACTCTAATGTATAGACGGAAGGACGGACATTATCATTTTTCCAAAAAAAAAAAAATAATAAAAATACTTAAAGTCTAAAAATGCATTTTTCTTAACTTATAATAGATAAAAAAATAAAAAGTGAGCATTAAATTATTGATATCACCTTTCCCAGAATTAATCGCCATTTTCGACCACTTTTACCGCAATGTGTGCCGCTAAAAAATTGCACTTTAAGTTGTTTAATTTTAAGACAGTTCTTTAATTTAAAAAATAATAATAAGAATAAAACTATATCATCTTATAATTGCAATAAAATGCCATACTACATATTAGATTTTTCCTATGAGTTTCGCTACGTTTTCTGATCCGATAAGTTTATATACTTTATGTAGGAGATACTACTCTCCCTAGACTTGTCCGCCATATTCGAAATTTGATATTAATACCATTTATATAACTTTTTAAAACTTTCACTAAAATATTTTTATAAATATACGAAAATTATTATTTGTTTTTTATGGCGGCTACCTCTCTTTCTAAATCTGTCCATTCATGTGTTCAATTCAGATAGTAGATCTCACAAAGTTTACTACAATAGTTCCTTGCATACGCCATAATTGAAATTTAGGAACACACAGGTGCCGGTGCTGTTAAATCCTACCAATATCCAACATAGCCTATAGCATTCTTCAGTGCAAACAATATTTGTGTGTCAAATTTCATGTTAAAAGATTTATGTTTTTAAAAGTAAGCGTAAAATGTGGGTGTGACATCCAAACGAGATCTAACATAGCTAATAATCACCTCTCGCACTATCTGTGTGTTAAATTTAGTGAAAATAGATTATTTTGTAGCCAGATAATTTTATGTATTCTCTGAATAACCAAAATCAATTCTCTTCACTTTTTATTTAACTTACAATCACTCGCTCAAAAAATATTTAACTATTAAGATGCACAACTTGACGTTTAACTAAAATAATTGATTAATGATTTGGATTTACACAGTTTTACACAGAAGTATAAGGTTTATGTTACACAAAGATTTCAATCCGCTCTCATAAAAAAGTACTTACATACATCTAATCAGAGTAGGTTGTGAGGACATGTTTCTAAAATATTTTGTCTCTCTGTAATTATATGAAGAAAAAAAAATTATATTTTTTTTACGTTCATACTTAGCATTGAAATTTAGTTTAGAAAATTTTTTAGGAAATTTCATTCATTGAAAATTTTCAAACACATAAAGTTGTAAAGGAAACGGAAGCTAAAATTTAAAGCAAAATAGTTTTTGAAAAATTTGGAAAAGCCGTGAATATTTTGAGGATTTATACATAGAGGAAGGAAAGATTTGGAAACAATAAAGTAAAAGAGAGAAAAAAGGTATTTAAATAATAATTTTATTGAGTGTGTTCAAAATAGTTATATTTTTTGTGTTTTCTGTTAGGGACTCAAAAGATAAGATTCTACGTAGAATTGCAATAATTTGGGAAAGCAATTGTGATCTATTCAGGGTGATCCAACATTGCACCAAGATTTTTTTCACTATTTATAAGAAAAAGGAAAATAATAGTCAGTCAAATTGTACTGAAGTCTCAACGAAATCAAGTCTTTCAACAGAATCCAGTATAGAAAAAGCTTTTTCAAAAATAAATCTAGAGTTCTCAAGTTTCCTGGCAATATAAAGAAGATTTAAAATCTGATAACCTCATTTAAACTTACCTAACGTGAAAGTATCCTCACTTAAACATACCTAAAGTAAACTTAATTCATCTTAAACCTAACGTAGAAGTTTCCAAACCTAAACCTAACGTAACTTTTTCCATACATAAACATAACGTTCCCTAAACATAACGTAAACT
Organism: Protophormia terraenovae; assembly: GCA_951394005.1. Lineage (NCBI taxonomy): Eukaryota > Metazoa > Arthropoda > Insecta > Diptera > Calliphoridae > Protophormia > Protophormia terraenovae. Next base: position 34,577,788 of record OX596075.1, read on the forward strand.
TATCATTTCTTTATTTAAAATATCTTACCATATCTTAATATAACTTAACTTAACGTATAAAATTTAATAATTTAAATAACTTTTTGTTTATTATACTTACCTAAATATTAATATTTTATTGGTCACCAAACCCAATTAAAAATAATGTAAAATCTAATTTTTTTATATATACAAATACACACACTTACACACACACTCACACACACACAATTCACACAAACATACACACACATCTAGAAATGAAATAGAAATACAATTAATAAATACTTACCTTACTTATTTAACACATACTTAAACTTAAAATCTGAAATTTACGATACTTATAAAATAAAATCCGTCGACACCATAACCAACCTCTAAACTTCAGGCCTGTAGTCATCGAGGGAAATAAAATGTGGTGAGTGTTTACTTAGTAAATATATATTTGAAATATCAATCTTTAAAATAATTTATAAATTCGTAATTTCGGGTTAATACAGTTAATAAATACAAGAAACCGTTAAATGAAACAAAAATGTTAGCTCTTTTTCTTATTATTAATTTTCGTATAGATTAATATATTCATTATTTTTGTATTTTTGTTTCATTTAAACAGTTGCATTTATACTTTACTCTTTAACTTATATTAACTTACACTAATTTAACTTAAATATTTTACTATATTTATTATATTAATTTGTTAAACTTTAGTTTGGTGACATATTAAACTATGATTAGATTATTTGATTGTTACTTAGTAACTAAGTTTACTTTGTTTAAATAAATTACATTTTGTTTGTAATATGGACATTTAAATAATTACTTTTTCCTTTTCGCGAAACATTTGAATCAGTTTCGAGATTCGTCGTGGGTTATTCAGGAAAATTTTAAGGAATAACATAGGTCATGGGCGGGTTAAGAGCAGAAAAGGCAAACAACATCTTAGACCTTTTCATATTAATATTTGCATCCTAGTTTTCATTTCTTTTATTATTTTTGTATCTATCTTTTAGTTTATATTTGATAGTCGTTTTCATAAATTTTCAAAATACTACCTAAGTTTAAATTTTATTGTAATGAGCTAACTCTATTTAGATAAAGAAACGAATCTCCCCATTTTCCGTTGAGCAAGGCTGGTGTTATAGGTAGTACCCTCTTTGGATAAATAGAGTACCAGTTTAACGTTCGTTACAAGGTAGAACGCTCATTTTTTGATTGATTCGGAACACAATTTTTATCAGCGAATTTAATCCTAATTTTTTGGAACGAATTTTATTTTTTTGTTTACAAATTTAATTTTTACATTTGTTCGAAGATCAAAAATTTTATTTTTGAAAATAAAATTATTATTTGGGAATTAAACCGAAAAGAATTATTCGAATTGAAGTCGTGTACAACGATATAAAATGTGTTGACTTATGTTAAATGAAGGATGTGTGGATGTTAAAGACATTTGTATATGCGCTTGTGTGTTTATAATTGCGTGTTTTTCTTTTGTTTGTTAAAATGAAGCAACAACGCAATGTTTATGGCAATATTTAATTGAGTTTGTGTTTTTTATTTGCATATGTATATACATATATATTCATGTACGTAAATATACATATGTTTTTTAATTAGCAATATAGAAAAATTAGAATTATTATAATATACATGTGTATATTTTTTTTGCACATTTAAATTTAAGTTTCATAATTTTTATATGACAGCAATAAAAATAATTATTTTGTACGTACATATGTATGCATATATATTTTGCGGTAAATATTTAATTTACAAAATTTAATAATCGCATAAAATTTTTCTCCAATCAATCTATGCAATGCATGTTTATGATTGTTCTAATTTTCTTGTCTTTGTAATCAACCCTTTTTTACTTTCTGCAATCATTTAAAGTACTCAAATTTATTAACCTTATAAACAAATTATATTTTTGCTATTGTATTTCTTGTTTACACAAAAACAAAAATTTATCGATATTACACTAACAACATTATTATTTTTTAAATAATTACATATTTGCATCACAGACAAAAATGAATTCATATACTTACCTATATACATATAACTTACAAATTTAAAACAACAAATATCATTGCAGTTTCATAGTTAGGTTTTTTTCTAAACGACAGTATACCGCTACACAAATATTTTTTTATACACATCTACATGTATGTATAAGTGCACATGCACACAATGAACCATTTTTTACTATTTTCAACCACTTTTTTGCGCACATCATTGTACCATATGTGTGGCGACCGAACCGTTTGTAATCATAAAATAACAATCTTCCACATATATACAAATTTAAAAAAAAAGTTTTTTAGATTATTTTCCTAACCCAAATTAAATAAAGTAAGGAATACAAATTAAATCCAACAAGTGAATTTTATTTTTAAATTTGCGAATTATATTAAAAAGAGCGAAAAAAATCTGAAAATTAAATTCGTAATCCGAATTTTTCCGTACCTTGCATCTAATACAATATTAGATTTTAAAATTCATTTTTAGTAAATAAATGTTGAAACATCTGGCGACTTTCAAATAACCTGTAAGTAACAACCTGTAACTTCTGATGGGTGGTATTTAAGTACCCCTATTTAGCACCTACACAAAGATGTTTTCAACTAGCTAAAACAGGACAGAAATATAATTTGACCTTCCTAGGAATAAGACGTGATGGCTGGAAGTTTAAAATATTATACATACACCTAGAGGAACAGTTGTACATATACTTACGTACAAGTACTTACTATGTACCTAATATACAGCGTACTTTTATTGGGATCATCTGTCACACTTCATTCTTGGTAATGTTTTTTCAAGAATAATGTACAGGTACTTAGTATGAGAGAAAATTGAAATTAAATCTTTTGTGTGCACAAGACAACGATTGTGGCAATGATAGTAAGTGAAACTGCTAGACAAAATCAAAGATATAAATATAAACGAGGGGGAAAATGCTTATTTTATTATATTTAGTATTTAGTATATAGTATAAATACTTTTGCCAGTATATGTTATTAAAAGATTTCTATCATAGAGTTTTTAAAGAATATTTGTAAACTTATTTTTTTTTTAATAAAATAATAAAATAAATTAGTAATTTCCTGTTAAGAGCACACTTTTCAGATTTTTCTTAAAATCTTTTACGAAAGAAAAAAGGCAGTTGTGCCGCAAAATACAGTTTCTTGGGTCATAATATTATACAAAGAAGCCATGATCACTGAACGGTAACCTGGTAATGATAGACAAATAGTATCTTCAGGCTGTAGGACTCAGGCAAAATGAGAGAAATTCACCTCATCTCTGGAAGAAAAGTGTCACAAAAAGTTAATTGCTTTCAATATTTATCAGAAAATTTTAAAGGAAGTCTAGACTGAAGACTTATAAAGTAAGAAAAAATCCTAATAGAAACGAAAGCAAGAATTTGGAGGTAAAAAATAACATAAAAGTTCTTCGGACAAATTTTTTCCGAAATTTTGTTTCTGTATAGTAGACGATGAAACGTTCGTACAGGGTGACTTTTTTCAACTTCCTAGCCAGGAATTTTATGACGCAGATACTAGAGGTATTATGGCAGAAAAATTTCGTGTATCAAAGAAATCAAAATTCCCAAGAAAGTTTTTGATTTGGGAAGTCATATGCATACGAAGGAATGAAGCACTTCATTCTTAAAAAATGGTTGCATTAACACAGAAATATACGTGAATGAGTGCCTTTGGAAAATACTTTCCCCTTTCCTAAAAAAATTCAGAGTATCTCCTGTTTTCTGGCCTGCTCCCGCTGCTTCTCATTACAACAACAAAACAATAGAGTTGTAACAAAAAAATTGTAAGAGTTTGTACCGAAAGAGGCTAATCCATCAAATTGTCCGAAACTCCGTGCAATTGAAAGACATTGGACTCTAGTAAAAAATAATTTAAAGGACATTAAATTAGTCTTAGTGTTTCTGCCCTTTCAATTCCTTTTAAATATCGTTTTGAATTATTATTTTGTATAACGAATTGAATCTTTTAGCTTCAGATTCTAAAATGTTGCACTTTAAAGACAAATGTGCTAATTTTATCTTATTTTCCTTATCTGGAGTCAAGAAATCTTTCTGGATTGTGGTCGAAGACTTTCCGATAATATGACCGTATTCATCCGTATTTTTTAAACTTAATAATAATTTTAATATAATTTAATAGTATAATATTAAAAATTTGGAACTTCTTAACCCTTCGTCATACAGATATTTCAATTGTCACATTCGTAACAAATATGGTCTGGCCAGACCAGTACGGAATTTCCATATATTCAAATGAAAATTTTTATTATTTTTTTATATAATTACGTTTATATAACTATATTCTACCATCACTACCACAAAACTTTGCAAGATATAACCATTTTCTATCGATACATTTAATGTTCTTCACCCTGTTTTGGGTCTAAAGACACATACAATATTTCTTTTCAAACATTTGATGTTTTATAGGTATTGCTCTCATAAGACGAAATATGAACGAAAAGGTGGAAAATCATAAAATAATTTGTGTAAACTGATGAGATTTCAGTTTAAAATGTTTTAATAGAATAATTTACAAAATAAAACCAACTGATAACATCGTTGAACTACATAATTTTCGTACAAAATGTAACTGGTCCAGCCAGACCATATTAGGTACGAATGTGACATGTACAACAATTTATCCTTATAACTATCTTTGTGTTAGTTTTATCATTCTGGTTTTTTCACAGAACGTTAGAAAACAAAATTGTAGGAGGGTACCTGGAATTTCAAGTCTCTAGCTTAATTATAAATATATGAAATTTACATTTAAATCTGCAATTGGTCTGGCCAGACCAGTTTGTAAGACGAAGGGTTAATCATATGCCTTCCGTTTTGAAAAGAAATTAACTAAAGTGTCACTTTATTTTGTCGCACAAAATTTACGACCAACACAACATTTTTGCCCTAAACTCGAAATACACATATTTCAAAAACTTCTTTTGTATATTAATTTAAAGAATATAATACGACAAATACCTGGACACCAAAAAAGAAGTCCATTATGCACCTAGAAGACAATAATTATGAACTAAATAGAAAGAGTAAAAACCTCACTTTATTTTGTCCGACAGTGTATATCTTAAACAAAAGTATATACGGCAACAAAATTTGGTGCAATATAAACTCGGAAACCAAAAAAAGAAGTGATCAACTCACCTCCCACATAAAGTGAAACATCAACGAAATTATGTGCAAATAGCTTAAAGAGCAATGTAAACTCTGAAACAAAAAAATACGTAAGTCCGCCCTCTTTTCAGTTAAAGCGATTCAGTAATAAATTAAATTATATCAAAGAGAATAATATATTTTAATAAAAGTATTTCTGTTATTTAATATTTATTTATTTATAATTAAATCATTTTTATAATTCTAACATTCCCTTTCATATTTTAATTATCAAATGATAGTCATTGCTCTTACAAACAAATCAGTTATATCTTCAAGCTATTGTACATAACAAAAGACGAATAATAATATAGTGTTGTAATAAATGTCAGACTGTCAGTAACAAAAAACACTTAAAAAAATCAAGATTTTCGCATACAGTAATAAAAGGTGAAAATACTAAAAATATCATTACAACAGGATATACCAGTTGTAATAATAAAGACAGCAATAGCGCATATCACTAAAATTTAAGACAGGTCTCATGAAGTGTCAAAGTTTTCTTCTGTAAGAAATACTTGGGAAATTTAAATACATAGGCCAAGAAGAATTACTACTGTGACTTGTCAGACAATTTAGATATATATAGATTTAAGGCCACATATATACATATACAGGCGCGGATCCAGCTCAAGTTTTTGGGGGAGGGAAATATAATGATTTTCTTAACTATTTCCTGAAATTGTATGATTTAATACAGATTTTTCATTAAGTGTTTTCATTTTGGGGAGGGAAATTTCCTTTTTCCCCTCCCCGTGGATCCGCGCCTGTACATATATGCAGTTTTGAAAAAGTAAAAAAACACTATTCAGAAAATTGAGGATCATCGCGATTGATATGTGCAATAAAACCTCCTATATATATATATATATAGTTTGAAGGTCAAATATTTTAACATAAAGGTTTAAAACAACGTTTCTCAAATGCAGATCCGCGACCCACAAGGGGTCCGTAAGGACATTCGTAGAGGATGGCGAAGAGATCCCGAAAAATTATTCTTGAACACACAATTTTTTATGTAAATATTATGTAGAAGTTAAAATAAAATGTTTAATAAAAGAATGAAACTATTAAAAATGGAAATATATACTCAAATTAATGACAAACGTATTTTTTTCCTAAAATGAGTTATTTTACGAATCAATTATTGAGGAAACCTTCGATTGAAAATATTATGCTTGATAAAGACCACAAATAAAGAAAGTGATGCTGCCAATGACACATTGTAAAAAAAAAGTACGATGTGACGGAGAAAATAATTAAAAATATTAATAGTTCACATCAATTTAGTGAATCTATCAATTTTTCACATAAATAAAAGTAGGTTTTATTTTTATAACCTACACCACCATAGGTAGGGAAGGTATTATGCGTTTGTACTGATGTTTGTAACACCCAAAAATATTGGTCAAAAACCCACCTTAGTTTATACCAATCGGCTTAGAATCACTTCCTGAGTCGATTTAACAATGTCCGTCCGTCTGTCCGTCCATGTAAACTTTTTAATCAAACTACAGGACGCAATTTTGAATCAAAATTAATGAAATTTTGTACACAGGTTTCCTATAGCTCAGGGACGAAGCCTATTGAAATTGGTTATGATCGGTCCATTATTTCACCTAGTCCCCATACAAATGTCCTCCCGGTTTAACGATCATAAATCCCTTAAATATAGAAATATTTTAATGAAAATTTAATGAAGTTTCATATAAATTTAAATAAGTGTGCTAATTTTTGAAAAGATCGCTCCATAATTAACCATAACTCCCATATAAACCCCTTTTCAGAAAATCACTTTAACGGGCATAAATCCCACTAAATTATAGTATCAAGTTAATATTCGACACAAATAAGTTTTATATGAACATAAATGATAGTGCCAAATTTTACAAAGATCGGTCCATAATTTACCATAGCTCCCATATAAGGTCCTCTTTCAGGAATCACCCAAAAGAGAATAAATTCATATAAATGTCAGCATCAACGTAATATTCTGTATTCGTATATTTTATTTTATACTTATGAGTATCCGTCCACATTTGTCTCCAAATCTAACAAAAGACCCCTTCCCGAATTATAATGTACACAATGGTGTAGGGTATCATATGGTCGGGCTTGACCGACTTTATCTTTTGCTCTCGTTTATAAATAAATTATGCCAAGAATTTTTTTTACAAAGTCAATAATACCACTTTCCAATCTTAATTATAGAATAAAATATTATTGAATAAGATTATTAATATTTGCTGGAATCGTGCGACTTCTTAATATATATATAAAATTAAATATATAAAATTTTTATATCCTACACCACCATAGGTGGTTGGGGTATTATGTGTTTGTGCTGATGTTTGTAACGCACAGAAATAATAATCGGACTCCCACCTTAAAGTGTACCTTTCGACTCAGAATCACTTTCAGAGCCGATTTAACTGTATAACTGTCAATCAATTTGTGCCAAATTTCATCGAGATCGGTCCATAATTGACCATAGCTCCTATAAAAGTCCCCTCTTTCGAAAATCACTTTAACGTGCATAAGTCCCATACGAATGATAGCATCAAGTTAATATTCGACACAAATGAGTTTTATATAAGTTTTTTGGCAACAACATTGCCAAAAGTTTTGAAAATCGGTCCATAATTTACCTTAGCTCTCATATAAACCCACTTCCAGGAATCGCCCTTAAGGGCATAAAATCATATAGATGTTAGTATTAATGCATTGTTCTGCATTTGTATAATTTATTTTACATTTAGTAAAAGTGTTGATCTTCAATTGGCAACAGGTCTAATTTTAAGCTCATACACAATGGTCGGTCTTGACCGACTATAGTTTCTCTCTCGTTATAGCATGGAGAAGTTTCCGGGCTACATAAAAAAAAAATTTATATATTTATGAATACTTAGGAATATAATTCTCTTGGTTTTTTATTCATGATATTTTTTGAAACCCTGGTATTTGATTCTCTGCGTTTTAATTTTTTTTTATCTTCACAAATGTAAACCACTACCATTATAAAACTTACTTGTTAAGAAGACAAGTCTCAAAATTCCTACTTTTCTTTTCAAGAGATAAAAATAAACTGGGTTGTTTTCGTGTTATTTTATTTCCCGTTAAAAAAAAAAATATTTCAACATAATTTAATGATATATTTTTCATTGATTCAATGTTTTTTTTTCAATGTGTAATGTTCTTCTTAATTGGGTTAATATTTTAATTTATACTATATTTTTAAATCAATGAACTAATACATTAAATCAAATAACTGATTTACTTATTTCATTAAGAAATAATAGCATTAATTTTGTCATTGAATTTTAATGAGTGTTTTTATTCAAACAACGAATTCGTACGGTGATAATTTTTATTTAGATATTTATTTCAAAATTAGTTCTTTCACAACATTCGATCGAAACATAATATAAATGAGGGCGTATGATTAATAATATTATTGATCATTCGCTAACAATACATATATGAAAAATTAGAGCAAACATTTATATATCGTCCATTCCATGAAAGAACGCCCTAGAATATTTTTTATATCTTCCGATTTTAATAACATTTGGCATACCCATACCCTATGGAGACATTTTAATATCTCCATTTTTTATTTTTGTGAATTTCAAAAATTTTGCGAATTTATTCGCGATTTTGATTTTTCGAAAAGTAAAAAAAAAAAAAAAAACTCAAAAGTGTCTAACTTTAAATCTATAAAAGTTGTTAACGGATTTTAATGATTTAAATTACATATTTAAGAAGAATATGTCCACTATAAATGTAGTAATTTAAAAATTGTATTATCATATAAAAATGCATTCATACAAATGAAATTTTAGGATGCATTTTTGAAAAATTTCTACTCTTTCTAAATAAATTTTTTTCTTCTTCTGATATAAAAAACATTATTATGTTTGCTAAAAATTGCAATATAAATTGTTGTGGGATAAAATGGTTCACTATTTAAAAAAAAAAAAATTTTTTATTAAAATATTTCTTCAAATTTTTTCATACAAAAAATTTTTTTTTTTAAATTTTTGTATTTTTTAATTTTTGTGAGCTTATTTTCAAATTAATTTTAATCATAATATTTTATATTTTGTTATTTGCGATAGAAAACCTATTTGTTCCAGATTAGGTTCTAATGTTTTATATAATAAACATATTTGTCTTCAATATTAAGGAAAAATATTTAAAATCCAAAGGGTATAAATTTCTTAAAAATGCATCCGAAAATTGAATTTTTTTGTGAGTGCATCCTTGGCAAAAAAAAAAAAAAAAAAATATTTTTGATTCATACAATATAATTTACAATATTTATCGTAATAAACTTTATACTAGTTTTTAAATCAAACAAATCCGATGTATACTTAAGGAGTTATAAACGTTTAAAGCCACATATTACTAAAAGAGTATAAAGAAAAAAGTTAAAATTTTTTAAAAATTTAAATTTTTGTATGAAAAAATTTTTTATGGAAATTTTTTTAAAAAAATATTAAAAATAGTAGATTTTATTGTCCCAGAATAGTTGTTTTTGCATTTTATAGTAAAGATATTGCTTTTTAATATATTAAAAGAAAATTAAAATCGAATGCATTTTTAAATTGCAATATTATTTCTAAATTACTACATTAAAAGAGGACATATTCATATTCTACATGCAGTTTAAATCATTAAAATTCGTTAACAACTTTTAGAGTTATTGAAGTACACACTTTCCGATATATATATATATGAAAATATATGAAATTTGGTACATACATATATATATATATATATATATATATATATATATATATATATATATATATATATATATATATATATATATATATATATATATATATATATATATATATAAATGGAGATATTTAAATGGCTCTATAGATTATATGCGTATCTAATATGAAGAAAATTGGATGACCCTCTGAAAAAAAAAAAAAAAAAAATTGGCACTTTTTATAAATCTTTCATGGAATGGACGATATATATTTCTTTATACGTGATTCAAAATTTTAAATTAAATATATATATAATTTTAATAAATAATTAAGGTTGCTCATTAAATTGTGTATAACGGGAAAGCTAATATAATATTTCACCTAGTTAAGAATAATCTTAGGTTTTTTCTGTTTATTAACAATAGGGGGCATCAAAGTCATACATATTTGAGCGCTATTTGCGTATGTAAAAAGTAACTCAAAGTTCCATATTTTGGGTTTGAAGGAAAAAAATTTTTTTTTTTTTTTTTTGCTCTTTACAGAAAAGTTAATATTGATATTAAAAGTTACGTTAAAATAAGTTCAAAATATTAACCACAAAGTGAAAAATTTTATGTTGGTTTTACAATTCGTCAAAAATAAAATAGACCACTATTTGTAGTATAACTAAAAAACCATTTTGGGATTTTTCGGTTACTCATTATGTCTAACAGAAGTGTTTAATGCGCATAAAATATTTCTGCCTTGCTATTAACATTTTAAAATTATCAAGTTGCAAAATTTACTTTTCTTTATTTAATAAAATAATAAAAATTATTTTTTCCTACCTTTTTATCTTTGAGTAAACATAATACTTTAATATTATGTTCTATTTATATTTAAACTATTGTCATATTTTCTTACAAACAATAGACTTTTGTTTTTAGTATATGTAATAACCATGGTTTTAAAGTTTAATCATGCATATGATTAGCCCTTAAAAATAATAATAAACAAAATCCCACAAACCTACTAAAGCCGACTTTTGTTGACATTTTTTTTTAGATTTTTTTTCAAACATACATTATTGATGTCACTATTTTTTCTTTTCATTTATGAAAAAAAAAAAAAAAAAAATACAAAATCATATGATTATTTCCCATCGTATATCCGGCATTATATAGCAAATCCTTTGTACTTTTTGCTTTTATATAGCATTTTTGCTTATTCATATAACACATTATTAGTCAACGTATTTTTGATGTCAAAACAGAAGAAAATCGAGTAATAATACAAATAAAATAGAACGTTTTATTATTATTTATTCTTTTTTTCGACTAACGAAATAATCTTTGAATTTATAATATCTTATATGTTTTAACCGTAATAATACGATAATTTGTCTAAACATATGGCAGAAACATACATATGTATAAGTATATTTATTGCTTTAAAGATGTAAGTACTACAGACATGTACTCTTCTTGTTATTAAAATGTATGTAATGGGAGTTAAAAGCGAAATTTAAAATATATTTATATGATTAGCGTAAAGTTTTGTACTATAAAGTGTTTATAATTTTAACACGTTTCTCCTCAGCGCCTTCAGTTATCATAGGCTTACAAAAAATTTACATTTGCAATTTTTATATCCTACACAACCATAGGTGGTTGGGGTGTTATGTGTTTGTATAGAAATTGTAACGCAGAGAAAAAATCTTCGGACCCCCATCTTAAAGTATACCGTTCGTCTTAGAATCACTCTCTGAGTCGATTTAACTATGTCCGTCCGTCTGGTCGGCTGGCTGGCTGTCCATGTATAGCTTGTGCGCAAAGTACAGGTCGCAATTTTGAAGATAATTTGATGAAATTTGGTACATACGACTTTTTTGGCACAAGGATGAAGGATTGAATTTGGTTATGATCGGCCCATTATTTCACCTATCCTCCATACAAATGTCCCCCCGGAATAGAGTTTAAACACTTATAGATGCCTTAAAAATAGGAATATTTTAATGAAATTTATCACAAATAAGTTTTATGTAAGCAGAAATCCATGTGCCGAATTATGTGAAGATTGGTCCATAACAGACCATAGCTCCCATATAAACCCCTCTTCCGAAAATCGCTTTAACGTGCATAAGTTCCATACAAATATTAGTATTATGTTAATATTTAACACAAGTAAGTTATATAAAAGTAAAAACAAAATTATGTGGATCGAAATGGTGTAGGGTATTATATGGTCGGGCTTGACCGACTATATCTTCTTCCCTTTTATTTAATTAGCGGCTAATATTTTCCAATTGGCGGATTTTCTCTATTTTTTTTTTTTTTTTTGTTTTTTTAGCAATTATGTTTGGTTTTTATAAAATATCTTTTAATGTAGATTACTATTTGCTTACTATAATGCGTATACATAATTTTTGAGGAAATAGGAACAACTTTTAAATTTGCGAAGTTGGCTAAATCTGTTTTTTGGACATACAATCCGATTTTAGGGTAAAACAATAACAAAATTTCTAAAAATGGTGCAATAGTGTTTTCATCCATGTTAACAAATTACATTATGTCACATTCCAAGAGAGATAATGTTTTCTCATTTTGTAATACCGAATTATTATTATAATTATAATTTCTGTAACGAAAACAATAAGTACTAAAGTATTGTTAAAACTCTTTACTTCAAATTCTTTTTAATTTATATACATTAGAGTGGCCCTAAAATGATAAGTATCGATGTTCCCAGCTCATATCAAAATACCATTTATCAAAATTTTCGCCCCGACATTATCCTTTTATTAGTTGGATCGAAATGAAAAGACATATTTTTTTTTAGTTTTTCGGATTTTTTCATATTTTTGCTTAACGAACAAAACTTGGTATCGTAAGAAAGGTCTTCGGAACTCGCATTTTGACAGTATTCTGTTTGTTAATTTTAAATTTTAGAGAAAAATTAAGCAAATAAATACTTCAATATGCAACATTGTTCTCAGAGCATTTCAATTACACCGAATTTGCAACTTTTAAAATAATGTTGTGAACTGATCAATTACACAGGGAAACACTGATTCTGCGGCACGGGGTTTCTCAAACAATTCGGATACATGTTATTAATATGCCTCTAATCCACTTTTTTTTTGAATTGACTCTAGTTCTCGCGATAAATCACGACTTGTAAAATTAAGGAGGCTTAACTAAGGACTGCGCACCAAAAAATCAGTGCATGCAAATCTGCTTATAGAAACTAAACCAGTGGGCGAATTTTTTTAAAATGATATTTTTATTAATGACTGTTATGTTCAAGTTTCTAAGGAAATATCTGATATTTTCTGGAACTATTCCAATTAAAGGTTTTATTGTGTTTCGGCCACTTTTTTTCTCGAATAAGTCCACTTATTTTTAAATTCCGCTTCATTTTATGCTGAGCTTTTAAAGTTCTTTAAATTATTTTTTACTAGAGTCCAATATCTTTCAATTGCACGGAGTTTAGGACAATTTGATGTATTAGCCTCTTTTGGTACAAACTCTTACAATTTCTTTGCTACAACTCCATTGTTTTGTTGTTGTAATGGGAGAAGTCTTTTCCAAAGGTAGTCATTTATATATTTCTGTGTTAACCCAAATTAACCTAGCGCACCCATATGGTAACGCAAACAATGGATAAATAAAAAGCTATATAGCACAGAAAATATTCAAAATTTTGAAAAAATTTGAATTACATTTCATCATATGGAAACTTGTCAATAATATTAGCATAATGAAAGGTCATTAATATTATGAGTTTGGAAGCAAATGATCCTTTTTGAAATTCATAAAAAAATTATTGTTAAAAATGTGAAAAATTCACGTCATGAAAAAGTAATTAATACATTTTTTGACACTGTGTTAATTTTATGATTTTTATATAAACAAGAAGTACTTTAATTTATTGGTATAAATCAATAAATTATATAAAATGTTTTATCCTGTTTTTTATGGACTATATATCAGCGTTACCACATGGATGCGCCAGGCACAACATAGAAATTTTTTCGTAGTGCATTTCTTTGAAAATTTGGTCAAGAAATGTAATTTTTTTTTGTAAAAAACTTGTTTCTCCCGAAAATTGTCCGTCAATGACGCTTGGAAGAACTTGAAAGTGACAATGATGAATATATTTGAAAGATTTTCATCGAATAGCCTAAAAATTATAGGGATATTAGTGACGAAGGCGATGCTGGTAACGTTTCTTACAATAGTATTCCACGTTAAGGCCTTGAAAAGTATAATTTTTACGTATATTATGGCATTTGCGTTGAAATTATTGATCAGCATCAGGGAAAATAGAAAGGAAGTCTTTAAAAATTACAGTTTAGGACTCCAAAAGTCATTTGCTACTCTGTAAATTATATTTTGTGGATGTCCCCCAATATTCATGAATTCCTAATGCAATTAGTTTTGAAGATCGCGATGCAAGTCATTTTTTAGTACCAACAGATACAATAAGGTAATATCGGTAAATGCTCCAACTAAAAGGGGTGTACTTATTGCTGAATGTTTGATATGTAAATTATGTTACTCAATACCATACTAGAACTAATATTTAATTACATCTAATTAAGAAATTTGCCAATAAAAAATATTTTTTTGAAAAATTAACTGATTTTCTTCTTACAAAAAAAAAATATCTATGTAGTGCCTGGCGTGACCATTTGGTAACGGCTCATTTTGCCCGACCTAGGGACCGGAATGAAATTTTATATAATAGGTAAATTTTCTTACGCCTCATAGACATAAATTTAAAAATTTCATCATTATCTGAAACAAAAAAAATTCCCGGTCAATTTGGGTTAATGCAACCATTTTTTAAGAATGACGTGCTTCATTCCAGCGTATGCATATGACTTCCCAAATCAAAAACTTTCTTGCGAACGTTTTAGCGTCTACTATACAGAAATAAAATTTCTGAAAAAATTCGTCCGAAGTACTTTCATGTTATTTCTTAACTCCAAATTCTTGCTTGCGTTTCTATTAGGATCTTTTTTCTTACTTTTGATAAATTTGAATTATGTGTTTTTTGTTAAACTTCCATTTTAAGAAAAACTAATTTTGCTATTACCATGAAACTTAGCACATGGCAAGTGAGCATAATGACAAATACAAATCAGTTGACAGAATTTTTATTTTTTTTAACACATCAAAAGTTATAAGCCCAATACCATGCACGGATTTTTTCGAACGCAGTCCTTATATATTGAAATATGTATATCTCGAAAATGACTTGTCTTATTTGGTTCAAAAGAATATCAAGAATATTAAGTCGTTCTTTCATTACTTTTTAATACGGTTAACAGTTATGGAGATATTAAGCCTATCTTTTGAGCAAAAATTAAATTTTATACAAAATTCCAAGAAATTTATTTTTTTTTTTTCCAAAAATCATACAAATTCGAAAGTGTCAAAAATTCAAATTTTAATTATTTATTCATGAAGATAAATTTGTTGTCAATAAAACAAGACATATTTTATTAAAATCAATGCATAAGTTTTGATTTAATTTATAAATTAGTGAAAATATTCATTTTCAGTTACATGGGAAAATTTAAAAAATAAAAAAATGATTTTGTGATTTTTTTAAATTTTCTATGTAACTTGTAAATGAGTATTTTCACTTATTTGTGAATAAAATCCAAACTTATCCATTGACTTTAATGAAATATATCTTGTTTTATTTGCAAAGAACGTATCTTTATGAATTAAGTAAAATAATTTTAATTTTTATTACTTTCGAATTTTTATGATTTTTGGAAAAAAAAAATTTTTCTTAAAATTTTGTATAAAATTGAATTTTTTCTCAAAAGAACTTTTTTCTAATTTTGTAACTCTGTGTTATTACTGACAATCTTCGATCCCCTCAATTTTTTATTAACCATTTCCGACCGGTGTTGCGTTTTCGCATCAGTAACTTTAACGTCGCCTTATTAAATAATTATGCAGTTAATGCTAATTTGTTAACAGTTATTAATAGATTAATATATCTTAAAAATAAAAGAAAAAACAAATAATATATATGTATATATATATATATATATATATATATATATATATATATATATATATATATATATATATATATATATATATATATATATATATATATATATATATATATATATATATATATGTATATATATATATATATATATATATATCTGGGTCCAAAAATGGTACTATTTCTGAAATTTTCCAGGACCTGTATTTCGGGATGAAAAATATCTATTTCTACAAATCTTCTAAATTTGATATCACAATCACAAAAACAAACTTTGTGCGAAATTTCGTACGGAATCGAGTAGTGGTCGGAAGTGGGTTAAACTATAAATTGAACGAAGCGATTAGGAAAATACTTTTATGATTGGGTTGAAAAAACTAATATGTGAACCTTATCATTAAAAAAAATGGACATTACAAGTACAATCTTCTAACCTCGGCCCTCGATTTGAGTAGTATCGATTTGCATTTATAAGTATAAACATTTTTAATTATAATAAAATTCAAACAAGTCCGATTAAAAAAAAAAAAATATATAAAATAAAAAAAAAAAAATGAAAAACATTTCGGTATAATAGCTAGAGTATTATATCATATTATTCTGGTCTTATTTTGTATACCGTCTAGCACTACTAGTGGTGAAAAAGGGGATACTATATACCTCGTAGTTATATGAAATGCAACACTGTTCCCATCAAGTACCACCTATTAATAGACTACTGTCAAATTTTGAGCAAGTGTAGTCATTTACTTTGCGTTTAACAGCTGTTCAAAACATACAACCTCGAGTATTTTTCTAAAAATGGAAAAAAGTGAATTTCGATTGCTTCTTAAACATTATTTTTTGCGAAAAAAAACCGTCAATCAAACCAAGGAAAAGCTCGATAAATACTATGGGGACTCTGCACCATCAATTTCAAAGGTAAAATGGTGGTTTACTGACTTTCGTTGTGGTCGCACAAGTACAAATGACGTTGAACGTTCTGGACGGCCAATTGAGGTTAGTATACCCGAAAATGTTGAAAAAATCCACGATATGTTGTTCGCCGACCAAAGAGTAAAAATGCGTGAGATTGTTGATGCCATAGTATAGAACTAGTACGGAATGTCTCTCATTTTCTCAACAAATATTAAAGATTTTAACGTTTATTGTATTTATAATGATTTAATTATTATGTTTTTGTTGCTAAATATCAACAAAAATATAAATTATTGTAAAATCTATTACATTATTAATACCAAAAATTGCAACTGTTTTTATTTAGTTTAAAATTCAACAGCCAAAAAAAAAAAATTTCAAAAATAGTAAAAAAATATTTTTCTCGTTTGTAAAAAATAAAATCCCAGCAAAAACTTTGCTGGCCATGTAATGAGATAAGAAGCTAATATAATGGCTCTACACTACTTTCACATTAGATGAATAACTCATTATTTTAACACGGTGATGTCATATATTATTACAGGTAGGCATTTCAGAAAGTTATTACTTAGATGTCGTTACAAGAACTAATTACTTTGTAGCTATTTAATCAGTCATTAGTTTCAAAGTATTACAGAAGTCATTATTAGCAAAATGAATAGTAACTAGTTACATTATCGGTTACAAGTAAATACTGAAGTATTAAAAATAAGAAGTAGATAATTTTTTTTTTTTTAATTTATTTGAAAATATGAAAATATGCGGAAACAAGGATTTGACATACTATTTCATACCATAGACTTGGAATTAATTCTTGAAGCGCATTCTTGTGACCCGTGCAGAAATTTATTAAAATACCGGACCTTACTGACCTGCCCCGTCTGAAAATTGTTAAGAGTTTAATGCATTTAACAAATTGTTTTAAGATAGCCAATCAATTTTTCTTACCTTTATGTAATTGTCTTTCCTAAATTGTAATCACTTCATATTTGTTGCCTGTTGAGTTTCAAGGTATTATAAATTTGTGCCAATGTACCTAAGAGAAACAATACAAATTAGTGAATAGTTTTTAGTAATATTCAGATACTTACCACTTTTAAACACTAATAATTTACCAATAGCCTTTTGAAATAAGAAATTGATTTTTGTAAACATTAACAAAAAAAAAAAAAAAAAAAATTGTATTTTCTTCAATTTATTTTTTTTATGTCAAGAATTTTTAATTTTGAAAAATTTGACAAAAATTTTTTCAGACACAAAATTTATTTAGTACACAAGACAGTAAAATTAAATGAACAATAACACTTTTTGCATATAGTGCAAATGAGCATAGTACGTATTTTGATGTTAATACAACATTTACAGATAATAAAATTTTCTACAAATTTCCTCTAGTACATTTTTATACCCCTTTATTGGTTTAAGAGTTATACCGTATTTTATGTTTGATGTAGTATTTTACATAAACTCAAATTACAGAGTTCACGAATGAATTCATGTACGTATAAAGTGGATATGTTAACAATAAGCTATTCTGTCTGCTTACGTCGTGGTTTCGACTTCACCGGAGACTGTCGTGTTTACGATTAATTATTTTTTTTTTAGTCTTCGTGACCTTAACAAATAGTTAATGTATTTTCATATTTTACCCACTTTTAAAATATATAATTTTTATAATATAAATGAAGAGATGGATAAAAAGTAAAATTTCCAAAAATCTGATCTTATATAACTGATTACATATCAAGTTAAAAGTAAGTAGTTACTAATCTACTTTCATGTAATGCAGAAAGTATGTTGTTATGATTGAAAAGTAATTACATCCGTAACTACATGCCATTACCAAGTTTTTGCTGGGAAAACGTGTCGGAAATTAAAATGTGATAAAAGTGTTTAAAAAAAATCATAAAATATTATATGTGCATGAAAGAATGTGCTGCGAATGTTATTTTAAAGGATAACTTTGGTAATTTTTTGTGTTGTTTACGTCTCTCTCAATGTGTTGAATTCACACAGCATATGTATGTGAAGAGTGTTTACTAAAAAAGAGAGTCAGTTTCTATACTAGTTAGCTATACTATGCCATAGGCATTTCATATGGCAGTGTGGTTTCGATTTTAAATGAACAGCTGGGTTTAAGAAAGATGTCTGCAGGATGGCTGCCGCGTTTGCTCTCAATTGGCCATAAACGTAAACGTGTGACAACTTCAAAGGATTGCTTGGAGTTGTTTAACCGCAATCTGAATGAGTTTTTGCGGCGTTTTGTAACTGTGGCTGAAACATGGATCCATTACTTTACTCCGGAAGCAGCAGTCTAAACAATGGGTTTCTCCGGGTGAAACCCATTTGTCGGCCAATAAGGTGATGGCAACAGTTTTTGGGATGCACGCGGGATAATCCATATCGATTACCTTCAAAAGGGAAAAACAATAAATGGCGAATATTATGCCAACTTATTAGACCGATTTATTGAGGATTTAAAAAGAAAACGACCGCATATGGCCAAGGAAAAAGATAATGCACGGGTGCACACGTGTGCAGTCTCAATGGAAAAACTCTACGAATTGGGCTACGAATTGGTATCTCATCCGCCATATTCTCCGGATTTAGTCCCCAGTGACTACTTCCTATTTCCCAATCTAAATGGCTCGGTGGAAAGAGATTCAACGATGAAATTATTGACCTATTTTAAGACCTAGAAAGGAAGGTATACAAAAACTGGAGAAACGTTGGACTAAGTGTATTGAGTTAAAAGGAGACTTGAAATTTCAGGCACCCTCCTACAATTTTGTTTTCTAACAATCTGTTAAAAAAACCAGAACCATGAAGCTAACACAAGGATAGTTATAAGGATAAATTGGTGTACATGTCACATTCGTACCAAATATGGTCTGGCTGGACCAGTTATATTTTCAATAGCAAATTATATAGTTTGACGATGTTATCCATTTTTTATTTTTTTTTTTATATGTATTTTTATTAAAACTGGTGCTAGAATACGGCTATACAAAGGCAATTATATGGTCTGGCCTCTTCTCTCTTGTTACTTTTTAATATTTATTTATGTTAAATTTCTAATTTTGTTACGTCCCAAACGTCTTTTTTGCGATACCAAATTTTTATATTGTTTCTTTGGCAGAAATATGAAAATTTTCCAAAAAATTCGAAAAAGCACTGAAAATATAATTTCCCGAACTTTTCCAACTCCCGGATATAATTTAAAAGCAAATATTAAAAGAATTTCCAATAGATATTGAAAATTGTTTTCAAAAAAGTACTTGTATTGAATAACTAATGAATTTAATAATTTTTAAACTCCACAAAGATATATCCGAGTACATACTCGAAATTGTAATCAATTTTTGATATACATGATTTTTTTATTGGTTAGAATTTGAATTGAGAGAAAACTGTATTTTTTTTTATTTTTTTTTTTTTTTATTTTTTTTTAATCCACACTATATTTGAGACAAGGAACAAGAAATACGTAAAATTATATGCGAAACATTTATTGATTTGTGTAATTTATTGCTTGATTTTTGCTTTGTTTTTATACTCTACACCAGCATAGGTGGTTGGAGTATATTGAGTATGTCTTAAAGTATACCGTTCCACTCAGAATCACTTTCTGAGTCGATTTGTCCGTCTGGCTGGCTGGCTGTCCATGTAAACCTTGTGAACAAAATACAGGTCGCAATTTTAATGATATCTTAATGAATTTTGGCACGAATAAGTATTTTGAGACAGGGACGAAGGACTATAGAAATTGGTTATGATCGGTTCATTATTTCACCTAGACCCCATACAAATGTTCTCCCGGAATAGGGGTTTAATGATTATAAATGTCTTAAATATAGCAATATTTCAATGCAACTCGGTACAAAAGAGTTTTGTATAACTGTCAATCTTTGTGCCAAATTTCGTTATAATTGACCATAGCTCCCATAGAAATCCCCTCTTTCTAAAATCACTTTAACGTGCACAAATTCCATACAAATGATAGTATCAAGTTAATATTCAACACAAATAAGTTTTATATAAGTAGAAACAACATTGCCAAAATTTATGAGAATCGGTCCATAATTTACCATAGCTCCCATATAAATCCACTTTCGGGAATCGCCCTAAAGGGCATAAAATCATATAGACGTTAGTATCAATGCATTGTTCTGTATTTGTATAATTTATTTTACATTGAGTAAAAGTGTTGGTCTACAATTAGCCACAGGTATAATTTTTTCTCATACAGAATGGTGTATGATATCATATAGTCGGTCTTGACCGACTATATTTTCTCTCTCGTTTTTTTTAGAATTTAAAGATAACTCAAATTTAATTTTAGTTACTATTTTTCAAACTCTTTGAATTTTTTTCATATGATTTTTTGACAAAATTATGTATAGAAATATTTTCAATGCGAGATGAAATGACGATTTCCAACAACTAATGTATTAATTGCATTAACAGATAATCGATTTTTGACTTTTATAGTAGAAATACATGTTCGCATTGGAAGAATTTTGTGCTTAAAGCCAATAATGTATTGGCGAAGTTTTCCAAGGTAGAGAATCCTAGATGCACGACAATATTGTATTTACTTAATTCTTATAAAGCAACGCTTTTTATAGATTTTTTTTAAATGGTAAAATTGCACATTTTTAAAGATTTTTAATTACTGGGATTCTCGACAAAAAATCCCGGGAATCGGGGTGTGAAAAATATCCAAAACTTCCGGGAAATTCATCACGAAAATGCTCGAGATAAAAACCCTAGTCAGGACAAAAATGTTGAGAAATATTATCTAATTTTCTTACAATTTTTTATTTTTTTGCTTAATAAGTAATCTAGAACACAAGAAAAAAAACGAGAGCAAAAGCTATAGTCGGTCAAGCCCGACCATATGATACCCTACACCATTGTGTACATTATAATTCGGGGAGGGGTCTTTTATTAGACTTGGAGTCAAATGTGGACCGATACTCATAAGTGTAAAATAAAACAAAAGAATACAGAATTTTACGTTGAGGCTGACATTTATATGAATTTATTCACTTTTGGGTGATTCCCTATGGGAGCTATGGTAAATTATAGACCGATCTTTGTAAAATTTGGCACTATCCTCTATGTTCATATAAAACTTATTTGTGTCGAATATTAGCTTGATATTAACATTTTAATGGGATTTATGGCCGTTAAAGTGATTTTCGGAAAGGGGTTTATACGGGAGCTATGGTTAATTATATACCGATCTTTTTAAAAATCGGCACACTTATTTAGACTTATATGAAACTTATATGTGCCAAATTTCATTAAAATATTGCTATATTTAAGGGATTTATGATCGTTAAACCCTTTTCCGGGAGGACATTTGTATGGGAGCTAGGTGAAATAATGGACCGATCATAACCTATTTCAATAGGCTTCGTCCCTGGACTATAGGAAGCCTGTGTACCAAATTTCATTAATTTTGGTTCGAAATTGCGACCTGTAGTTTGATTACAAGGTTTAAATGGACGGACAGACGGTCAGACGGACGGACGGACATCGTTAAATCGACTCAGAAAGTGATTCTAAGCCGATTGGTATAAATTAAGGTGGGTCTTAGACCAATTTTTTTGGGTGTTACAAACATGAGCACAAACGGATAATACCCTCCCCACCTATGGTGGTGTAGGGTATAAAAACGGATGTCACAACCCATAAATATTACCGACTTTTTTGGACATATAATTTGCATTTCTTTCCTTACATTAAAAAAAAATTATTTAAAAAACAATAACCTCAAAATCATATTAAAAATAAAAGATATTTATGTAGTATATCGTTACCTAAAATAGAAAAGGGAAAGACATTAATAATTTTAGATTACATAAAAATACTTATTTTTAGACTTCTATTGTCAAAAGTCAACTAATCAAACGAAGTAATTTTGCCAGAATTCTTCTTAGTGTTGAGATGTAATAAAATCGACTTTTAGAACCACAATAGCTTTCAACTTATTAAGTTTTTTATTTCTCCTGCAAAATTTCAAAAAGTGTTGTTTGGCCCTTTTGCATTTTAGGTGACGATATTTAAATATAAGAAAAATTCTAAAGTCATTCAAAACTTTTTTTGTATTGTTGCAATTTATTGCTACTTAGCTAGAAGAAAAACTTACTTAATTTTTCGTGTTTTCTTCACAGTTTGTTTTGTATTTTTCCTATTGTTTTATTTTCTAATGATTGCCTATTTTGTCCATGGATAACTAAGGAAGAATGAAGTTTTTCAAATGAAATTTTTTCTATTAAATTGACATTTCTATATACACTTGGTTAAAGAAGTTTAGTTATGTTTTTTCAGAAAATATTGCAAACTTTTCGAGTAGTTTCTTATTTGTTTTAGTTTTTTCCTAAAACTTAGATGACCTAAATTTTCGAAACAAAAAAAATAAAAAAATAAAATAAATAAAAAAATTGTGTATCTAAGCAATGTATTTTATCTGTCTATCTTCTTCTATATAGATAAAAACGAAACTGTGTTTGTTTGGTTGTTGGTTTTGGCTTTATAGACGGCTAAACCACTAGACCGATTTTCTTGAAATATAAATATGCTAATTTATTTATCGATAGGAGCCCCTACACAAAGTAAATATTTATTGTCACATATCTCCAAAAAATTTGTGTGAGAAGTACTTTATTAACATATTGCATTTATAAAATAAAACGAGAAACTACAGTCGGTCAAGACCGACCACATGTACCCTACACCATTGTGTATGAGTTAAAAATTAGACCTGTGGCCAATTGTAGACCAACACTTTTACTAAATGCAAAATAAATTATACAAATACGTAACAATGCATTGATACTAACATTTATATGATTATATGCACTTTAGGGCGATTCCCGGAAGTAGGTTTATATGGAAGCTATGGTAAATTATGGACCGATTCTCATAACTTTTAGCAATGTTGTTTCCATTTATATAAAACTTATTTGTGTCGAATATTAACTTGATGCTATCATTCGTATGGGATTTATGCACGTTAAAGTGATTTTCGGAAGAGGGGATTTATATGGACCGATCTTGATGAAATTTGGCACAAAGATTGACACTTATACAAAACTCCTTTGTACCGATTTTCATTGCTATATTTAAGGCATTTATGATCGTTAAACCCCTATTCCGGGAGGACATTTGTATGGGGGCTAGGTGAAATAATGAACAGGCTTCGTCCTTGTATCAAAATAATTATTCGTGCTAAATTACATCAAGATATTTTTATAATTACGATCTGTACTTTGTTCACAAAGTTTACATGTACAGTCAGCCATCCAGACATCGGACGGACATCGTTAAAACGACTCTGAAAGTGATTCTGAGTCGAACGGTATACTTCCGATATTGGGGGTCCGATATTTTTTTCTGAGCGTTACAAACATCGGCACATACGCATAATACCCCAACCACCTGTGGTGGTGTAGAGTATAGAGTATACCCTATACAAAGCAAATATTAGTTTTCGTATATCTAAAGTATTCATTTAGTGAAAGTTTCAAAAACTGTTATAGAAAACATTTCTATTTGAAAGTTTAAAGGGGATAGGTTGAGGGGTAGTTATAGCTCCCACATAAATAAAATATTAGTTGTGTCATGTACTCTATAGGCGGTTAAACCGCTGAACCAATGCACTTTAAATTTTCACAGCATAATCCTGAAGGCCTCAAAAGTAGAACAGGCTATTTTCAGATTGCATTCATTAAATAAAAATATGACGGATAGGGCCAGGGGAAGCGGCTTCTTTACAATGCATACACTAATAATAATTATTTAGCGAATGATTTAAATACAGCTGTAGAAAAACTTGAATATCAAATTTTAGAGCGGATAGGTCGGGGGGAGGATTAGCCCCATATAATGTAAATATTTGCTATGGCAGGTACTTTATATACAGATTAACATATTTTCTTAACATTTTCTCAAAATAATTTTAAAGGCATTGAAAATAAAATAGGTTACTTGATTTTTCGATAGAAGCAGGTGCACATTAAAATAACTAAAATAACAAAAGTTTTAAAATTCTTTGGTAGTAATCCTATTATCAAGTTCTACAATTAACATGAAAATAATGCGGGTATTCAAGGTGGAATGGTAGCTCTCATACATCGAAAATATTTTAATATACTTTATATGAGCAAAACGTTCTCATATTAATGGTACCCCTTATTCAAAGTAATTATTATATAATGGATATCTACAGAACTGTTATGAGGAGAGATCTCAAATTTTTTAGGAACTACTTTCTTATCATCAGTGTTGCCAATTTAGCCTTTTTAAGGCTAAATCTAGCCTTTTTATATTGTTTTTAGCCTCCAAATTTTCGTTTTAGTTTCTAGCTTATTAGCTAAAAATATACTAATTTTATTTTTACAAAATCATAAATTTTACATTTTTGTGTATTAATTTGCACAAAAAAAAATCGGAATTATTTATATTTAACGAAAATTTTCACCTGCTGTGCTTTACTTCACAAGAACATTACAATTATTTTTTAATAAACTTTATTACCCATAGAAGTTATTTATGTTATATTTATAATTCACTAAAATACCTTAAAAAAAAAAACCAAAAACTAATGAGAATAAAAAATAAATAAATAAATAAATAAATAAATAAATAAATAAATAAATAAATAAATAAATAAATAAATAAATAAATAAATAAATAAATAAATAAATAAATAAATAAATAAATAAATAAATAAATAAATAAATAAATAAATAAATAAATAAATAAATAAATAAATAAATAAATAAATAAATAAATAAATAAATAAATAAATAAATAAATAAATAAATAAATAAATAAATAAATAAATAAATAAATAAATAAATAAATAAATAAATAAATAAATAAATAAATAAATAAATAAATAAATAAATAAATAAATAAATAAATAAATAAATAAATAAATAAATAAATAAATAAATAAATAAATAAATAAATAAATAAATAAATAAATAAATAAATAAATAAATAAATAAATAAATAAATAAATAAATAAATAAATAAATAAATAAATAAATAAATAAATAAATAAATAAATAAATAAATAAATAAATAAATAAATAAATAAATAAATAAATAAATAAATAAATAAATAAATAAATAAATAAATAAATAAATAAATAAATAAATAAATAAATAAATAAATAAATAAATAAATAAATAAATAAATAAATAAATAAATAAATAAATAAATAAATAAATAAATAAATAAATAAATAAATAAATAAATAAATAAATAAATAAATAAATAAATAAATAAATAAATAAATAAATAAATAAATAAATAAATAAATAAATAAATAAATAAATAAATAAATAAATAAATAAATAAATAAATAAATAAATAAATAAATAAATAAATAAATAAATAAATAAATAAATAAATAAATAAATAAATAAATAAATAAATAAATAAATAAATAAATAAATAAATAAATAAATAAATAAATAAATAAATAAATAAATAAATAAATAAATAAATAAATAAATAAATAAATAAATAAATAAATAAATAAATAAATAAATAAATAAATAAATAAATAAATAAATAAATAAATAAATAAATAAATAAATAAATAAATAAATAAATAAATAAATAAATAAATAAATAAATAAATAAATAAATAAATAAATAAATAAATAAATAAATAAATAAATAAATAAATAAATAAATAAATAAATAAATAAATAAATAAATAAATAAATAAATAAATAAATAAATAAATAAATAAATAAATAAATAAATAAATAAATAAATAAATAAATAAATAAATAAATAAATAAATAAATAAATAAATAAATAAATAAATAAATAAATAAATAAATAAATAAATAAATAAATAAATAAATAAATAAATAAATAAATAAATAAATAAATAAATAAATAAATAAATAAATAAATAAATAAATAAATAAATAAATAAATAAATAAATAAATAAATAAATAAATAAATAAATAAATAAATAAATAAATAAATAAATAAATAAATAAATAAATAAATAAATAAATAAATAAATAAATAAATAAATAAATAAATAAATAAATAAATAAATAAATAAATAAATAAATAAATAAATAAATAAATAAATAAATAAATAAATAAATAAATAAATAAATAAATAAATAAATAAATAAATAAATAAATAAATAAATAAATAAATAAATAAATAAATAAATAAATAAATAAATAAATAAATAAATAAATAAATAAATAAATAAATAAATAAATAAATAAATAAATAAATAAATAAATAAATAAATAAATAAATAAATAAATAAATAAATAAATAAATAAATAAATAAATAAATAAATAAATAAATAAATAAATAAATAAATAAATAAATAAATAAATAAATAAATAAATAAATAAATAAATAAATAAATAAATAAATAAATAAATAAATAAATAAATAAATAAATAAATAAATAAATAAATAAATAAATAAATAAATAAATAAATAAATAAATAAATAAATAAATAAATAAATAAATAAATAAATAAATAAATAAATAAATAAATAAATAAATAAATAAATAAATAAATAAATAAATAAATAAATAAATAAATAAATAAATAAATAAATAAATAAATAAATAAATAAATAAATAAATAAATAAATAAATAAATAAATAAATAAATAAATAAATAAATAAATAAATAAATAAATAAATAAATAAATAAATAAATAAATAAATAAATAAATAAATAAATAAATAAATAAATAAATAAATAAATAAATAAATAAATAAATAAATAAATAAATAAATAAATAAATAAATAAATAAATAAATAAATAAATAAATAAATAAATAAATAAATAAATAAATAAATAAATAAATAAATAAATAAATAAATAAATAAATAAATAAATAAATAAATAAATAAATAAATAAATAAATAAATAAATAAATAAATAAATAAATAAATAAATAAATAAATAAATAAATAAATAAATAAATAAATAAATAAATAAATAAATAAATAAATAAATAAATAAATAAATAAATAAATAAATAAATAAATAAATAAATAAATAAATAAATAAATAAATAAATAAATAAATAAATAAATAAATAAATAAATAAATAAATAAATAAATAAATAAATAAATAAATAAATAAATAAATAAATAAATAAATAAATAAATAAATAAATAAATAAATAAATAAATAAATAAATAAATAAATAAATAAATAAATAAATAAATAAATAAATAAATAAATAAATAAATAAATAAATAAATAAATAAATAAATAAATAAATAAATAAATAAATAAATAAATAAATAAATAAATAAATAAATAAATAAATAAATAAATAAATAAATAAATAAATAAATAAATAAATAAATAAATAAATAAATAAATAAATAAATAAATAAATAAATAAATAAATAAATAAATAAATAAATAAATAAATAAATAAATAAATAAATAAATAAATAAATA